>ML781120.1:237378-269282 GCA_009831015.1 Picea engelmannii | reverse complement strand
CCTGATATGTTGAAAGAAATGGAACAACAAGTGACTCAGATAAAACAAAATCTGAAGGCCGCTCAGAGCTGACAGAAAAGTTATGCTGATCAAAAGAGAACTCCAAGAGAGTTCAAAATGGGAGACCATGTATATCTCAGAATTAAGCCCAGAAGGAGTTCCCTGAAAATGGGAGCTTGTGCCAAACTAGCACCCCAGTATTGTGGACCCTTTGAGGTTCTAGAGAGAGTGGGACCTGTAGCCTATCGTCTAGCACTTCCTCCCACAGTAAAAGAACATAATGTTTTCCATGTTTCATTATTGAAGAAATATGTACATGATGTTAATCATATAATTGACTGGTCTGTGATCCAGGTGGATTCAGAGGGAGAATTTCTACCAGCACCCCAATGCATATTGGACAGAAAGGAAACCCAGCTACGGAACAGAACCATTGCACAGGTCAAGGTGCAGTGGAGACATTTTGGCCCAGATGAGGCTACATGGGAGATGGAAGATGCCATGAAATTGGCATATCCGATTTTGTTTACTTCTATACATACAATTCATGTTAGTAGATAAGAACATCGAGGACGATGTTCCTTTTAAGGGGGAGGGAATTGTAACACCCTGTTTCCCCCAACTTGTAAATATAACTGGACTGGCCAAGAACTATGGAAAATGCATAAATGTGAATATGTGATGTAAATGGACCTTGAGGAAGAGGTCAATGAATGTGAATAACATTCTTAATTTATTGCAGGACTGCTGATGAGGGGATGTGCAGAAAAAGAGACCACGATGGCGGTGGAAGGTACCGGGAAAGGTGGCGTTAACTTCCACCAAGAATTAAATACCGTATTTGGACTCCACTATCCCGGAAAACCAAAAGCGGCTCGCTGGCCCTGAAATTTAATGCCTTGCAGGCTAGCAGGTTGATGGCTTAATGAGGGATGGGGAGATGAACCGCCTATCCGTAGAGCCATCAAGCCTGATCAGTGGGAGGGTAATCGTGCCACATGCAACCTCGTGAGAGGATAAGGCGTATGGTAGAGGCGATTGAAAAGGGAGATGCGAGGGGAACTCTGGATTAGGCAAAGTGAGTGATAGAAGAGAGGAAGGATTGCAACCTTCGCTCCTCGTCACTGGTAAATAGAGAGACGCAGTCTCATAGCATCATGGTCTCAGCTTGGGGGTGGCTAGTGGTAAATCCGTTGGGAGTCGCTACGCCTACAGTTGGGTGGAAACGAGCACCCCTCTCAGCAGTTGCACCCACTTCTGAAGTTATTTCTGATAAGTGTTTTGTTCATATTGCATCTTGAAATTCATATGTTGACATATATGCTCATAAACTGTGAAATGGTGAACAATTACAGTATAAGAATGTTTGTTTAGTGTTTTGATAAGTAATGTTAGATATATGCTTATAACAGAAAGACCACACATGGCTTATGTTGATCAATGAATTTAATTAGGCATGAGTCAAACTAAGTTAGGCTTCTAGCCCGTTCTCGGGAAGCTGTTTACTCGTATCTACCTCCGGAAATGCCCCGGTATAGATCTCTTCCCAGAGATTTCCTCCTTAGAAAGGTTCACTAGGAACCCAGAAAAAGGACTTGAACGCGTAAGTCTTATTAACCATGTACGAGGAGGAATGACCCTCTTAAGGTTCCGAGCTAGCAGTGTAGGGATATGTAACAAATCGACGAATGAGATCTCGTCGGGTGACCCATAGCCATTCACGATCGTTAGATTGACGGAAGTAACGAGGGCATTTCATACCTTGCCCTCTTTCCCTCTATCTTCGTGACCAACGAGGAAATCGGGATCGTAGATTCCAAGACCCAGGAGAACATCTGGACCATTGATCTTTCCACATCCACGAAGTAGTGGAAGAATGCACAAGGTGGGACAATCTGAGCTATTGGATCTCATCAAAAATCTCGTCGGTCGTTGGATCGGGTTAAGATGCTCGGAGTTTAGTCTCTGGAGTGTGCGCAAGAAGAACGGATCTAAACTGTTAGATCTTGGTCTGATTACCCGTCAGCTGTCGGATCGGATAGGGGTCAGAGATCCGGAGAGAGTCGGGATGTTGGCCATCGGGATATCGGAGATCCTGAGGTCGAGGGAATCGGGACACTATAAGTCTCGAAACAGTGAGATCAGGTCTGGACCGTTCATCAGGTTGGGTACGTGGCGGAGATCTGAAGAGAGTCGGAGATTGATATTTCGCGAGTCTAGAGGATGAGGCATCCAGGACAACTGAAGTCACAAACCTCGAGAGTTCATCTGGACCGTCCATCCATTTGAGACGCATGTCAGAAATCCGCAGAGAGTCGGGATATTCGGCATCGGGAAATCGGAGTTCCTGAGGTCGAAGGAGTTGGGAAATCACAAGTCTCGAAATCACGACGAGATCAGAGCCGCCCGTTTGTGAGATGCGTGGCAGAGATCCAGGCCATCAGGGAAAGTCCCGACAAGGAGGTCGTCCGTCAGAGTTTGGTTCATCGGGATATCGGAAATCCCGGTGACAAGTTATTTGTGCACTTTGGAATCGCGAAACGCGAAACCTTGATCAGTGGGGGACAACTGTCAGCACATCAGGGCTGAGGGAAGGACCACAGTGGAGGCCAGCTATCAGTGCAGCGGAGAATCAGGATTCGATGAGTCGAGAATCCCGTGGACGTATGTATTGTGGCATTGAAATACACGTAGCCCCGACGAGGGATAAGACTGCAGTCACGGGGATCGTGGTCATGTGAGCTAGGAGCCTAGCTAGGAGAGCTTGCGCGTAAAGGGCACGTCGGGATTCGAGGAATCCCGAGTCCTAGGGACGTCTGCACTTTGGCATTGAAAACCCCGAAACCCCGATGGGGGACAAGGCTACGGTCTTGTGAGAGAGAGGTCATGTGGATTAAAGACTTAGCCCGGAAGGCTAAGGCAGTAGAGGAGCGTATCGAGATTCGAGGATCGGTGCACCAAATTGTTGGGACATCACGAGTGTCAAAACCCCAATGGATGGAGGAGATTCTTTCGGATGGTCTCCGGGTCTGTAATGACCATCAGATATGGAGGTGAGACGTCAAATTAAGCCAGGACGTGAATATCCTTTAGGATAAGCGNAACGGTCGATATTTACTCATCGTCATCAACGACTCCCAGGCGGATTCCGGACCCCCCTTGCCATTCTTCCTTTAACGAGGGGGGGGTAGGAATAATGTAGCGTGTGAAGTGGGGCCCCTCCTTGTCATAACGTCCACCGTGTCGCGTTTCCCTCTTGCCACCTGTATGCCACCTAACCGTGCTACAGACGTTTCTCATTAGTTGTTCTCTACCCTTGTTGAGGTTTGTTCCTATTGACCATTCACTGATCCCGTAGGAATCTACCCCATTGGTCGTTCGCTAGCCTGTCGGGGTTCGACGGTTGTAGAGTGTAATGTTTGGACATCACTACAGCGTCGGAGCACGAAACACAAATAGGCACTACGTTCAAACTGAACCGCGATCATGACCCGCGATTACCTGAGAATGGGGAAGAAAAGAGAAAGAGTCAGTTTATGTTGGATCTTCGTGGTTATTTAGGAGCTCGAGTCTGACAGGGGACCGAAAAAATCTGATTTAGGTAGTGGGTATGTTACAATATGTCCAAACAATCTACTTAGTGTTTTTCCAAAAATTCTTAAAAAGCTAGAGAAATAGAATAAACTTTAAGATAATTGTGGTATATATATTAGAGTTTTTCCTTCTTGTAATGCATTCCAAATTATAGAGAGATACACGCCTATCAATTACTGAAAGGGACAAAGGGCATTGGATTATTGCTAGTGGATGGAAGGAAAGAGAGAATTTCCTTGATCAACAAGTGGAGGTTGTTGCCATGTAGTCGGATGGTGTTCTAGGCAATTTCCCTGGTCTAGAGTATCTGTCCCATGAAAATTAATATGCCAGTAAAGTTCCACAGTTCTGTCCCATGAAAGTTTTAATATGCCAGTAAAATTCCATGGTTTTGTCTCTTGAGGTTGGGTTGCTCCCACGTCTGGAACCCATCTGTTTCTTCTGCCACCTCCGAGTATGTTTTCATGGATGGTAAAGTTGAGAAAGAGGGTGAGCAGGCCACCAATCACCACAAGAAGGCCTCTAATTCTTCATTGGGGAAGTTATTTCAATAGAAAGAAGAGACTAAATACACTAGAATTCTATGGAGCCTCTACCCTTCAGAGTTTCCATTCTCTGTAGGGGACACCTGCATGAGCGTCCTTGTCTTGGTTATGATGTTGTGCAATAAATGTTGACTCGAATTGTCAACTAGACTACCCTCCTCAAACTCGAGCCCCTGCATTGTCGATGAGCCAATTCATTGGCATTTATACCATCCTTAATGATTGGGTTCCCCAAGGTTTACATCCCCAACACTCTATACCCCATATGGGGAATGGGATCTGAAATATTAATGCAAAGCTTTAACACTATTTATTCTCCAATAAACCATGAAAACTTATAACAAAAATTCTCAAAACACAAAACATAAATACCTAAATGTCAAATATATTAACATAAATACTTAAATTTCAAATATCGTGTTTTATATGTTAATAAATAACCCATATTAGATACATTGGATTCACTAAATAAGCTTACATAACAATTTTCTTCAAGAAAAACTAAATAGTATTTTTTTTTCCCATATATATACACACACAAACAATTTTACATTTATTTTATTAGAATCAAATGAAACTTTACGTTACATAAGGATCAAAAAAGTCATGATAAAAAATAGATCTGTAGTCTCTCCTTCCTATCACATTTTTACATTGTAGTAAAGTTTACAAAAAGACATATAGTGGCAGTTACAAAAATATCAAAATTGGTACATATGTAATGTTCCAAGCTAGAAAATGTAAAAAAGACAACAGTTCCATCAACAAATTCTTCATAAGAGAGCCATCCATTGTTTCCTTTGAGGGCCTTCTTGGAGAGGATGTCTGCTACTTTGTTGAACTGTCTATGTACATGCATAAATTTGATAGATTCAAATTTTTCCTTTAAACTTCTTATCTTTTCCTTCCAGTAGTTGAGATATATGAGGTTCAGGTTGTATTTAGAATTTATCCAATCGATAGTGACCTTGGAATTGCCAGTGACCATCATTCGTTTTATGGAAAAATGGAAGAGAGTAATAATAAACCCCATAAGCCCAAGAGTTCGACTTTCATATTGTTTCCATTGCCGCCTGCAAAGTGAGCATTGACTATGTGATCTGCAATGATATTTAGGTAGATTCCAATGCCACATATATTATCATCAACTGCTCCATCAAAAAAACCAATTGGAGTATCATCAAAATAGATTGGATTTAAAATATATTCCATTATGTCTTCCTCCTCTTTGACTCTGTGATCTTTGAATGAGAGGATAGTTTAGGTGAATATCATAGGATCCATTCTATTCCAGTTTTCAAACAATATTTTGTTTCTAAATTTCCAAATGCCCCAAATGACCAAGAAAGGAATATATCTCAATTTTTGAAATTGAATAAACAAGTGCTTCAAATTTTCCTCTATGGAAGAGCACTTCCATTCACCTTCAATCTTCAAAAATTTTATAACTTCAGACCAATTTTTTTGTGTTTTAGAATAGTCCACAAAAATATGGGTTGTAGTTTCTTCATTCGTTAAACATAGATTGCAGATCGAGGGACCTATACCTCCTCTTTTTTGTAATTCACTCCAGTGAGGATGCAGTCTTTTAAACACAGCCACATAAAACAAATCATTTTAATTGGGATGTTCACATCCCGTATATATTTGTACCACCATCTTCTTTCTTCCATATTGATTGTGTATAAGATGGACCGATATGTTATCTTTGCAGTGACTTCACCTGTCGATCTATTCCATGACCAAACGATCTTATCATTTGTATTTTTGAGGTGGATATCGTTGCTTTTTAAAATTGTTACAAAGTTTTCCCATTCATTTTTTAGTTCATCTGATAATCCAAGCTGGTTAGACTCTAACCAATTATGATTTGATCCAGAACCATCAGGAACAAATGCTCGTGCTATAGTGTAAATGCTTGAGCTATTTAAAAACTAGATTAGTGGAGTTGACAGTTTAAAAGAGGAGTTGCAACCAATAAAAGGATCAAGTCCTAAAACAACTTGATTACTTGAACCTATCTCCCATGCAAGCCACCTTTTGATAATCGGGAAAGAGCACATAAAGTTTTTCCAAATGATAGAAGTTCCTTGGGACTTGTGATCATCTCTTTGCAGCCAGGAAATAATATCAATACCCTTTAAATATTTTTTGTTTAGGACTGTATTCCACAGACCTGTTCCAAATAAACCATTCCAGCATGGTTTTGCAGCCAGTGATTGTGCAAACCAAGAGATATTCTTTATGGCCCATCCTCCATAATATTTTGGTCTGGAAATATTTTTCCATTTTGTAAGATGATATCCTCATCCTTTTTTTCCTCCCTTCCAGATGAAGTTTGTAAGTAGTAGTTGAATATTGTGGAGAACGGAGGAGAGAAGTTTAACAATACTGAGCCAATAAACAAGGATACTTTGTAGAACAGAATTGGATAAGTTGATTCTACCTCCTAGAGAAATCCAACAAAAAGTCCAATTTCCGATCCTCTTTTCAATCTTTTTTAGTAACGAGAGCCAATCATTCACTCTATAATTATTGGGTTTAAGGAAAAAACCCACGTATTTCATACCTTTATCAAGGCTCTCAATATGAATATTAAAAGCTATAGTTGAATTTTGTTTGAGGTTCTGATCAATGTTTTGAACAAGAAAACATGACTTGTGACAATTTACAACCATACCAGAGGCATAAAATAATTTGAGAGGATAGTTTTAAAAAACAACCATTCATCAAGTTTCCTAGCTCCAAGAATGAGTACATCATCAACAAAGAAAATATGTGAGATAAATGTGCTAACAACAACTTTTAGACCTTGAAAATTTCCTGTGTCCAGGACTTGGATCACTAGTCTACTTAAAACTTCAACAACCATCAATAAAATTAAAGGAGACAGGGGTAAACCTTGTCGCAATCCCCGATGACTTTTGAATAAATCAGTTGGAACACCGTTGACTAGAACAGTCGTCTTAAACGAGGTGATACATCCCATAATCCATTGAGAAACACTCTAGTTTAAGCCAATCTGGTCCAGTAGCAATCTAAGGAATTGCCAACTAACTTTATCGTAGGCCTTCTTTAAATCAAGCTTCAAGATAACTGGACTTTGCTTCCTCATCTTTGCAGAGTGTAAACATTCTTGTGTAATAACAATAGCATAAAAAATCAGTGTGTCCTTAAGAAACCCGAACTGCTCTCCAGAAATGTAGGATGCTAATTTATCTTTGATCCGAGAAGCTATGATTTTTGAAATAAATTTATAGACAAAATTGCACAAAGCAATGGGCCTAAAATCATTAAAGGTAACAAATTTACTGATTTTTGGAATGAGAGCGTAAAAAGTTGCATGTAGTGCTCGTGGAATTTGACCTGTGCATCTAGATTCCTCCACTGCATTGAGTAAATACTCACCCATAATATCGGAAAATGTATGAAAACATTCATCTATCCAGCCCTCTGGACCAAGACTTTTCTCTTTGGGAATTTTTGCTGGTAGTTTCTTGTAATTCTTCAATCGAAATAGGCTTGTTGATCTCCTCATTATCATCATCATTAAAGAAACGAGGGACAATCTTTAGAACTTCAATTTGAAGGTCAATGTTTTCTGAATCTATAACACTATACTGAGCTTTGAGGCGATTGAAATCCATCTCTTCTAACTCAGATTCAATAGATTTCAGATTCTCGTCCTCATTTGAAAGGCCCCAAATTGAATTATGACTACTTCTCTAAGACACAAATTTGTGAAAAAAAATAGTATTTTTGTCTCTTGTCTCAATCCAGATAGCCCGACTCCTGAGTCTCCAGGAAGCTTCTTCAATAGAGAGTATAGCCTTCTTCCTTTGTTTGAGTGACTTTAATAAGTCCAAATTATCTTGCTTGAAAATTTGTGAAGGGCACCTTTTAAAGATTTCAGACAATTGTTGATCAATGGATATTATATCTGCATTTAGTTGTTTCTTCTTATTGATCTGTCAATTTATAACAGAACTCTTCAAATGTTTGAGCTTGGTGCAAAGAAGAAGGATCGAAGCATTGTTTGTCCATCTTTTCATCTCATCCCAGGTGGATCGAACCAATGTAAGGAATTTTGGGTATGAAATCCATGTGTTGTTGAATTTGAAGGGGGGGGCAGCAGAGCGACTGGTCCCTTCGAACTGCAAGTAGATCGGATTGTGATCGGAGATAGTTGAATTTACGACCCAAGTGCGAAAATTGTAGTGTTTATCAAGGAGCTTTGTGTCTAAAAGGAAACAGTACAATCTTTTAGAAATCCCTGTAGAACCAGATGTACCATTCCTCTAGGTTGGAGACAGGACGAATGGTTGGATATCCACTAATCCCGAGCTATGTACGATATTTGAAAAGTAATCAGCCATAGGGTCAAGACGAGCCAAGTTCCCCCACACTTCTCTGGAATATAAGTTGAAGTTAAGGTCGCCTCCAATAATAAGATTATCCTCACACAGTAGTCCAGAATCTGAAATTTGTTGCCAAAAAGACTCTTTGTCTTTGTAGGGTGCATAACAATTAAGAAGTTTTACTGATTCATTTGAGTGCTTTAATCTTCCTGGCAAGAAAATACCTGCAACTGTTCCAAAAGCACAAAAATCAACATAAGTTGGGTTCCAAGAAGAAAGGATACCTCCAGAGAACCCTTGTGAATCTAGAGCAACTGCATTCTAGTGTGGAAGACATTGCAAAAAGAGAGATTTTTCCTTTTCACCCTCCACCAGTTTTTCTTGAAAAAATACAATGTCAGGTTTGACCTGTTGAAGCAACTGTTTGAGGGAGGCAATTTTAGTGGGACCCCCAAACTCATGAAGATTCAGTGAAAAAATAATCATTAAGAAACACCATTAAGCGACTGTCTTTCTCTAAGGGCCGAGGAGGTGGATCTGGTGTGAACTGAGGAAAGGGAGACATTCGAAGGTAGGGGGAAGGAAGAGGGGGGATCAATGTTAATAAATTCGAAAGGCCACCTTCTATTGACCCAAGAGGCTTTTTAGGGGGACAGAGACAAGATTTTTTCCGGACAGACACATTAGAACAGTCAGTAGGAAGCGACGTAGATAGATTGGTAACAGGGAGGGGGATGGGAGATAAGGGCGTGATAGAGAGGGTCAAAGGGATCCTAGAAATAGTGGGCGGGGAGGGGTTAAATGAAAGGTTTGTTGAAGGGGATAAGGTTTTAGGGGGGGAAACATCAACAAGTAAGGAAGGAGGAGATTTGGATAAAACAGGGACAAGGGAGGGGCTAAAGTCAGGGAGGTTGTGCTCAGGATGGGGTAGCAGAGACCAAGAGCAGTCCACCTCGTCAGAGGTCTCTGAGGGAACCAGAGAAAGAGGAGGTGAGTCACGGTTAACATGGTCAGTATTGTTGTTACCAGGATGAATAACCGAATCATCCAATCTATTTAATAAGAGTTCCCAGAAACCTTCGAAAATCTCTAAGACCCAATGTTCATTATTTAAAAAATAATAATTTCTTATGCAGAGATTTTAAGAAGGAATTAAGGAAAAAAAGCTTGCATCTTACCAAGGAATGTGTCGTGATCCGTAGGCTTGGGAAGAAAATTACCATTCTAGTCCACGACTGTCAAAAGAGTCGCAGACTGATCCAAAGAACATGAGGCCTTGAGATGCCTTGTTTGCCAACAACGATGGCAGCGAAAGGGCTCCCTCCAAAAATATAAGGGTTGGTAGAAGGAGAAATCCCCTATAGTGACAACGATGTAATATGGGAGACCATGGTCTAGGTCCAGCTAGACCAAAACCCACCCAACCCGCTTGTTGACCCATCAAAGAGAGCGTTCGTCGAACAAAACAAACTTCCCAACAAAATTAGCAACCGCTTCAAAGATTTGTTTGGACCAGAGCTCGACCGAAAAATCTAGTAACAACATCCACAAGAACCTTTTGTTGAATGTTTCAGTTAGTGTATTGAACCCAGGAACCCATCGCTTAAGCATGAGGACTCCATTTATAATTTTCAAAAGATCTTCTTCCACAAGAAAATGGAATATAAACTAGTGGTTGGAGAGAAGACTGACCTTCGAAAAATACCCAAGCACTGGTTTCCATAAATCTTGGATCCAAACCGATAACTGTGCTTTGTGCATCCTAGTGAAAAAAAACTTACCGACGAGTGCCTTCTTTGATAGACTGGAAACCCGATCCATAGAAATGTCCTTGCCAAGGGTACAACTAGAAGGGGACCGTCTGACCTTCCAACATTTTTGTTTGCAGTTTGAGCAAGCTTTAGAACCAGAGGTTTTGTTGCATCTGACACCAACAGGGACATTCGAAACAGAGCTATGAGGGCAGACAATAGAATCAGGGTTTGGGGAAGAAGACGTAAAGGGAGCCACAGGGACATAATAAGAAAGAGTACTAGGGCAGGAGAGTAATCGTGGAGTCTCTCGAAACTGCTTGTCGAACACGTGATCTAGGGCAGGGGTCTTCCTTACACGCATTGAAGTCTTATCAAAACGCAAATCGGGAGCCAGTTGTGGGTGGATCTGTGGGGGAGGAGACGTCGGGAGGTGGTCTGGTAGTGGATGATGTATACATTCGTACAGGAGCTTGTATGTTGCATCCACCAGAAAGAGGTTATCATTTGCCCAAAGGTCGTCATCGTGAGCCCACGTCAGGTCTACACTGTTAGCCATAAAAGGCTGGAAAGGGCAGGTGGAAAGTGGATCCATGAATGCAGAAAACCACACCAGACAGGGACAGACGACTGCAAGAAAAAATTCAAGAGTCTGGCTGAAACTCGACTGCGGAAAGCTTGCGACTCAAGGGTATATATATATATATATATATATATATATATATATATATATATATATATATATATATTTATATTTATTTGTCAATGTACTTTTAAATTTAAAATTATTTGTGTAAGCTTACATATCAATTTTCTTCACGAAACACTAAATAGGAATTTCCATTCCCTTTTACATTTCTATTATATATATTTAAATTTAAAAAAAATTATTCATGTTTTCATTAAATATTATAGATATTTATTCCTACTTACATTAAGATATTTACTTTTATTAAAATAGTTTACATTATTTTTAATTACTATATATATATACAGATACAAACAATTTATATGATATTTCTCATCTCTTTTTATTTTTATCTTGTATGTTGGTCTTCATAATTGTCAATTTTTTGGCATTTTCTTAAGAACATAATGCACATTCTAAAATTTAAGCGCAATATAAGGTAGATGTATGATATAATATTGAAAAAAAACCATTCACATTATTAAATACATATATGAGTGGTTGAATATAATGAAATTATTACAATATCAATAAAACAAGCAAGCATTTATATATTCCATAATAAAATGTTCATCTCGCAATCAACAAAAGATTTATTAACATTTTCATATAAAATACCATATCATTTATAAAAATTAGAAAAAAAAAAACACCTGCATAGATCCAACTTAATCTAGATCTATCAAGCATTAAGAGGAGCCAAATACCTTGAGATGAAAACATTTCCTCAAATTTTTTCACCTTCATGGATTTCATACCTCTTTGAGGTTGATAAGATTCAATATTGACATAGATTTATGATGGTTACTCTAACACACCCAAATTGCTTGTCCATGCACATCACTACGAATGCTACCACTTGATCACTTTGAACAAGTAAGTAACCAAACTTGGCTCTAGTATAGCTTTGATACCTCACAATAACACACCCAAAACCCTCTTTGAGGCATGCTACCAAAAAATTCTTCTCTGATACCAAAATAATAGAAATGTGTTGCAACATGCCTACCTATCATGCATCTATAGTAGTTTTAAAACTGGAAAAGAAAAATAAGAAATAGCTCATAACAATATATATCACACTGAACTCTGAATTCTCATGCAAAACAATTATTATATCAATAGGAATAAACACAAAGGTTTAACACTTATCTTTTAAACCATAATATGTAGTTGATTGCAAGGGACATACGTTCATCCCAACCATATATCTTCTACTCCATATCTCAACAACAAATCACCTTCGAGTTGAGGTTATGTATCCACATAGGAGGGTGCCCCTCATAGTCAAAACACTTCCCAGGTAGCTATCCTTCCTACAACTATCCCAATCCACTCAAATCTCTTCTCTACGACCCACACAATCCAGGGAAGGGGATCCCCCTTCACTACTCATAGTCCCTCAAGCCTTCCCTCTTCCTTCTAGGGTTCCAGTATACTTAGTTGACTAAGAATATCTCTACTTGGGACTCCAATGATGTCAACTGCTAGGATAAACTACAAACACACAACTTACCATCATGTTGTGGCCAAAACAAATCCTCCTTTCATTTTTAACTTATAAGTGAAAGGAAAGGGGGCCTCTATTAAATTTGCAACTCTAAAGCCTAATCCACAACTACTATGAGACTAATGATTATTGTCTACCTACCTTCAAGGAGTTGTGGGTTTGGACTTCGTTGATGATTGTCTTTGAGGAGGTTTGTTAAGAGTTTTGATCTTATACTTTCAAATGTATTTGAGATGATTTTTGACCTATGATGCTTGGTTGAGCTTTGTATGATGAAATTGATAAGTTGTCTTTGATACCTTTGAATATTTCAAAGTATTTAATAATCCTATGTGATTGTAGAGTTTGGTGCTCCATTTCATGCTATGATTAATTTTAATTTTGAGGATTTTCTAAATGGATGGCTTAAATGAAGAATATACGTGTACTCAACATCCTATTTCTTCCATGTTTTGCCTAATTTATTCATATTTATGCTTAATCTCTTATATGTTAATCATCCTCTTAATTTTATTCTCATAATTATAATCATGAGATCACTAATTATTTCTTTGAGTTTGAAATTAGATACACGTAATTTTCATGACATTTATTTACAACAACAAGTTATTTATGAAAGGACGAGATCACAAATGAATATATTTGAGAAACTTCTTCCTTTTCCAAACAAAGCTTTCATTTATTCACAAGTTTGTTAAAGGAAAAGGAAAATAATGTAATGTTTATGATATACTTCCAAGTATCTTCTTCCTCACTTAACCAATTTTATTCTTTCTATGATCGCGGGAGTAGGGTTGCAGAGTCACTACCTTTACATGACCACTTCATCCTTGAAATTCATTGGGGGATCCTTATGTATTCTTCCTTTGGAATAGACTTCTTTGTATGCATATATTGTCTACAATTTGAAGCCAACATTCAACATCCAAAATTAATTCATGTATTTTCTGAACCCCAATGAGATTTTCTTTTCTCACCATTGCATCATTTTCTATTTTCACTTCCTTTTTAAAGCCCAAATTTTATGGTATTGTATTATGTGGTAGGAACATTGATCCTTACCATGCTCCCATCATCTAGTTTGTCTCATCGGGTTGGCCAAATGAATCCCCTTGTGATATTTCTAAGGTCCTAAAGGCTTGACCTTGTTTAGAATGATCTTTATCAAGTTCTCCTTTCGGCCTCCCCTCTCTTTGAAGACCTATCAAGATTATTTTATGTGGAACATTTTCCTATTTTCACTCAATGATTGATCGCCACTTGTCACCTCCATATTCATGCTTTGTCGTCTAACGTGGGAGTTTGTTCCCTGATTCTATCAGTGCTTGCAATCTTATAGGGTTTTCTCTTTATGATTTTCCTCTTGATCGGATGAACATGTCCCATGTTATTTTCTAGCACCTGACTCCTTTGTATCGTATGGGCTACCCTATGTGATTTTATCATGATGTGTGACGTGTCATCCCTTTCTCCCCTATTTTCTTTCCATTCGTGGTGAGTAATTTCAGAGAGATCTTCTGAATTGTCCATAGTTATAGCCATTGTAATCGATGTTTTGAATCCAGAACTGGATTCATCTTCAGGACTTGATTCCTAACCAAATCAACATCTCGACTATTCAAAATCTGCATGATATGTCTTTTCTCTATTTTTGGTCCCTAGGTGCAGAACCGAGAGTAGTGTGGAACTTTGACCCATGTGGAACTAGGTCTAACTCTTCCTACCGTTTGTATATATGATTTGTTTATTTGTTTATTTGTTTATTTTGATTATCTTATTTTTAATTTTGTTTATTTATTTATTCATTTTTAATTTTCCCATGGTTTTACAAAACCACATGGTTTAGATTTCCCATGGTTTCGAAAAATTTCCCATGGTTTTTGAATTACATGGAAACTTACTTTTGTTGTAGAAATAAATTTGTAAGTGGGTAAATTAATATCAAATGGGGAAATTGTCTTACTTATGGAAATTACTACTTAGGCTCTACATTTTTCATTATTATTAAGTCGGGACATTTCGTTTTAGATTTGGATTTTATTTAATTATTTATTCAATATTTTTAGTCAGTGTTTTTATTTATTCGATATTTTTGGGAGTTGGGATATTTTAATTAATATCAGTTTGTCAGATTTATTTTTTAAAATTTTTAGGTGGGTCCTAGGTTCTATACCACTTCTAGTTTCACACACAAATCAATTAAAGAAGAGAAAAACAATTTATACCATGAAATATCAACTTACACAATGCATGTGGGATATTTCTTTTATAGGTGAAGATCGACGACCCAAATCTCCCCATGAGAAAATAAATGGTTGTTGAGAGCCAAATTTAGGAAGGCATATATTGATCTCTTGGAGTTCAAATCATCCCCACGATAGCTTGTTGGAATGATATCTAGTAGGAGAATAGGTTGGAAGAGGAATTCAAATAGGATCACTGATATAAAATCCCAAAAAATGAAATGAAGAAAGGGCCACGAATTTGAATAGGAATAAACTCTGCAATGTTTAGGAAGCCATAAGTTGAGTTCCAGGAAACAAAATCAAGCCTTCAAAAGAATGATGAAAAATGGAGCAGAGAAGAAGAAGATGGAAGGCTATGATTTACTAGATTGACACCAAAACACCTAGGAAAATTCAAAGAAGAGGGAAAAGTCGGGCAGGGCTAATGATATGCTCAATAATCACTCACGAATAGTCTTAGAGAGAATTAATCACTTAGGAATCTCTTTAACTTCATTTTTAATTTTCCAATGGTTTTACAAAACGACATGGTTTAGATTTCCCATGGTTTTTGAATTACATGGAATCTTACTTTTGTTGTAGAAATAAATTGTTAAGTGGGCAAATTACTATCAAATGGGGAAATTGTTTTACTTATGGAAATTACTACTTAGGTTCTACATTTTTCATTATTATTAAGTCGGGACATTTCATTTTAGATTTGGATTTTATTTAATTATTTATTCGATATTTTTGATCAGTGCTTTTATTTATTCGATATTTTTGGGAGTTGGGATATTTTAATTAATTCCAGTTTGTCAGATTTATTATTTAAAATTTTTAGGTGGGTCCTAGGTTCTATACAACCTCTAGTTTCACACACAAATTAGTTAAAGAAGAGAAAAACAATTTATACCATGAAATATCAACTTACCCAATGCATGTGGGATATTTCCTTTATAGGTGAAGATCGACAACCCAAATCTCCCCATGAGAAAATAAATGGTTGTTGAGCACCAAATTTAGGAAGGCATATCTTGAGCTCTTGGAGTTCAAATCAGCCCCATGATAGCTTGTTGGAATTCTATCGTGTAGGAGAACAGGTTGGAAGAAGAATTCAAATAGGATCACTGATAGAAAATCCTAGGAAATGCAAAGAACAAAGGGCCACAAATTTTAATAGGAATAAACTGTGCAATGTTTAGGAAGCCATAAGTTGAGTTCTAGGAAACAAAATCAGGCCTTCAAAATAATGATAGAAAAATGGAGCAGAGAAGAAGAAGATGGAAGGCTATGATTTACTAGATTGACACCAAAACACCTAGGAATATTTAAATAACAAAGAGGGAAAAGTCAGGTAGGGCTAATGATATGCTTAATAATCACTTGTGAATAGTCTTAGAGAGAATTAATCACTTAGGAATATCTTTAACTTCTATTTTAATTCTTGTACATTCATTTATGAAATTGTATGAATAATTCGAGTCACTGAATGAAGTTGAAGAGGTAATAATTGTTGGTTGTTACAAAAGGCAAAAAGACTTCCTTGTTTTATAAAAGGAAGACCATTGAATGTAATAATGGAATTTTGTTTGTTGTATAGAAGGATAATACTCTTATTTCCTGATATATACAAGTCAGAAGGAGTTTGAGATCATAAATGTTTTCAAATGTATTATGGAATTCTCTACTGATATGTTTCCTATGGGGTTTCCTGAATTCTTTTTCGTATGAATTATTTCTATGTGTTGTGTTTGGGGTTACTCATACAATTATGATTTCTAATGAATATAAAGATAATGTTACATATCTAATATGCAATTATTTCTGATCATTTCTGCAATCTCATTGTTTTAATACATTGTTGATTGATGTCAATTACTTTTGTTATCAATAATGCTATCTCATATTGTATTCATTCAATTAGTTTTTCTCCTATAGGATAGGTTAGAATTAGTTAGATTAGTTATTTTTATTTCATTTTATATTTTTTTTTGTTTGTTAATTTGTGCGGGACCTGTTGCCTCGTGATTAACCTGTGGCTTGAGAAACCGCGACTCAGGGGCATCTAAGTCGTCAAAATCACCCGGGGATCACACCTGGCCTGAGCCACACCAACCCTTAACATGGTTGGATTTTTTGTCCCCGCAGGTTTCGAACCGGTGACTTTAACATCACGGAGTGGCTTAACAACACACTCCGTCACCGACTGTCCTACACCTCGGGGACTATTTCAATTTATATTAGATATAGAGTTAATTATAATTTTTTAGGGGACAGTCTATTGTCTTTCTTATTTTCTTCATTTAATTCTTAGTTGCAACCAGGACAACATATTGGTTGGAAATACTACCCAAAACGAGAGTATGATTGACTGGGACCTATTATCTAGCATTCTCCCTTACTTCCTTGATGGGCCATTTGGACCCACAAATAGAAATGATGCTAGGAGGGTAGATGACAAGTTGATCCTATTTTCATGTCTTGGTTTTTGGATTCGCCTATTCGACAGTGGAAATCAATTACGTGGATTTTCAGTGAAGGAAAAGGGAGCCAAAAGGGGGTTATTTAATGTCACTTAGTTAGGGGATGTTATGTATTTAAATTGACATTATATTAAAAAGTTACTTATTTATTATTAAAAGTTACCTTTAATCCTAAAGTGAAAGAAAAATGGGGATGAGGATCATATTTGATTTAGTAAAAAAGGTGATGAGGGTTACATTTGATTTGGTCACAAAAGGGAAAGTTCTAGAAGGCATGGAGAAAGGATAAAAGGAGGGTTAGAGCCTCACTTTGACATGAAGTTTTGATCTCTAATTTTGGAATTTCTGTTGGAGCCATTGTTTCCTTACGGTTTAGAAAAACCCTTCTACTATTGGTTTGGTTTCAGTGGTGCAATATCCACCCTAGATAGAAAAGAGGGGAATCCATCTAGGATTTCCATTGGAGCCTAGAAAAGAGGGAAATCCATATAGGATTTCCATTGTATCATAGAAAAGAGGGAATATGTCAAGTATTTACATTGGATCTTCAGTTGAGTTTGTTTGAGTTAGAGGTAGATCGACATGTGTAGGGAGTTGACATATTTTTTTGAAGGAGGTCGATCCTCGATTTTGCAGATACCTAGAGGGTTTCATGGAAACCGTGACAAGAGTCACCCGCATGGGTTGAATACAGGGCATCTTGTGAGGTCCCACCTATTGTCCAGCCTCGTCCCATGAGGCCTCTCCTGTTGCGTAGCCTCGTCCAACGAGGATCTCTGTGTATTGGGGTTATGGTCCTGTTGAGGTATGGATAGACAGATTGTGGTGGAGGGTGTTTTCTGGAGAAAACTGATACCACACCAACGAAGGCTAGGTTTTCCAGGAAAAGAAATATTTTGAGGAGATCTTGGGAATCATTACCAAGTTTATTTTTGTTCTTGTTAGTATATATTGCAACTACTCGGCAACCAATATATTTGTGTGTTTAGGATGGTTTGTAGTAGTTGTTACAACTAATAAGGATATTTGTATTTGTTGTTATTTTTATTTCCACACCATAATAATATGCCATGGTTATATTCACTATTCCAAGTGTAATGGGTACATGTAACATATTTGACAATAGTCCTATCTTTGTGACACATGAAAAATATTTGTATAGCATTTAGAGCAAAGTGTTTGATACAATCACACAAGGAACAATAATAATTGGAGCAGGAAACATAATATTTCCACCCATCCTAGTTGGGGACATGAGAGTGGTATAAAATCTTGCGATCCTCCCAACCTGTGAGGGTATACAAGATTGGCTATCAAACTAAGGAAAAGGTGTAACAAATGATGGGAGTAGGTTTTGCACTGAGGTGGTTAAGACAGATAGAGGAATATCTAGAGCCCGTGTTTGAAATATCAAAGAAACTAGAAACAATTAAAAACATGCCTTACCACTATTAAAAGGATATAACATTGGGTAAGGATATATGCACATCTTTTCCCTTTAAAATTTATTTTATCAAGAATGAGGACAAGGATTCCTTTAAAGGCATAGGGAATAAATTAAATATAAATGAGAATGAAGAACATGTGGAGGAGCATGCATCTATACATGTTGATGATGTGTGAATAGAAGAGGACCAAACAAAAACCTATGATACAACATCAAAACTAAAGGAGGAGACCAATGACACTAGTGTGCTCTATGGAGAAGATGAGACTATGCCATCTTGTCCTACTTATGATGAATATCAAAATATGTTCCAATTAGTCGATGTTGAGTATTCAATACCTCATCCTATTTATGATATGTATGATGATGAAGACATGATTATACCACAATGTGATAAAGAGTGGGAGCTATGTGTGGATGCCAATGAAGAGGTTGATTTAGGGGATGAGAATAGATCATAAAACTTGTATGAGGTAGACAATTCATATTGCATGACATCATCTAATGAGTGAATTTATCCCTTGTATGACAACCCATGCAATGTTGATGAAATAACATTGCATTATTTGAAAAGCCAACTATTGGTCACAGAGGAAACAATTGTGCAGGTGTTGATGAGGGAAAATGGTGCTCATAAATTTATTGAATATCTTATGTGGAAAACCCAAATGGAGGAATTGAAAATAGAGTCACCAATACCTTTTTATCCCCATTTTGTGGGATAACTAAAGAGATTATGTTTCGAGTCCCTCAGGTTGAATATATGGAGTGTCGAAAGAATACATGACTAGATATATCCTTTTGCACAAATATAGACCCTTCTCACCACCACAGAGTTTGTAGATATTTAGATGGCATCCACCACAGTAGTTGTCTTCCAAGAGGATATGGGATTTTCTCCATGAGGTACAATTTAAGTATTATGGTAAGTGTCATTTCAATATTTGAGGCATTTGAGTATGTTGTATATTTGACTTCTTTAGATTTCATGAAATATCCTTAGACATTATGCCTTTTTCCTTGCTTCACCTTGGTGGTTGACATTGTTCCCCAATAAGTGGTATTCTTTGTGGATGGGTTTGCTACTAGGAAATCCTTTGAAGATCTATCATACCATTCCAGGCCATACTTACCACTTTCATCATTATTTCCCCCCATTTCCTTATCTCTTGGGATTTTAGGGTGTATTGACCCAAGAAGGGATTGTCCCTCATTCGATGGGAAGAAGGGGCTAAAGGCCCAGAGGGATTTTTGTTGGGTAAAAGATAAAATACTATGTATAAACCTTCTATATGCTTCACCCAGGGATCCTCCAAGAAAGCAATGAAACACTTATCTGTAAGAAAAGGGGCACCCACAAGAATAATGATTAAGAATGATTAAAGGGTTAATTGGAGGATAGGAGGTCTCATCACAAGACTGCCTATCATGATCATGGATATTTAGTGGTATGGAGTTACCTTCATTTGGTCACCAAGTTAGGGTAATGACTCTTAGTTGCATGACTGATAAAAAGGGTATATCATCACGAGCTATACTTCTCATTTCCATTAGGTATTTGTGAGTGAGATTGTCATTATCTGGCCACAACGCTAGGATTGTGGCCTTCAACTTGTCCCTAAAATTTTAAAGAAACAAAGAATGGAAAAACAATGGGCTTGGAAAAATTTCTATACAAATTAAGGTGCCACACACCCTATACAAAGGCACCCATGAGTGAGACACTACAACCCCTTGTATGTAATGAACCCCATTCCCATTGAGTCTTCACCCTTAATCATTTCATCCACTTTACATGTCTTAGAGAGGGATCTCTTAGTAGCACTCCTTGACCTAGGGAAATATCTACCCAATAAGACACCTTGTCAACACTCCCATATACAATGTCTTTGAGTACTTACTTGTTTGACATGGTAATAATTGATGCACATGATTAGGTGGATCATTTATTGACTTGATTTAATTATAATTATATTTTTATTTGAGATCCTTGGAGGGTGTGATTATTTGTTTTTGTAGGACCTAGTTGGTGGAAAGTTTTGGAGGAACAAGCCTATCTTAGGATTCCAAGGGGCTTGAAGCCCACAGGTTGTATGCCAAGTTCCCGCATCCCAAATGAGAGAGATTAAACTTTGGAGGCTTATAATACATGGTGTACGACATAACCTATCCCTCACATGCCAAAAGGTTTTCCTAGGAGAGGCAAAACGTCACTCTTGGAGACATACCATCATCTAGGAGGACTATGGTTTGGTGGTGAGCTTATCACTCATTGACGCATGGAATTTTTGAGGAGAATGAGGCTATGAACATGAAGGATTTGACTTGGATTCTTGACATGTGGCTTTGGGAAGCCTAACTACACTCCTCCTACACCAACGAATTTCTCCTAGTGTCAAAACATCCCCTAAATGGGTGATGGCACTTTGAATTAGGGTTTCCTTTTGTGTAAAAGTAAATTTTAAGTGAATTATTTAATATTATTTTGTAAAAGGGGAAATATTGGGGTTTTTTACCCATAGTCTTGTGGTTTACCCTAATATTATGTGGAAAAACTATTTTGGAGACATTTTGTATAAAAAGAGATTATAAGATCTCATTTCATAACATAACTATCCCATTTGGAGAAGCATTGGACTAAAATTTTCACTGTCTTTTGCTAGTTCTCTCTCTCGTGCTATTTTTTATGGCTATTTCTTGGAATATTGGTTGATGGAAGTGATGCTCTAGCCCTGGAAGGTTTTCCTCTAGATTTTATGGTGGTTTGTCTTATCCTTTTCCTTGAATTGGTAATCTTTTTTGCATTGTGCTATCATTGTTATTCAATTCAAGGTTATTTTTCTAGACCTTAGTGGGAAGTATAAGGGATGCACCCCCAACATGGTCTCCATCATTTTATTCTTACATGTTATTGTTTTAACAAGGGTTTGCTAAGAGAAGTAGAAGGTCATACACCCTCTTAGCTTAAACCCTAGCTAGAGATACTTTCCTTGGGCAGTAGGAGGTGTTGGCATGTTTTACAGGAAGCGCGTGCTTGTCATTGATGGAAAGAACAACAACGATGATGGAAAACAGAAAAATCATATGCTCAGGAGGAGAAGCGAACAATATGGAGAGATAAAATCTTAGAAGGGAAAGTGCAGTACATAAACGTTATCAAGATCAAAATCCTTTATCGTGGATCTTCTTCGAGAGTCTTCACGACCGTCAGATAAAATTAAGTTAAGGATAGGATAAACAGGGCACAAGGTTTGAGAATTTGACTATCCAAATATCCGTCGACCGTCGGATCAAATTAAGTGGAAGGATAGGATAAGAAAATATGGAGAGTCATTGGATTTAATCCAAGGCAAAGTTGCATCGAAGACAGATCGATATATTGATCTACTATCTTGATCAAACAAACATCATTTGTTTTGTGTCTAAATATGTGAGGAGGTTACGCTTTGAAAAAATCGCACTTCAAGATTTTTCAATTGATTTGAAATTCCCAAAGTCCGGAGAGATGGAGAGCCAGAGTTAATTTCAATCGTCATATCTAGAGGGATACATGGCGACGGATTGTGAGCTCTGGAGAAATTACTTCAAGAGTTTCAGTTTGATATTTGAAATACCTGAATCCCGAAGAGCTAGAGAGATGAAACAAATTCTCAACCACCGGATCATCCGAAGAAGATCTCAAGTGTCAGATATTCCAAAATTAATAAGGACCAACGGATATGGTGAATATTATTCTGATCATTAGATCAAGGAGATGAATATGTGTCACATCAGGTGACCACATCAACATACCACCTCAGCAAGGACACATGGAAACCACTCGACTTATGCCAAGTCAACATGTGACGTGTGTAATGTTACGTCACTCCAGGAGTTTTACCACCAGCAGATGCCCTAAGTCTCAAAGTCCCAAATGTAGAAGTCCCGAAGTGGATACGAGTCATCTGATCTGAAGATCACTTTGGGTTCATTCTCATCCATTGATCTAGTATAGTGGAAGGACAGTGTAAGTGGAAGTGTTAACTGACGACAAACAGTCTTTACCTCCTATGACTTATTTAGTAGGTGACCACTCCAGAGAATAATGAAGCAACAATCAGCCTAAAGTCCTGAAGGGTCAAAGTCGCTTATGATCATTGATCGTGCAGGAGGGTACGTATTAATAGATCATTGACTCCCAGAGAAACTACTATGGAAAAACACAAAGGAGAAAAGGTTTGAAATTTCTGAAGGCCGATGTCCTGCAGCGAAGGATAGTCGTTGGATTAAGGAGGACAGGTGTCTACAGATCATCAACTCTGAAAGATTGACATATGGAGGAAATAAGGGTTTGAGAGTTGAAACTCCTGAAGCCCGGATCACGAATTAAACCGTAGCCATTGATTTGGAAGGGACCTATGTGTCGACAAATCATGGAGATATGGGATCGCGAGTGGAAGGAGAAAATGAAGGAAAATAGCAGTCATTGATTGAGTGGCATCTCCAAGGGATTGGATATTAACGGTCATGCTCAATTGCAGGGCCATACCATGATTGGGTCTTTGTTTTTCTTGAGTGGGCCACAATCAAAACCATAGTATTGCCAAAGGCATACATGGATCTCTGTAGTGAATTACCAGGCAAAAAGAGGGTTTCCCTCAAACTACCTTTCGTCGCGCCCACAATCGCGTGGTCATGTTGGATCATCGCCCAAGGTCATATCAAAAGAAGGAGATAGCACTCACTAGACTAAGATCACAAATCTCTTTTTGAATAGGTGTGTGGGCACCTCCAGTGGTCACGTAAAGGAATGGGCTTAGGATTGATTTTCCTACAACGAATAAAAAACTGAATGTAACTACTAGTGAACAAAATGAATATCAGGATATCGGGCACTGATGATGAATAGAAAGTGAGTAACTGCCAGTAAAGTGGCAGAGTTGATATGAGGACTTCAGAGAGAACCGGGTAAAAATATGACATGCATAACATAGAAGAGGATATATAGAATTGATATGTAGCAGAGAGTGTGGTGACGAAGAATCGCCAGGATGATCTAGCAGAGGACTTGACGTGATAAAGACATGCAGAGAAGGTGATTTTTGGGAACTGATGCATGAGCATAGAAGGTGGTAGTAAGCAACAAAAAAGGAGTAGATAAGAGGTGCAGTGTAAAGGAATGTAATGTATGCACAGAGAGTAAAATGCAGAAGAAAAACTAAACATATGGGATGTACGCAGGAGGAAAAAGAGAAGAGCATAGAAGAAAAAAGAGGCAGAAGAGGAACATAGCATAAAAGCTAAAGAAGCCAGAGGATACATTGAGTTGTAACAGACCATATTAGAGACAGAGAAAGTAAGTAAAGTTTTGTAATATTCAATCAGGGTGGTAGGGTGGTGCTAGGGAGGATTGTAGCCCTCTAGATTCTAGTTGGTGCTAGAAGATATTCTGGGAGTTTGTGCTTCCATCTGGTGGGTTCTTGAGAAACCTAAGAGTTTGTGCTTCCATCTAGTTGGTGCTAGAGAAATCTGAGAGTTGGTTCTCTCTGCAAGTTGTAGCTTGCTATCAGAGGTTGTAGCCTCATATTTGAGTTGGAGCTCAAAGACTGTAATGTACATGAAAGTTGGAGCTTAATTGACATCCTAAGAAGAAGATGTTTTCACCCTTTATGGGTTTCCTCATGAAATTCAATGTCTATGTGTATTCTATGTGATTGATCAAATATTTTATATCTATGCATGTTAAGTTATCAACAACACATTAAATAATAATCTAGAAGGAATGAAAAATAACAACAAAAGTTTCAAGCTTATTTACATAACTGATTCACCCCACCCCCCTCTCAATTATATTTCCAACAATTGGTATCAGATCTGGTCCCTTTGATCAAAGGTATATCCATAAGCTTGAACATGACTAGTCATGATGGAATTTCAACTAATAGACCCCCTCTGTTTGATGGAACAAACTCTGCCTTCTAGAAAATAAAGATCAGAACACATTTAATTTCTCTGGGTGCTGATGGTTGGGATGTCATTGAAACGGGATATGTGAAGCATGTAGTCTTGGCCTGAAAAGATGATATGATGGAGTTTAGATTTAATGAAAAATAAATGAATTTCATCCTCAGTGGACTTGTTGAAGCCGAGTTTGTCAAATTCGTGCACTGTGATTCAACAAAAGTTATGTGGGACAAGCTAATAAGTAGTTATCAAGGAAATGAAAAGGTGAAAGATGCAAAACTTCAGTTTCACAGACTGAAATTTGAATAGTTAAAGATGGATGAAGACAAAACTATCAGTAAGTACTACTTATGTATACAATAACTTGTCAACACTATGATAGGCCTAGGTGAAATGATAGATGAATCGTTTCTAGTCCATAAAAAATTAGGATTTCTTCTTGATAGATTTAACTCAAAGGTCTTTGCTATAGAGGAAATAGTTAATCTCAAAATGTTGAGACTAGATCAACTTCTTGGAACCATAACTACATATGAAATGAGAATCACCAAAGGTAAATCCACTACAAGGGAGGCATCTTTTAAAGTATAGAAAGACATAGATTCCGATATAGATGAGATTGAAGAAAATTTTGTGAGAAGACTGAAGAAAGAATCAAGCAAATACAAAAGTAAACTTCC
Organism: Picea engelmannii; assembly: GCA_009831015.1. NCBI lineage: Eukaryota > Viridiplantae > Streptophyta > Pinopsida > Pinales > Pinaceae > Picea > Picea engelmannii. Next base: position 244,055 of record ML781120.1, on the reverse strand, counting down.
CTTCAAATGTTTCAACTATGGTAATATAGGTCATTTTGCATCTAAGTGTCCTCACAAAAGAAAGGATCAGACATATGATGATGAAGAGAAGCAAAAACACAAGAAGGTATATAAAGAGAATAATTTTAAGAAGAAAAGCCTTTGTGTAAACAATGATGATGATCCCTCAAAAGATGAAAGAAGTGACACTTTTATTGAAGATAAAATAAATGGTATCATGCTAATAGATTTAGAATATCTAAACACTGAAGATACATGAAGTGAGTTCGATGATTGTGAAGCAGTGGTAGATCTTGAAGGAGAACTTACCACTGCCATGGAAGAGATTGATAGACTAGGAGAAAAGAAAAGAAAAGAAAAATAGTTATTGCTCAGGTATGAGAAAACATGCAATGAACCAACTGAAGAAATTTCTCTGTTCAAGGTTAAGTTAGAAGAAGCTAAGAATATTGAAGACATCCTCAAAAATTAATTGAAGGAAGCCGAAACAAAAGGTGAAAAATTGGAAGCTGAAGTAGTGACTGTCAGAAAAGATCTAGAGAAATTTTAGGCCTTATATCATCATAATCTGAAAAGTATTAAATCCTCAAAAGGATTATCCCCCATTATCAATCAACAAAGGAATTCAAAGTTGAAAATTGGTTTGGGTTATGAAGAGGCATCAAGTAGTGGTCAGCCAAGCAACAAAGAATCCATCAAGTTTGTCAAATATACAACCATTGACAACAACAAACCTATAGAAACAAAGGAAGAGAATCATCCGCCAAGGAGGAGTGAAGGAAAAGCTACCAAAACTGAATCTGTAGAACAAATAAATAATACACCCTCTACTCAAGGAAATCATCAGCATGGAAGAAATCAACCTGCTCAAAGAAGACAAACATTTTCCAGGTACAAAGATTTTTTATATGGATATTGTTTTTACTTCTCTAACTTTGGACACAAAGCTGCAAATTGTCCTTTAAGATTTAGACATGAGAAATCAAGACAACCAAGGAACAAATATTTGCCACAACAAATAATGAGACAACCAAGTAACAAACAACCACAGACTGCAAATCATGTGATGGCTGGGAAAAGGACACAGATTAAACATAATAATCATTATGATCCTTTATTCAATTAGCCAGAATGTTACATCTGCCATAATTATGGACATAAAGCTACAAATTGTTACTTAAAGAACTATAAGCCAGATTCAAATCACAGAGCTAAAAAAGTCAAGGTTTGGAAGAAGAATGAAGATAACAAGTGTGGATTAGTGTTGTCATCTAAAAGACAAAAGACCCCTGGTATATTGACAACGGATGCTCCAGTCATATGAAAAGTGACAAAAGTAAATTCCTATTACTGAAAGAAAATAAATCAAGGAGTGTAACCTTTGGAAATGATGCTCTAGAAAATATCATAGGTAAAGGTCTAGTAAGCTTAAGTAATGGAAGAAGCAAATCTCAAGCTGTATTATTTGTTGATGGTTTAAAGAATAATATTCTTAGTGTCAGTCAGATATGTGACAGAGGATGTGAAGTCACTTTCACTTCCAAGAATTGTAAAATAAAGACAATAAACACAGGAGAGATAATTGCAAAAGGGGTTAGAACTGAAAACAATGTATATGTTCTGAAGGAAGATAAGGAGAAATTTCATTTAACAAAATTTGATGAAATTTTGTTATGGCACAGAAGGCTTGGACACCTGAATTTTGATCATATTGTCAAACTGAATAATGAAGGCATTGTGAAAGACCTTCCAAGAATATCTAAGCCTAATAACTTTGTATGTGAATCATGTCAAATGGGGAAGCTGACTCATGCTCAATTCAAATAGAAGAGTTTCACATCTTCAGAGAAACCACTTCAAATTGTTCATATGGATTTTTGTGGACCATTGCAAAAGAAAGGAACTAGAGGAGAACATTACTTAATGCTAATCATTGATGACTTATCCATACTTATGTGGGTTGCGTTTCTGAGAGAAAAATATGATGCGTTTGAGAAGTTCAAAAAGTTTAAGGTGTTAGCTGAGAATCAGACAGGAAGGAAGTTAAAGGAAATTCGCTTAGACAGGGGAGGATAATTTATGTCAAGAGATTTCAAATAATTCTGTGAAAGACATGGAATTAAAAGAGAATATACTATTCCAGGTACTCCTCAACAAAATGGAGTTATAGAACACCCAAATAGATCAGTTCAGCAGATGGAAAGGGCTATGATGAGTGAAAGGGACATTTCAAAAACCTTATGGGTGGAGGTTGTTCACACGGTTGTTCATATTCTAAACAAAGCGCATCTAAGGCCGAACAATGATAAAAATCCATATGAGTTGTGGTTCGGTCAACCTGCATCAATCAATAACTTCAAAGTATTTGGAAGTAAATGCTACATCAAGAATAATGATGATCATCTGGGAAAATTTGATAGTAGATATGATGAAGGTATCTTCTTAGGATATGCAACAAACAATAAAGGATACAAAAGCTTTAACAAAAGAATGCATAAATTAGTAGACTATATTGATGTTCGAATTGATGAAGAAGCTCCTGTAAAATATCAATAGAGAATAAGCACTAAGCCAGATGAAAAATATGATGAGAATAATGAAAATGAATAGAAACAAATATCAGAGTCATAAGAAGATGATGAATTAGGTGGAGTAGAGACACCTAGACAATAAGAGTTAGGACAAGAATCAACATCAAATCCTTCCTCCAGAATTACTCAAAAGAATCATCCTGAAAGTCAAATAATTGGTGAGAAAGAAAAAGTTGTACAAACCAGGAGAAGGATAATAAAATACATCGAGAAATCACATATAGCCTTCATATCCATGGTGGAACCCAAGAAATTTAATGAAGCCAGTAAAGACGTAAATTGGTTAAAATCAATGAATGAGGAACTGGACTAGATTGAAAAGAATGTCACTTGGGAACTCGTTCCTAGGCCAACAAATAAAAATGTAATAGGATCCAAATGGCTCTACAAAAATAAGATGAATGAGCAAGGAAACATTGTAAGAAATAAGGCTAGATTGGTCTGCAAAGGATATGCTCAAATAGAAGGACTAGAAACATTTGCGCTCGTAGAAATATTAGAAGCTGTTAGAATATTTCTTGCCTATGCTTGTCCTAAATAGTTTAAAGTATATCAAATGGATGTCAAGTTATCTTTTCTAAATGGATATCTAAAAGAAGAAGTCTATATGGAACAACCAGAGGGTTTCCAACTATCAGATAAACCTGAATTTTTCTGCAAGCTGAAGAAAGTCTTATATGGGTTGAAACAAGCTCCTCGTGCCTGGTATTACAGACTGGATAAGTATCTTCAAGACAAAGGGTTCACGAAAGGAACAATTGACAACAATATATATATCAAAATAGAGGGTAATGATTTTCTCATTGTGTTGGTCTATGTAGATGACATCAACTTCGAAAGCAATAATGCTTCATTGGTACAATGGTTTTCTTCTGCCATGCAGCCTAAATTTGAAATGTCTATGATAGGGGAACTATCATTTTTTCTTGGTTTGCAAATTACTCATAGGTCTAAAGGAATATTTATTTCTCAGGAGAAATATCTAAGAGAAACTTTGAAAAGGTTTCAAATGGAATATTATATGCCTATGATCACACCTATGGTCATTGGATGCAAGTTAATCAAGGATGATGACTCACCTGATGTTGATCATATTTCATATAGGTCTATGATAGGCATCCTATTGTACATCACAACATCCTATCCATACATAATGAATGTTGTTGGAATGGTAGGAAGGTATCAGGATGCACCTAAACAGAGTCATTTGTTAGCTGTCAAAAGAATATTCAAATACTTGAAAGGAATAATGAACTATGGCCTATGGTATCCTAGGAATCAGAATTTTCAACTATCAATTTATTCATATGTTGATAGGGATAATTGCATGGATGAAAGGAAAAGCACGAGTGGAGGTGCATTCTTCTTAGGATATTCCCTTGTAGCATGGTTGATAAAGAAGTAAGGTTCCATTTCCTTATCAACTACAGAAGCTGAATACATTGCAGTTGCCACTTGTTTTACCTAGGTATTGTGGATGATTCAGACACTTGTAGAATTGGAGGTAAAATATATTGCACTGATCCCAATTCATTGTGATAATACTAGTGCAATTAGTGTGTCAAATAATCTTGTATTTCACTCTAAGACCAAGCATATACTGCAGTGATCCCAATTCATTGTGATAATACTAGTGCAATTAGTGTGTCAAAGAATCTTGTATTTCACTCCAAGACCAAGCATATACCCATCAAGTATCACTTATTGAGGTAACAGGTGATCAACACTGTTGTTTCTTTTCATTATATTCCATCCAAATATCGGATTGTTGATATCTTCACTAAACCACTTGCAAAATCTCAATTTGAGTATCCAAGTGATCCGAAATCGGATTCAGAGGCCTGTTAGGGCATGAAAAATGCTAAAAAATGAAAGTGCTTGGAATCCAACGAAACCAACACCATTGCGTCTGTCTCCTCTTCTTGATTCCGGTGGTATAATTTTTATGTCAAACGGAGTCCGTATGAAGAAGATATCGCATTTTGTCTGCCGAGCCAAACAGGCAAAATTTTGGGATGCTGACTGTACCTGTCCGTATAGTCCGTACAGGACACGTGTCAGTCCGTACAGTGACACATGGAAATTCTGTACAGTGATGTGGCAGCTTCCGTACAGTGACATGTGGCAGCCTCAGAGCGTGACACGTGTCAGGCAGATTTGGCGTTTTGGGCGTACGATTGGACCAATCCCGAGGTGACACGTGTCACCACTAGAAGGGTGACACGTGGCACAGGATGACGTCAGCATCGTACAACAGATGACGCGAAAAGCTTATGTGGTGGATGATGTGGCAGTACGGCACGCTGACGTAGCAGGTGATGTGGATGAATCATCGATCGACACGTGGCATCATTTGGGCGAGTGGTAAGGTGCCACGTGGCCCAATCACGGGCTGCCACGTGGCACCCCGGGTTTAGCCAATATTGGCTGTGTCAAAAAAATTATTGGGGCCCGGGGGATTCGAACCCCGGACCTCTCCCACCAGCAACGTTTTTAAGCAAGCTCCGCTGACCAACTTTCCGCCCGTGGTCGTTTGCATGTGATAGGACCGCACTATTGGTAATGTGGCCCATGATCATATGTATTAACATGTGACCGTTACATTAATTCACGCAGGGTTTTTGTGCACGGGAATTGTCATACGACCCGTGTTAAATGTAAACAGCGCGGTTATGTTCATGTAAACGGTTAGACTTGGCGGGTTTATGGTTGGCGCGTGGTTCTAACCACCGGTTATATGCGGAGTTTTAAACGGTTATCAATGGTTATATGTTTAGCCACGGTTAAATCCGGTTACAAACAGTTATACGTTAGCCCAAGGTCATGTGACCACGCCAATACATCTAGGTGCTAGCGCAAGAGGGGTGGCCCGCGCTAGCGCGTGGCCACATGGAGCACATGTGACCGGGAAAAGGGGCGCGCTGGGCTAAAGGGGGCTAGCGCCCAAATTTAAAACTATAATATAGTTTTATAGCCAATTATATAGTTAAAGTGGGTTTTTGAACCACTTTTGATTATTTTAAATGCAATTAAACCAATTTTTAATGTAATTGGGAGTTATTGGGCTTTTTTAGGGCCTAATTCTTGGGAGGAAGTTGGAGATTGACAACCAACTTTCCCAACTATTTAACCAAGGCCATGTTGAGGCCATTTGGTGAGATTTGGAAAGCTTTTGGATGGTTTTGGAGAGCAGAGATGCTGAGGCAAAGCCAAGTCTAAGCCAGTTTGAGGTAGGGAAGCTGTTGAGGTAGAGATGCTGTCGGACGATTTCTGAGAGCTAGGGACATCCGTTTCAGGTGTTGTAAGTTGTGAAAGATTCTAGAGATCACGACGAATATGACCAAATCAGTCTAGAAGCCAATCGACATTGAAAAGATGTACTAATAAGCTTTTGAAAATAAATCAAGAAGCCTCCCTCACAAGAGAAAAGGCCCGGAGACGTAGGCAAAGTTGTCGAACTCCGTTATCAAACTTGTGCATTATGGTTTGCTTATTTTCATTATTTTTCAGATCTAAAAATATGTTAATGGCTATATAATTCATTTCTTTTCTCGCTCTTTCGTTAAGTTTCCCAATGGTTAATTAATTCATGCACAGTTAAAAAAAAAAAAACTCAACCATAGTCATTCGAAAAATCCTGACGGATCAAGTGGTATCAAAGCTAGTTGACGTTTGGAATTGATTTTGCATGTTAGCCAGGGAAGAGCACATCTCAAGGAGGAAAATGGAATCTACAGGAGGACTTTCTCAAGACGAGAAGAAGTTTAGAGATTCGGTGTTTGCCATGGCCGAGATGGTGAAGGTGTTGTATGAAGACTACTTGGAACGAAAGAGCACGGTTCAAGTGGAAGCTTCAAAAAACAACAAAGGAAAAGAAGCATTGAAGGAAGTGTCTTCTACATCTGTTTTAGACAACATATCTGAGGTATGCAGTGAAGGTTTTTCAACAAATTTTCCTCATTCTCATCAAGTTGGTTTTGGTGAATTCGAAAAACACACAAAAGGTGTAGGTTTAAGAATATTAACCAAGATGGGTTATGAAAAAGGAAAGGGCCTTGGACGTCGAGGTCAAGGCATTGTAAATCC
>ML781120.1:213455-233725 GCA_009831015.1 Picea engelmannii | reverse complement strand
TTTTTTTTTATTGACTCCATTAACCCATTTTCAAGGCACTAGTCATTTAGTTGTTGCACTGGAGAAATAAATTGCTTCCTTGGTAAACACAATTTTTCAAATTTTAAAGTTGTCTTTTGGGGAAAGTGTTCCTTTAGCCTCTAGCTCCCTTGCCTTATTGAGGCATCCCATTTAAACCAATAAATATTTATATTGTTACAAAACTAACCTACAGCCATTAGGGATGCATAAAAATAACCCTGTAACCTCCAATAACTCCTAAACTAACCCTAGGATTCACCTCTAAATTTTACCTAACCTTCTACTATCCCTAGAACACTTACCTAGCTAATTGGAAGTGGTTTTGAGTGGCTGATTTTTCTACTATTAATATTTGTTTTCTAAATCCATAAGGATGATAATATCACTATAGTAACATTTTATTTCAGACTTTCTTTTTGTGCTAAAGTTGTTGCTCAATGATTGGTGAGTTGAGCTAGCTTTATCTCTTGTTTATTTATCATATACTTATCACTTATATTGTAGACTTTGCTATATTTATAGAGATGATATATATAATTTATTGTTGCTGCAAATTAGGGACAACAATATTAACTTTCATTTCCAACTAACATATTACAATAAATCCTTGGTTTTCATAGTGTCTCGGGTAGGTACTTTACTCTCGACGAGTCACTCAACTCTTTTGGAAACCCTTAAACCTTCCCAAGACCCTTTCCCAATATTTTTGTACCATATTAAATTGACCTCTAGGGACATCCACTCATACTTATCACTTTCCGTCTCAATTCCCCCAGAGTCACTGAGATTCCCCCCTTGAGGTGACTACCTCTCCTCTAAATTGGAGGGACACATGCCTAAGGTGACAATCGATAGGTTCCCTACTAATTGTTTCTAGTTAGTTGTTGGGTCAGGGTTTTCCCAAACTACAACTTGTGCAACAACATTTTGGAATCGTTTCTGGGGAGGGCTTTGAATCCTCTTCAGAACCCTAACAACACTTTGGCAAGCTATCCCAAATCCTTTCTCCGCTATATTGCCTATCAAATCCACCCAAGGGACATTCCCTTTCCATCTTTCTTTATGAGCTCTTCTTGAATCTCATCTAGCGACCCCACTTTCCTAGAACCCACTTTTCCCTTTTCCCCTTTCATCCCTTTATGAGCCTTGAGATCATCTGGTGACTCCATTGAATTATTACCCTAAGTAATGGAACCATGGCCTCACGGGACTTACCATGGGAATTCCATAAGTTTTATCTCTCCTTTTATGTTCAAGATATTCCTGGATATCCAAATCATTGCTCCCCAGAGTGGAGGGAAAGTTTTCCTAAATTTAATGGCGATCTAGCTCTAGAAGTCACCCATGTTGTCAATTATATGAAGTATGCTTCAAGCCTAGATGTTCTACATGAGGATGTGCTACTAAAATTTTTTGTATCTTCACTGGAATCAAGTCAAAGGAGTTTTCTTGCAAAATCATGTCACCCAAAGAGAATCCCTTCTTCTACCAAGCTCATTGAAGAATTTCTCAAGCATTATTGACTAGCTTCCTAGATTTTGCAAGATATTTTCCAAGAGCTCAAAGACATTCTTTGCAAAGAAGGTTTTCATGTAGATCAATATGAATAAAATATTGAATATGACCCTAATGAAGAAGATCTAGATGATACATATGTTGAAAATGAAGTATTTTCCCTTCCACTTGATGAAGACATCCACATCTTTGATTCTCTTGCACATCAAGAGGAGAATATGATGAGTTATAATACTTTTGAAAATTTTGATGATGCTTTTTTCCTTAAATTTTGAAATGAAGAAAATTTCCAAAGGGATCTCGATGAAGTTTGTCTTGCACAAGGCATGAAAGAGACTTTGTTATTTGCTTTCCTTTTTGAAGAAAATGAAGTTAACCAGTCTTGTAAAGAAGTAATTATCTCTTATGATGCAGATGAATTCGTGGAACAACCCTCAGATATAGTTAACAACCACATTGATGATTTCATACATGTTGGGAGACGTAGATGGGATGTGAGTTTTTTCATTATTGCTAAATATCTCATTTATGAAATTGAGGGTGTATCTCAGGAAGAGGGGGTTGCGTTTTCATCATCAAAGGACTGGTTTTCATGCATATATAATTCATATGTTTGGTATCCTAGTGATGATATGGTTACATATTTGTTTCACCCCTTTCAGGATGACTTGTTGCAACATACTCAGAGTGATCTTCAATCATCCATTGATACATACCCTTTTGAGGATGCATATTTGTTCAATGAGAAATTTCATCCATTATGCTCAGATTTTGATACACACTAGGTCGTGGCCAACCCAAAGCAGTCTGAAGTCCACATTACCAAACAAAATCACTTTCATGTCGAGACTTTGGGCAGTGATTTGCAGATAACGAAGAGATGTTTCCCAATTCCAACGAAGGATTTTTTCTCTAAGGTTGTGCCTTACCCTGTTTCCTCTTGTTTGGTAAATCATAGGGTTTTATTGGGATCTCTTGTCCTTTCTCAGGCTTCAGGGAGCAATGATTTTATGAGAGAATATGAAGACGAGCCGTCGTCTACATATGGTAGCCCTCTTTAGAGATGGATTGATCAAGCTTGTGTCTACACTTTTAGGCAGAATGATCGGGTTGATGGTTTCTCTCTCCAGCATGATTTCCCCCCTCCCACTCATCTCCATGAGTTTTATTTCATGATCGATTATATATCCATTTATGATCATGATCATTTTGTGTCGAACTTATCTTTTTTGTTTCACATGATCAAGCATAGGGGGAGATACTTTGATGAGATGATTAACTAGTTGCACTAGTTGTATGAATTCACCTGACATCACTTTGATTTATTTCATTTTCATATTGATTTATCATAGTAGTTTAGATGCATTTCATATTTCATTTTTCTCTACTTGCATATTAATTTCATGCTTAGTTTAGAATTTTTTGAAAAAATGTCAAAAATTGTCTTCTCTAGATTGGATTTTTTTTTTTTATTATTATTATTATTATATATATATATATATATATAAAGGGTGAAATTTTTTCTTTTTTGTGGTTCAAATATTGTAATTTCGTAGTCAATCTTAACCATTCATTATAAGGTCACATATTTGACCGTAGAAGTTATGTTAGGGTTTTTTTCACTAGAAGGAAACCCTCTTTTATGAGATATTTTTATTCTAGTCATGTATTATTGTGAATATTGTATTCCGAGAGAGGGGATTTACAAAGAAAGAAGAGAAAGTTACAATGAGTATGTTGTAGGTTGTATCCCTTCATTTTGATGGATAATAATAAGGACCTGGAAATTTCTCAGGTGGATGTAGCCCACACTAGGTCAATCACGTATATCTATGCAGGGAAACATTTAGGGGCTAAATTTCTCCCATGGGCTAATTTTCCATGTTTTTCCCCAAAAAAGATTTTCCATTCTAAAAATTATTCGCCCAAATTCTATAGGAAAAAATATTTTACCTTAAAATTCACCAAAATTTTATAAAAACTATATAAAATCCTTATAAATTTGAATATTTTGACAAAAATATCGCCAAACATTTATAGTTGACATATAAAGGACCAGTGAAGGACCAGTGAGATTCGCCAATGTTTCTACATTTTATAATAGATTTCTATTCTTAAAATTATCCCTGTATCTGTGTCTCTATTGTATTGTGTATCTTTTGTATTTTATTTCCACAAGCCCTACCCTTCTGTGTATGCTTGAATGTCAATTGTTTCCCTAGACTCTTCTTTTGTTAGTGGTATCCTTAGTGACCATAATATTTAGGGCTCATACACAAGGTAACGATGAAGGGGAAAGTCTTTGTTGTACCTGGAACAAATGTTGGTCAAACTCACTCGACCTCTTTGGAGGACCGTAACCCACAATTTCACAATGTGAAAAATTGCACCAGGGTGTAAGTCTATTAAGAAGGTCACCAATGTAACTATTCCACCTGCTCTATCTCATCCCCTTCCTATATTGATCTCGTGATGTTGAATTTAATCACCAACTAGTGGTCTCATTGTGGGAAGGTTTCTTTGTATGTTTGCTTTCTAGATTTTTTAGCGTTTGTTGTTTGTTTTCCCTAGCAGACCTTAGGTTGAATCAGTGTTTATGGTGTCAGTTCTTCAAACTACCAATGAACAAATCCATTTTCCCAGGGAACCTTTTGATTTTCATTCTTTTGGAAACTTTGGTACTCCTTATATTGCCACACTGAGTCTTCTCAGACTCACTATCAGGTTACCGATATGGTTCTTTTCCACTCTGGTAATCTCGAATGTTCTCAATGATTCAAATGCGAGCACCTCACCCAAAGAATAGGTACCTCATATTGACCATTCACCTTCTTCAGTAGTCGTGTCTTATTTACTTTTTTCTCCTTCTCATAGTGAAATATTTGAAGGAAGTAACCAACTAGATAAGAAGAAGAAGAAAAGGAAGATTAAGAAGAAGAAAAATAAGCAAGGGGGGGAAATTCCAACCACTATAGGAGGACATGTTGGAAGAAATCAAACAATTATTGTTAATTAGGATGGGGATATTGATGAGATTCACATGCATATCAAGAGAACTCGAAAACCCAAATTCCCTTGTAGTATTTGTAAGGGTGACCACCTTCTTAAGGATTTCCTTGTTATTCCTAAGGTTTTACACATGTGGTCCAAAAGTTCCAAACAATCTATATCAGCAACATATGCAGGTCATGTTGGTGACAAACCATCAAATAGTGAAAGTAAAGTTGGGAAAGAGAAAAGTAGATTAAGGTTTCCTTGTAGGTTATGTGAAGGTAGTCATCATACTTATATTTTCCCTCGTATGCATACAGCCTAAAAATTGTTGGAAGACACGATTGTTTCCCAACCAAAACTTCCAAATTATTACCATGATCTCTCTCCCAACCTACCATTGGTTTATAAATTGGTCAATTCAGTTTCCTTGTCGGTCAATCCCACCATTCCCTTCAAGAGTGAAATCCAAGTGGTTGATCTGATCCCATTATCAGTCGATCCCACTCTTCCCTTTGAGAGTGACATTCAACAAGTGATTGATTTGATCCCACTCTTCCCTTAGAGAGTGACATTCACCAAGTGATCGATTTGATCTGATGTAGGAACATCACTCCACCTCAGCAAACACGCCATCACACCAACACACAAGCACACAAAGGAGAAAGGGAGAGGCATTAAACCTCCCATTTTTTTAAATTTGAAATAATCCTATACGGATTTTTTTGTTGTAAGGTTGTATATGTCGATTCATGCCTTTGTACAGGTAGTGGTTGGATTTAATTTAAAAATTTTCTTGTAGTAGGCCTAGATCGTTGTCAAGTCTGGTAAACATTTATGAAAACTTTAATGTAATAGATGAGGTTAGGTGAGAGAGGATAAGCTCGCAGAGCCCCTCTTTCGTAAGGAGATATCGTATCATATTTCATAAGGTAGATAGGTAGAGAATGATAGAGAGTTATGGATAGAGAGGCCCGAGGAGGTAGAATAGTTATGAGAGAGAGAGAGAGAGAGATTGACAGAACTGGGACTTTGTTACAGTCTAGTTTTGTAAACATTTGTATAGACACACAAAGATAATAGAAAAGCAGTTTTTCCTTTCCTGCATATCAGGTCTTTATGTGTTTCATGAATGAATGTTGTAGATATATGATAAGATTTATTTATAGTAGGAAGATAGATTTCATGTATCTTCATTGAGTCTCGTAATATCGTTCCGGATTCTTTAGGTTGTGCAAGGAGTACAAAAAACAACATTGGAGGTTTTGTAGCCAGCGCAAGGAGTGCACATCTGAACTCTACGGAATCAGATAGGAATGTGCCAAGAGCATGCACCAGAGAGATCACAAGATAAAGAGGAACCTCAAGGTTACTGAATACCTTAGAGGGGGGCATTGTGAAAAAGAAGCACAAAGAAACAAAGTTATTAAGAACTCTATCGAAGCTATGCCAAGTTGGCATTGAGCTAGTGCAAGTGTGCACAGAAGAAATCTGTGTCGATTTCAGGAGAAACAGAGTTACTCAATACTCTGTGAGGATAATATCTGGAAGGAGTTCATTGAGAAGAAGGAAACCAGGAGGGAGAGAACTATTTCTTGTTCAAGAAATCCTTCGGATCTAAGTTTGAAGAAATACCAAGAATGCAACGTGTGCGTGGGGGATAGAAACCTTCGAGGAGGTCAAGCTCAAAAGGGATAATGCAGAGGTTGTGAAAGAGTCAAACTTATTCTAAGTCTGAAAGATCAAAGGAGGGATAACACTACAAGAGCGAAGCGAGAACAAGAGTTTGGTCCACGGTAAGAGGTTCAAAGGCCGAGACCTTTCAAACATTGAAAAAATATTCTAATTCAGGAGAAGGTGGAAGCTCGGGAGGAGGAGCGACAACAACCATATGATTGGTTGTGGAGAAGAACCTGGACCATTAGATCTATGTCCAAAAAGAGGAGAAATGAGCATAGGGGAAACATATCTAAACCATCAGATCTGAGTGTGTGGATCAATATCCAATGGATCTAGAGTATCATGCATGGGTTTTAACTCTTTGGAGTGCACATGAGAGAGGGTTTTGCAAAATCGTGAAATTCTGACATCATCAGAACTGTCCATTGGAAGGGACGTGTGGTGAGCGATCAAAATTTCCCTGACTCGTGATTCAAAAAAGTCAAAGGGAAATTTCGTGAAACTCGCAAAACGCAAAATCACGAAAATATCCCTGTTTTTGATTAAGGAGAGATCTGGACTGTTGATTGTCCAGGGAGAATTTCGACATTTCAGGGATCGGGAAAACAAATGTGAAGAGTATTTCAACTTCATGATACATGAAATCCGGACGATATATAGACCATTATATCTAGAGGAGCACAAACCGTCAGATTTGGATGCCCCGAAATATCGAAATTTTGAAAGTCGGAGATGTGAAGGAAGTTGTGACTTGGAAGTTGCAAGTCGCGAAATCCCAATTCGTGAAAGGAGAATATGGATCATTGGATCTAGAAGGGATATGTGTCAATGGGTTGGGAGATATAGAAGTAGATAGAGGTTTAAGAGTTGAAATAGTCGAAGAGTGGAGAGTCATTTATCTGCGAGGGGACACTTGTTGCCAGATCGCTAGCCCCGGGGAAATTTACGCTGGAGTTTCATTTTTTAGAACTGAAAAAGTTGAATCCTGAAGCGCTAAAGAGTCGAATCACTGGGGAGATGAAGAGTTGAAGCGTCGGGGAGCCTAAGAGCCGAAGCACCAAAGGCCAGAGAGATTATGAGCCGTCAGATCACCCGAAGTGAATCTGATCCATCGGACTAGTAGAGGAGATGTGGCAGAAATATGTGAACTTCGAGTAAAGTTCTAGAGTTATTCACAGCCTTCAAATTTAAGAGGACACATGGAAGGATTCTACGGATTTGGGGAGAAGGAGAAGGGTTGAGATTTGAGACCTCAAAAGCCCGAAATCCGAAGAGGATCTTGACCATTGTCAAGAGGAAGATTCCACAACCATTGATATAGTCGAGGAGGTCAAGGACCCAAAGCAAGATCACAACCATTGATTGGGGATATGCATGTCAACAGATATTCCACTTTGGGAGATGCCCAGTCAACAGAGGTGAGAACTTTAGAATTGAGATTCCTGAAGACTAGACTAATGGAGGAGATCCTGGCCATAGATTCAATGGGACAAGTGGCAACATATCTTCCACTCTGGAATATTGTCATGCAGAGTAGGGTGGAGTTTGAGAATTGAAAATATCATAGGCCAGAAAGGTGGAGTCAACAATAGTCTTTAATTCGAATAGGAATACATGTCGGTAGATCATAGAGATCTGTGGAGACACATGGAAGGAGGAAAGAAGAGTGGAACAAAGATCAATAATAGTCATCGATCACAGAAAGAACCAAAGGATTGTGAGATCAATAATCAAGAAGGATTGTGGGGCCAGGACATGCTCATATGATAATAATCCTTAAGCGGGCCATAATTTCAACCATGGTTTTGGAAGGGAGATACGTGGCAGTTGGAGGATGATTGCAGGGTGAAAAGTGGGTTGGTCTAAAACCACTCTTACCCGCACCTGCAATCGTGCATTAGCATAAGGGAACAACCCAGGTTTGTATGAAGGAAGGCGCTAGTAAAGAGGAGATAGCATCCATGAACTGAAGAGTGCTGGAACATGCAGAAAGAAGGTGTGGGCATCACAGGACCTGCACCAAAGGAAGAAAAGGGGCATGTGTATAATTTTTGGGTTCATTCAGGAGCCCACAAATTCAATCTGAATCAACACTTGGAACGATCTAGAGACCCGTAGGTCATAGAACCCTAAAGGGGAGGGGGGTGCATCAGGATACTCCCCTTCTAGGAAAAACATGATCTCTTGTTCACGATATCCTCTTCTCCAGTGTTGAAATCCACTTGCATCCCAAATTCTCTTTTGGAGTTTTCCTCTTGCTCCTCTCGAACTATGATGATGTTTTTGATTATTTTTCTTCTTCTGATTCTTCCCTGTTGCTATGGTAGGCTCTCTTCTATACAAATATCCTTTGCTAACTACTTCTTCTGACCTCAACATCAACTTCTTTATCTCTTATATTACTCTGTCCAACTTCTCCAGTGGCTATCTCTTCTTATGCAATCTTCCCTACTGCAACTCTTCCTTCTTATCAATGGGAAAATGTACTCGACCTCCTAGAATGTATTTATCTCCCCTTGTGGCATTGAGTTGCCACTATGCTGTAGATTCTAGTCTTGTAGTCTCATCACTAAGTTGTTTCTCGAATTCTTCTTGTGATGGCATGTTTCCAACTCCTTCCAACCATTTCTCTGGATGGTATGATCCTCTATCTATCTCCAACTTGGTATGTTGGATGTGTAAGTGTTGCACCATTACCCTTCTCTCTAGGGATTCCAGTTCTGCATGTAGATCAACAAATTCCATGTTGTTTGTTTCCTCTTCTTCTGTAAGCTCCAATGCTACAACCATCTCCTATTTGGCTTCCTGGATGGAAATTTTGAGCAATTCGATTGAATGTTATTCTCATTCTGTTGGGGTATACATCAGTGTCTTCTCCATTTATTCCTTTTTTACAGTTTCTGCTGGCTTTATTTCTTCTTCTCCTGCACTTTCATCATGTGCATTGGCCTCTACCTGGCTGTTTGGTAGCAATATCTTTATTCCTCCAATAATCAGAATGCTCCTCTGATTCTCCTCTTGGATGGTGAAAGTTTTTTACTTGTCATCATCTTCATTCACATGGTCTACAAATCCACATGAATATCCATCTATCAGCGCTCCTCGTTGACATGAACTCACTCCTGAGCTCCAGAGACTTTTAGACAGTCTCATTTCTTTCATCCTGCCCACCTAGTAGTCTATGCGATCAACTTATCCCATCTCATTTCCCACTTGGAAATATGAACCTTCAACACTACTCCTCTAGAAGTACTCAAGACATCCACTTGGTCTCTTTCCATTGCCCACCTGGCAACTTGAAATTCCATTTTCTCCCACCTGGTAGTTTATGAGATCTACATATGATCTCTTCTCCTCCTCGTCGCTGAGATTTATCCTAGTTTCTGGTTCATAGATGTGAATCAGTTCCTCCTCTATGTCACTAAGGCTTTCAATATGCATCATCCACCTTCTCATCATCCTTCTCTGTCCTCTGGAAAACAATTCCTTTACTGTCCATTTCACTCTCTTCTTCATGGGCCATTAATACACCCAATGTGCTCTTGCATCCTTCTTCATTTTAAATGTGATATTCTCCATTCTAACTCTTATCTCATTAAACTCCATATCCATATCTAGATTTTTCTTCTTCTCCTTGTCTCCTCTCCGACCATGCTCATGGCCTTCAGTAGCCATTTCCACCTTTTACCTGCCTTCCTGGAAATTCTATGGATTACTCTACATCTATGAGCATCTCAATATTCTCCCACATCTCACCCGTTGTTTAAATTTTTGTTGTTGCGTCCATGCAACAACCTTCTCACAGAGCATCAATACCCTTTCCTCCTTTCACCTATTTTCTACAGGAAAAATATTGTTTATGATACCACCTGATGTTATCAGGTCATATCCTTTCACCATCTCTCCTTTGTCTATTGTCCATAAGCAAGGATGGATCTTTTGATTACCTCTGTTTCCTACAAAAATCAATTATGTGCTATGATACCACCTGATGGTATTAGATAATTCTCTTTATATACCCTCTCCTAAAAAAATAAAAAATCTATTCTCTGATACCACCTGGTATCAGGGTATCTCATGTCACTGTCTCTCCCTTTGCCTACTATCTACAAGAAAAATTATGGCTCTGATACCACCTGATATCAAAGTATCTCCTATCACCGTCTCTCCCTTTGTCTGTTGTCTACAAGAAAAATTATGGCTCTGATACCACCTGATGTATCCCCCCTCCCCTTTATATTTTTGTGACTTCTTGGTCTTTGGATCGTTCCAAGTGTCGATTCAGATTGACTCTGTGGGCTCCTTAATGAACCCATAAATTATACACAGGCCCCTTTTCTTCCTTTGGTGTAGGTCCTGTGATACTCTCACCTTCTGTCTGCGCATT
Organism: Picea engelmannii; assembly: GCA_009831015.1. Lineage (NCBI taxonomy): Eukaryota > Viridiplantae > Streptophyta > Pinopsida > Pinales > Pinaceae > Picea > Picea engelmannii. The sequence goes on along the minus strand of ML781120.1, from coordinate 223,131 downwards.
TTAGCGCTCTTCAGTTCATAGGCGCTAGCTCCTCTTTACTATCCCCTTCCTTCATACAACCCTGGGTTGTTCCCTTGTGCTAATTCACGATTATGAGCACAGGAAAGAGTGGTTTTAGACCAACCCACTTTTCCCCCTGCAATCCTCCTCTAGCTTCCACGTATATCCCTTCCAAAACCATGGGTGAAATTGTGGCCCACTCAAGGATTATTATCATCCAAGCATGTCCTGGCCTCGCAATCCTTCTCGATTTTCGATCTCATGATCCTTTGGTTCTCCCTATGATCAACAACTATTATCGATCTTCATTTCACTCTTCTTTACTCCTTCCATGCATCTCCACAGATCTCTACGATCTGTCGACACATAGTCCTATTCGAATCAACGATTGTTGTTGACTCCACCTTTCCGACCTCCAGGAGTTTCAATTCTCAAACTCCACTCTACTCTGCATGACAATATTCTAGAGTGGAAGATATGTTGCCACTTGTCCCCTTGAATCTACCGCTAGGATCTCCTCTGTGAGTCTGGCCTTTTGGAATATCAATTCTCAAGTTCTCGCCTCTACTAACTAGGCATCTCCCAGAGTGGAAGATCTGCTGACATGTATATCCCCAATCAATGGTTGTGCTCTCACTTCGAGCCCTTGACCTCCTCAACCATTTCAACGATCCTGGAATCTTCCTCTCGATCAATGGTCGAGATCCTCTTCAGATTTCAGTCTTCTGAGGTCTCAAATATCAACCCTTTTCCTTCTCCCAAAATACGTGGAATACTTCCATGTGTCCTCTTAAATTTGACGGCTATGAATCACTCTAGAACTTTACCTGGAGTTCAAATATTTCTTCCATGTCTCCTCTCCTGGTCCGATGGCTCAGATTCACTTTGGGTGATCTGACGGCTCAAAATATCTCTGGCCTTTGGTGCTTCGGCTCTTCAGCTCCTCGGTGCTTCGACTCTTTGGCTCTTCAGCACTTTGGTCTTCGACTATTTCAATTCTCAAAACTAAAACTTCAGTGTAACTTTCCCCGCAGGTCACAATCGGGTGACAAGTGTCCCCTTGAGTATCAATGAATCTCAGCTCTTTATCTCTTTGGGATTTGGTTGTTTTAGATATTCAACCTTTGTATCCTTCTAGAGCTCAGTGCCCATTGACATGTATCCCTTCTATATCCAACGGTCTAGATTCTCCTTTTGCAAATCAGGATTTCATGACTTGCAACTTCCAAGTCACAACTTCCTTCACATCCACGACTTTCGAAATTCTGATATTTCGGGGTGTCCAAATATGACGGTTCATTCTCCTCTGGATCTAACATTCCATATCTCGTCAGGATTTCACGTATCGAGATTTCACATATTGCGAAGTCGAAAGACTCTTCACCTCCATTCTCCTGATCTCCAAAATGTCGAAATTCTCCCTGAACAATCAACGGTCCAGATCTCTCCTCAATCAACAACTGGGATATTTTCGTTATTTCATGTTTCATGAGTTTCAAAAAATTTCAATTTGAATTCTTTGAATCACAAGTGAGAAAAAATTTGATCACTCGCCACACATCCCTTCCGATGGATGGTTTTGATGATGTTGGGATTTCGTGATTTTAAAAAACCCTCTCTCCTGTGCACTCCAAAGAGTTAAAACCCATGCACATTACTCTGGATCCAATCGTTGTTGATCCACGTGCTTAGGTCTGATGGCTCATATCTGTTTCCTCTGTGCTCGTTTCTCCTCTGCCTGAATGTAGATCTAACGGTGAATGTTTTTCTCCATAACCGATCAGACGGTTTTTGTGACTCCTCCTCTTAAGCTTCCACCTTCTCCTAACTTAGAATATTTTGTCAATGTTCAAAAGGTCTCGGCCTTTGAACTTCTTCACACAGACCCAAATCTTGGTCTCTCTTCGCTCTTGTAGATTTATCCCACCTTTGATATTTTGTACTTAGAATAAGTACGACTCTTTCACAACCTATGCATTATCCCTTCTGAGATGGACCTCCTCGAAGGTTTCGATCCCCCATGCACACCTTTCATTCTATGGATTTCATCAAACTCAGATCTGAAGGATTTCTTGAACAAGAAATACTTCTCGCCCTCTTGGAATCCTTCTGCTCAATGCACTCCTTGCAGAGATTCTCCTCACAGAGTATTTAGTAACTTTGTTTCTCTCGAACTTGACACTGAGTTCTTTTTTTCACACTTGCATCGACTCAATGCCACTTGGTAGAGCTTCGAAAGAGTTCTCAATAACTATGTTTCTCTGTTCTTATTTTGCACATTTCCCCCCTCTAAGGTATTTAGTAACCTTGAGGTTCCTCTTGAGCTTCTAGTCTCTCTAGTGCGCACTCCTCGCACATTATTCTCTAACTCCGTAGAGTTCATATGTGCACTCCTTTCACTAGATACAAAACCTCTGATGTTTTGTTGTGCACTCCTTGCAAAGCCTAAAGAATCTAGAATGATGTTACGAGACTCAATGAAGATAAATGAAATCTATCTTCCTACTGTAAATAAATCTTATCATATATCTACAACATTCATTCATGAAACACATAAACTCCTGATATGTCAGAAAAACTTCTTTTCTATTATCTATGTGTGTCTATACAAATGTTTACTAAAATGGACTGTAATAAAGTCTCAGTTCTCTCAAGCTCTCTCTCTTAGAAATATTCTACCTCCTCAAGCCTCTCTATCCATACCTCTCTATCATTATCTGCCTATCTGCCTTATGAAATATGATACAAGATCTCCTTACAAACAAGGGGCTCTGTGAGCTCGTCCTCTCTCGCCTAGCCTCATCTATTACATTGAAGTTTTCATAAATGTTTACCTAGACCTGACCACGATCTGGGCCTGCTACAAGAAATATTTTAAATGAAATCCAACCACTACTTGTACAAAGTCATGGCCCTACATTTACATCCTTACAACACAAAACTATGTATAGGATTATTTCAAATTTAAAAAAATGGGAGGTTTAATGCCTCTCCCTTTCTCCATTGCGCATTTGTGTGCTGGCGTGTGGGCGCATTTGCTGAGGTGGAGTGATGATCCTGCATCATGATCCCATAATCCATAGATACCAATATTCTCTTAGATAATGACAACCTCTAGGTGATAAATTTGTTCCTATCATCGGGTGATCCCACTCTCCCGTTGGAGAGTGAAGTCGATACCGCTCACGTTTTTCTTGTTAATACTAATTATTCCGTACAAGGTGAAATTTATCCTTCTACCGTGGAACCCCCTCTAAGTAGTGAGGCCATTATTTTCGATTGGCATGGGGTAACTGGACCTCGTATTCCTTCCTATGTACCTTTCCAAATCATTTTTCAAGTTTGCAGTAGGGACGTTCCTCAGACTATTGTTGACGAAGGTGCTTCTGTTAGTATTTTATCCTCAAATGCTTGGCAAGATTTAGTTTTTCCTCATTTTGTGTCGGTCACCCAGAATCTGTTAGATTTTAATAAATGAATCATTGAACCTTTAGGGATCCTTCCATAGTTTCAGGTTACTTTAGGAGGAAAAATTGTCTATATTGATATTATGGTAGCTCACGACCCCTTGGATTTTACTTTTCTCCTTGGGAGAGATTATGTATACGCCATGAAAGTTATCATTTCCATTTTATTTTGAGAGATATCTTTCCCTCATAAAAGAAATATTGTGACTATTGATCAACTTCCATTTGTTTCTCCTACTTTGAATTCCAGCCACCAACCTTCCCTAAATGGTCCTTATGTGCAAGTGGTATCGCCCCCGCCACAAGTTAACAATGTGGAATTATTCCATGCATGCCCCAGATGAGAACGATCCTCTCACTGTATGCTTGGATTACTTTGAATTAAATCTAGTAGTGGACATGATGATATCTTCTATAGGGATATCAAAGCCTGATATTCTTAACGTTATTGTGGCCCTCGAAATGTATTCCTTCCAGAGAATTATTCTTCTGTCAAACAAATATATCATGGAATCCATGATCGAGGTAGGTCCCTTGACATGTATTCCTTCCAGAGAATTATCCTATTGGAAGCCATGATCAATAAGATATTATGAGCATATTTATTTCCTAGTTTCAAGCTCTTTAAAAAATGAGATATATCCTTGTGAGCATAGTTCTATTTTCTGTGTCAAGCTCATTAAGAAATGAAACAGAGAGTTATGAGCATAGTTTTCTTCTTTGTGGAAATCTCGTTAAAAAATGAAACAGAGGTATGGTAATTGAACCCAAAGGTTATGAGAACAATTATTTTCTTTTGTCAAGCTCGTTAAAAAATTAAATAGATCCTCACGAGCATAGTTCTTTTCTTGTGTCAAGATCGTTAAACAATGAAATAATTTCCTCTCTCGTTAATTCAAGTCTTTCATTAGAACTCATATTTGTAACTTCATTTCATCCACTCAAGTCATTTAATCCTCTTTATTCCTCCCTCTCCGACGAAAGTTTTTATATTAGTAACTAGGAGTCTTTTCTGGTATAAAAATTGGTCATAGGAGAAAATTCGGTGAATGAAACGAAGTTTGGGGGCATGTCTCCATCCTCCGGTTATCATGATGGAGTTAATATGCTAGCTTCTCAAGCCGGGGAAAAGTACTAGCCACCCATGGGTATCCTCCCTTGAAACCTTTGGAAATTATATTGGGAACTCTCGCGCTTAGTATTTTTTATTTCTCGTGCTCATAAATACATGAGAATAGGTTACCGAGCTCAGTATTTTTTATTTCTCATGCTCATAAATACATGAGAATAGGTCATCGAGTATACTTTTATCACTTTTTCGAAATCGTAAAATCTATGTGAAAAATGAACTATTTGGGGTCTCCTTTAATCTCTTTTTAGACTCCCTAAACATGAAAAGATTGTCGAGCAATCTTGTTGTCTTTAATGCTCATTAAAGTGAATTAGAAAGCATGTCTATTGAGCAGTAGTTTATCACTTTTTTGGTCTCATCAGACTACTTACCAAAAAGGAACACCCTAGCCATATTGGTTAGGAGAGTTCTCCTAAGTATTATTTTATACTTTTTCGGGCTTAAGAGACTTAACTTATGAAAAAGTCTATCTGGAGTTTTTTTTAAAATATTTTTAGACTCTCTAAATATGAAAAGGCCATCAAGTCTACTTTCTTTGGACTTGTAAAACATACATTGAAATACCCATATGGGACCAAACTACTCCTTCCTAGGGTTCGTTAAAAATACTCTGAGGGACTCATCTGAAGAATGATCTTATATTGAGCAGTTGTTATCCTCCTCGAGATCGTTATACAAGAAAGAGGTAATCACCAGTGATGGTGGGGGGGAATTTTGGGAAGTGGGTCAATTTTTTGAAACATTATAGAAATTGTTTATCGCCCTTGAACATGGAACCTTTCTACATTATGTCTTACAGTTGGGTATTCTTTTTCTCTCTGAGTCATTCAAATTCCATGTGTCTTCATACACTTTCAACTTGTTTAAAGAGAACCTTTGGGTGTCATCACGCTCTACACGTTTTCATAATCTTTTGACTCCTTCAAAGAGAATCTTTGTTTTTTGTCAAACTATGGAGATCATCACATTATGTTTGGATCCTTTCCTCATCGATTCAAATGTTTTCGACTCAATTTTCATGTCGCGCAATATTCAAGGGAAGTATCAACCTTACAACCACTATGTAGTCTTCATACTTGTATCAGTCTTTCCCCATTTGATTCATCACTATTCATCACTATCCTACATTTGTTTTGTGTTGTTGATGGAGGATACATCATGTCCCTCCTTCGATGAGTCTATTCCTGTTGAATTCAAATCACTATTCAAGAATTAGACTTAGAAACTAGTCGGTAGCTTGGGAACTACATGCCTGAATGGAAGGTTTCCTCTCATTCGAAAGTAGGTTTACATTATTGACCTCTGATCAAATGATTGCTTGAATGTTCAACTTCAGCTCATTTATTCACATTCTATGGAATGTAGTGGGGTACCTTGGGAATAATTTTCATTATTGGTGATTTCCCTCACACTTCTTAACAATATACATTAATGACTGGTAATCAAGCGGTTTCTACCATGTTCAACATCAACACATGTATTCGCATGGATATAATCATACCACTTTGAGATCGAGATGAATACCCTAGGAAATTTTCAGGAACCTACCAGTGTTATGTTCCTAACCCAGGTTGTGCTGGAGAGACTTTTTATACATTTTTACATAGATCCACATTATATTGGCCCATGGATATGTTTATTTTTCATATTGTAGCTCCAATGTGTACACTATCGTGGATACAACTTGATTATGTCATGGAGATATGGATCCACATTGTATGTTTGGTGGCCATATCCTTAGTCAATACCCTCATGGATCTGCAGTGTATTGGTTGGTGGCCATGGCTTGAGTCCATATTGTACTGATAATGGGTATTCCTACCTCGTGATGAATTATATATATATATATATATATATATATATATATATATATATATATATATATATATATATATATATATATTGTTTGATGTTTTTTTGCAACTTCCATCCATCTCTCTTATTCCAACACCCGTTGCATGTGTAAAAATTTTTGGCCATCAACATTTCTTCCGAAATCCCATTTTAGGGGTCAATCTATCATACTTAAATTTTTCACAATGCCTAGTATCCTACTAAGTGTCACAATTATGTCACTTTTTCATTAAGTGTCGCACTTATGTCACTTTTTCATTAAGTATCGCACTTATGTATAGTTGCAATGGTGAGTGTCGTAATTCCAAAATGACACTTTCCTAAGTGTTTCATTTGTGTTTCATCACTCTGAAACCATGTAAAAACACTTTTCCATCATCCCTAGCCATTATATAACTTTTCCATCATCCCTAGACATTATAGAGAAGAAAATCCATTTTGGAGGTCGAAAACATGAATTTTTGCTTCTATTTTTGGCTTAGTTGGAAGGAGCAAGTCCCCCTTCTCATGCATAGGGAGACTCCCCCCTCATGGACGCCCATTGGTAGAATATTTGGGAGAATACAGGACACCATGTGTACCACTATGGGGGAGCATCCTTCATGTTAGGACAATTTTAACCAATTCCTCCTTTTTCTATGGGACAAGTTCTGAGGATATTTGGGTTGTTATGGTTTAGGGAGAATCATGAGCTTGAGATATTCTACTTTGGGTAATTAATCCTAACCTAAGGAGGAAAAATATCAACCTTATTCACCTAATATTAAACCATTCCCTTGATTCCCTATGATGGTTAAAATTCCTAGCTACTATATAAACTAGGCATCTCAAGGTTGAAGGGTGTTAATGGATAAATTTGTGAGTGCGGACACAGACCAATCTCCCTAGATCCACCTGGATCTAGAACAAAACGAGACAGAATACTACTCTTTCCCTAGATCTAGATTATTGAACGAACTAAGAGAAATGGATAATGGACATACCTTATGAACGCTCTCCTTAAATCTCTGTTGTTCCTTGCTCCACTTCGATGCTCTTGTGTCGTCCAATCACAACAGTACAAACCAATCGAAGTACAAGCAAATTAATGTATTCAATACCTAGTCTATACATGTGATCAAGGAATCATGTAATAAGATGACATCATCATTATGGGAAAGGGACATATTCATGTATTGAATTAACCGAAAGAGAAATATACAACCTGAGCCTTGATGTCATAGATCTCCTTTCGATGGCTTCTAGTTCTGACACACACACTTGCTCATGCATGAAGAAAATCAACCACATAAAATGACTTTGCTATTGTCCTTTGTTGTTGTAGCTTCAGTCCTCCATACAGTATTGCACTGATTCTCCAATCAATCTCCTACTAGCTTGCTTCTAATCTGTCTTGTTAACCCTTTCCATGAGCAATCTCCTCAATATATAGGAGAAGATAGTTTAGTTACTTGGATAGAGAATGATCCCATGATATCTGGAAAGTCAGTATTTTGCCAACCATTCGAAAGACAACTCATCCTTCTAGAAGATTCTTTCTAGAAGGATCGAGAACTCATCCATTTTCCTTCTTTAGAAACATGTCCGCACCCTGAATTCAAGTACAGTGCGAGAAGTTCGCAGTCAAGCTGAAGGCAGCCTGCGGGAATTAAGGATTCCCGCAGGTGAGTATATATGCAGCCTGCAAACTATCTTTAAGCTAAGTTTTCTGGAAACTGACAAGTGCAACTTTTCTCATGAAAATGTTCTCAATAAAGAGGTTGATTTCCTATTATCATGACACTATCATGACATCATCCCGATGACCAAAAATGTGGATAACAGAATGCCCCCCAAAATCTGAGAGTGGAACCAGTGACAGTTGATAGATTTTGTAAGCGTCATGTGTGTGTCAAGAACCAAAAAGCACATCTAATCAGAGACCTGCAACAACCAAGTATTAGCAAAATATCAAATATATCAATTCCGAGGTAGGCATTCCCATACTCAGATCGTAGACTGATGACATCAAAAACAAAGGGCATGGCCACCAATCATACACTGTGGATCCATGTAGTAATAATATAGCACAGCCACCGGAATACACTGTGGATCTGTGCGACAAATGTGTAATCAAGACGACATAGCCACGAACCATACACAGTGGATCTATGTGTCGAAAAAAATATACATACTCCATCGCAACCTGGATGTAGCCAGGGTCTTCAAACCTATCACCCAAAGAACGAATCTGACCATGTGATTACATGTGTCGAAGTCGAACATGGTAGAAAACACTTGATTACCGGTCATTGATATATACCGTTAAAAAGTGCGAGGGAGATCACCATTAATGTAAATGATTCCAAAGGTACTATAGTACAATCCATCGACTGAGAATAAATGAGTTGATGTCAAACAACCGACGGAATCTTTCGATCAGAGGTCAATGATGTAAACCCACTGTCGAAAGCGAGAAACTTTCCATTGAGGCATGCAAGCTTCAAGGTACTTAATGATTTATGAGTCTTAATCCCAGATAATGTGCTGAAGTCGACAGAACAAGACTCGTCACAGGAAGGCCTTGATGTATCCCCCATCAGTGACGCGAAATGAGTAACAGAGTTTGATGATGAAACAGAGCATGTAGCAATTGGACTTTTGGACATAGGGAAGGCCGACACAAAGTGAAAGGATAACTGCAGATGGCCGACTCAATAGAGGTTTTCAAATGGACATCTCTTGAACATATGGATGACACGACCAATGATTTGGCAGCATTGACTCAAAAGCGACACATGGAAAGACCTTGTAATCAAATCGAATGAGAGGCAAATGGATTTCCCAAAACAATTTCGGATGATGAATAGGGGGTGTCATGTTAAAGAGCGACACCTACTGCCAATTAACTCAAAGATGAAACATATCCCTTTCCCAAATTTTTTCCCCCACCATTTCTGGCAAGTACCTCTTTATTTTTACGCAAGCTTGAAGAGGATCACATATGCTTGTCGATATAAGCTCATCCTTCGGACGAGTCCCTCAGAGTACTTTTAATGAACCCTAAGAAGGAGTGGTTCGGTCCCATCATGGGTCTGTCCATGTTTGTTTAACGAGTCCAGAGATAGAAAACTCGAAGGTTTTTCAGGATTATAGAGTTTGGAAAAACACTTAAAAGAGAACTCTCTCAGTGCCTTTTTCGTACAATAATCCAACGAGACCGAAAAAGGGTTAAACTATCGCT
>ML781120.1:143619-202889 GCA_009831015.1 Picea engelmannii | reverse complement strand
AATCACTGATTCTTAACCAACATAACACATTCGACTCCAGTAATCAGAGAGAAGAAAAATGCCAAAAAGGGTTAAGAGATGAAAGTCAAGTGATCAAAGCAAGAACAAGCCTAGAAACCCTAGATCAAGTCCAACAAGCAAAAGAAAACAAAAAGAGGTAAGCCAGTAATACAAAAAGCCAAAAAGACTTAAATCAACCTTACTGAGCTATTGCAAAAGCCAAAATTGATTTCAAAAAAATTTCAAAATTTGCCCGCTGGCAAGCCTTGGACATAGTGCGAGAATGTGAAATTCTCGCAGGCCAGTTAAGTGCAGACTGTGAACTTTTCGTACTAGAGTATATAATCAAGGTGTGAACTATCAGGGTTCTCGCAGGCTGCTAATGGGCACAGTGCAGGAATCCCTGAAAGTATTAAAAAATTTGAAAAATCAAGCAAAGATCAAAATGACTTTTGGACCCAGAAGGTCACTCAGGGTATCTTGAGGACTCAGAGATTTACAAATCAGGAGAAAAGGGCAACCAGAGCAAATGGCCACAGATAATCCAGAAATCCAAAAAGACAAAAGGGATAGGTCCCCAGTGGAGTCGCCAATTTTGTTAATGGATAAATTCATGAGTGTAGACACAGACCAATCTCCCTAGATCCACCTGGATCTAGAACAAAACGAGACAGAATACTACTCTTTCCCTAGATCTAGATTATTGAACGAACTAAGAGAAATGGATAATGGACATACCTTATGAACGCTGTCCTTAAATCTCTGTTGTTCCTTGCTTCTCTTCGATGCTCTTGTGCCATCCAATCACAACAGTACAAACCAATCGAAGTACAAGCAAATTAATGTATTCAATACCTAGTCTATACATGTGATCAAGGAATCATGTAATAAGATGACATCAACATTATGGGAAAGGGACATATTCATGTATTGAATTAACTGAAAGAGAAATATACAACCTGAGCCTTGATGTCATAGATCTCCTTTCGATGGCTTCTAGTTCTGACAGACACACTTGCTCATGCATGAAGAAAATCAACCACATAAAATGACTTTGCTATTGTCCTTTGTTGCTGTAGCTTCAGTCCTCCATACAATATTGCACTGATTCTCCAATCAATATCCTACTAGATTGCTTCTAATCTGTCTTGTTAACCCTTTCCATGAGCAATCTCCTCAATATATAGGAGAAGATAGTTTAGTTACTTGGATAGAGAATGATCCCACAAAATTCTGGAAAGTCAGTATTTTGCCAACCATTCGAAAGCCAACTCATCCTTCTAGAAGATTCTTTCTAGAAGGATCGATAACTCATCCATTTTCCTTCTTTAGAAACATGTCCGCACCCTGACTTCAAGTACAGTGCGAGAAGTTAACAGTCAAGCTGAAGGCAGCCTGCGAACTATCTTTAAGCTAAGTTTTCTGGAAACTGACAAGTGCAACTTTTCTCATTAAAATGTTCTCAGTAAAGAGGTTGATTTCCTATTATCATGACACTGTCATGACATCATCCCGATGACCAAAAATGTGGATAACAAAGGGAGTTCGTGAAAGATACCAAACTTTTGATCTCAGAATTCAGGAGTATTATGGAAGTGAATATAAGGGAATGGAAAGGAGAAGCATGGAGGAATACTTACAACACATCATGGTTGTAAGTTGTTCATGTTTCTTATCTTAATAAATAACTTATCATATTTCCATACATCTATTTTATTCAGTCTTTCTTGCATGTGTCTACTTCTATTTCAAGTAGGATTGCTATAATATGACATTCAGTAGTAGTGGTAGATATTTTTTATATCATTTTGGTAGGTTCATATTCATGTTCTAGGTATGGATATGGAGCTCAAGATTTGGAACAGTGAGGACAAACTATGAAAAAGGTACCATTCCCCTTTCTTTTCTCTCTCTTCCTCTCTGTCTGCAAGTAAATAAATACAGTACTTGGACTTTGGAATGTTAGTGTCTATTTGTTAGAAATATCTTTGTTGAAGAAAAACCAACTAAGAATATCTCAACCGGTATGCAGGGTGACCACAATAGAGTGACCCTCATGATCTGAGGGAAGATTCTCTTATGACACTTCTGCACAGGGGGTATTCAAGGTTGAAGGTGTATGAGGAGAGGTTTGACACAGATGGTTTTTCCTACAAACTTTTTTTACATTACATAGGTCATAAGTCATTTATTTTGGCTCAAGGATTAGATATAGAGGAGGTAGTTTAGAAAATTCCTTGTGTACCATCCAACAAGGAAGTATATGCACTAGTTGATTAGGGGATTGAGTATAGGACATATGTGGATATATCAGTTTTAGATACATATCTAGTTGACATTAGTATAGTGATTGATATAGTGTCACATATAGGATATATGGTGATACATGATGATATCGTGGTATGCAATAATATACAAAAATATATAATGGTTTACAATGGTATAAAATGGGGTTTTGGAAGGTTTCCCCAGGGGATACCTCTAGACAGGGATTTCATACATATCATTGAGTTTGGTTCACCCAGGATCGACGAGTATATTGACAAGCTTCATGCAAAGGAATATTTATTCCAGATTGATATTCAATTGGGATATCATTAAACCAGGGACAAAGAGTAGGATACCTGTAGGATTTCTCTTAGATGTTACCTTGATTCTTTGGTCATACCATTGGGGTTGACCAACACACCTAACATTTTCCAGTATTCCAGGAAGTGGCAAGGGAATCTAGTGTTGTTTTATGATGCCATCAATATATTCAAAAGGAAATTGAGTGTTCACATGATTCAAATGAGTGAGGTAGGTGGGATTATAGACATATCAAAGTTATTTCATTTGGTTAGTGAAAAAAGAGGGGGTCCAAGTTGTATTGGATCATTTCACACAGATTCCACCTGATAGAGTGGTGGATGGAACTATCCACTATAGAGGTTGTACACTTGTAGTTCCCGCATCCACACTTAGGGAGATGATTATGAGGGCTATGTGTGATCCAACTTCGATAGTGTATGTTGGTACATGTATGAGTATGAGGCATCACAAAGGACATGTATACTTTCTAGGAGGTATTTTGACTCCACATATTACTTGAGTACATTGATGGTGATCGAGGTAGCATATGTTTTGGTACATTTTGGTAGGAGCCAAACAAAGTTACAGTTACATAGTTAATTCCTAGTACGTGGCTCCCATCAGATTTTGGTATACTAGGGACTTGGCTCATTTTGACTTTTATGGTTACCAGTAGGGCACAAAAGAACATAGCAGGTATTTATAGTAGTGTACTCCAATTTGGTGGAGAGATCTGAGAATTCATTTGAGTGATAGATTTATTCAGATGATGATGATCGACATAGCTATGAAAATGTGTGGTATATTTTATTTCTGGGACATCACTAGAGAGGAGGTCGATATTTACTCTATATGGAAGGATGGGACCGAGTTTAGTTGTATATTTGTAGACTCAGACTTCACTGATACACCCTCACGGGGGAGGATTCAAGAGAGTGGTTTTAGTTTCTTCAAAGAATTTAGCTTGGGTTTCTATGAGAGGAGTACGTAGATTGGGTGTGTTGGTATGATGGTGATGATCATAGTGGTGTTGCATCGTCATGGTGGTACCTTTCCAGGATTAGTTTCATACCCTGGGATTACATGGTTTGATAATTTAGCTACTATTAGAGAGGAGAGCACTGATTTTGACCTTCTGTAGTTTAGTTTTGGGAATCTTCATAGTGGTTTTTTGGAGAAGTGGTATTCTAAGGAGTTCACTAAGTTTATGCAACTTATGATTTCCTGGCCTATTAGTAGTAGTCAAGTGGATTCTTTTAGTAACACCTTACAAACCATTGTTATGAGTAGATGGGGATTCACGTCATACAAATTAGTTTGGGATCCTAGACACTTTATCATCTATGGGTTTCTTGTGTTTGCATGGAAGGACTTACAGATGATATGTTGGGATATTTTATGGATGGTGTTTGGATGATTGTAGTATACTTGAGGTGTTGGAATATTGTGGATATTCCCTTTGATACTTGGAGACTAGGTGTAGTGGATACCCTATCATGGTGACCACATAGAATTCTCTATGATGTTTTATTTTAGATATGGTCTAGTTGAATTCATTGAGATACATTGGCTAGGTATGATACTTGATAATGGGTGTGATCCTTTGAGGCATTACTGCTTGTCGATGCAGATGTGGAGAATGCAGTTTAGGTAGGAGGATCATATATTTATGATCACATATGTGTAATAATAGTATGATGATTCCTTTATGAGGATATCTTTGGACACTGAGATTTCAATAGGAGAAAGTGAAACAATTGACACAGAGGCAACATATAGTTTTTTATTTAATGAGTTTGGTTCCATGGCATATTCGTTCCTTGATGGGTTGATAGAGTTGTTGTAAAACAGAGTGGACTTACTTGTTGGAATTTCTCAAGAGGCCTATTATGTCAATACCTTAATCGACAAAGCCTTGAGCGTAAGATGATTCACATCTTAAGTGGTGGTTTGGGATCCTGGTATCATTTTTAGTTTCACTTTAGATCAATCGATGGAGCATCAGGTCACCACGTTGGAATTTCTTGAGGACAAGAAATATTTGGGAAGGGAGGATTTGTCATGTCCCTATTTTTGGATCAACACAGAACTCACAGGTAGGGTTTGGTAAAAATCAACACAGAACTCATAGGTAGGGTTTGGTAAAAATCCATAGAGCCATAGCCCCGAGCCTCTTCAAAACAATGTTGTGACAATACAAACAGTGGGATTAGGCGTTAATCACAAGGCGTGTGAGTGACTTCGTGAAGCCCGAGACCATGCAGGAGAGTAATGGCATGCTGTACTTCATATGACACCTTGGCATTGGGTACATATTAGGATCAGAGCATCTTGAAAACCATATTACGCGCATTCATAGATTAATTACAAAGGTAAGTGCATCGAATAAAAATTGAATAATTCAAAGTTTCATGAATAAAAAATCCATCAATATCAATATAAAAAATCGAATATTAATGAATGGAGGTCTTGCGCTCATGCAACCAAGGCATGCTTAGAACCAAAAGGGTCATAAACAAGGAGGAAAACATGCTCATAGCAAAAATATGACAATTCTATAATAAACCACATGAGCAGTTTTCCTTTAATCAAAAATCAAAAAAAAAAATGTCAATTCCAGCTGCGAGTTTTCATTCTTACAGTCATGAAAACAAAAATCGAAAAGAAGATATGTAAAAAGCGACAAGTGACAAGTGTCGTTTAGTGAAAATGCTCATGACAAGTAATGAAAATTTAGAGAGCCTGTGTAGGTAGCTTACAAACAATAGAAATTATATTATTGCTACCAATAATGGCGACACACTGGGAGAAGAAGTTATCTCTGCCAAATGAATGAGTTTAGATTGGAATGATCAGAAAAAACTTTGAATCGAAAACAACCAAAAATTTGTCTGATCATCGCAAATAATTATAATGCATTCTAGTTTCAGACTATTGTTATTTTAAAGAGACGAAAACTGATGACAATCTTAACAAAAGAGAGCCACAATATTAAAGTTAAAATCTTCAATACTATTGACAGGGCCGCTGCATCCAGCAGGTGTCCATAGCCTCAACAGGGATGTCAATTAACCCACTCTGATATCTATATCCTTCCAAGAAGTTCCAGATCAAAACGAAGGAAATTTAAATTAAAAAAGAATCCATATCTGAGAATTTTCTTTTACCTAACATTGCTTTGCTGCTAGCGGGCCTGTTCAGTACCCTGGTGAAGTTATCTTGGCATCATGCATGCATTTACCTGCTGCCATAAGACTTGTTCAGTATCTTGGTGGGTTTACAAGCACTTCCCGCATCTCTTTGAGGATTTATTTAGTTTTTAAAGATATTTAATAGAGCGGGGTGACGTTGAAAATTCTAGTTTTTTAACACATATGTCACAAACCTTAAAAACAAAATTTTTTTTTAGTTGTCTTTCATTAAGATCTGGAAATCGTTTACTAATAAAACTAACTTTCAAGAGCAGGGAGACATCTTTGAGTTGTTCTCTTAAGGAACAGGGACAACGTAAAAAGAATTTTTATGGATGATCGTGAATACCTTTAGTAGCAGATTGAAATCAAGAAACGCTTTTCAAACAAGAAGTTATCTTCAACATGGTTGGAAATTCAGAAAAATATAACAATTGATGTTTTAACAACTTTCAACAGTCATTTTTGAGGGGAAATTTTTCTGTTATTTTTGTCTGAACTAGCCCATGGTGTAGGCGTATATGTTTCAAAAGAAAGACTGATAATCATAAAGGAAAAATAAATAAAAAACATAAAATATTTACACAGGGTGCATGGGAGCGTCATCAGGCAAAGTACCTTTTTAGAGCTTGGCCATTCATCGGAAAGGTGTCTGGCTGTCCCTCTAAATTCTGTAAGAAGAAGGAACTGGGACCCAATTTCTCAACAATTAAAAATGGTCCCAACCACAAGTTTTGAAACTTAGTATGCTCTCCTTTTACCTCATGAGATTTGTCCCATTTTAGGACAAGGTCACCTACCTCAAAATTTCTGTCAGAGGCAGAATTGGAATCAAACCAGTTTTTAACAATGAGTTGATGTTGATCCAATTTTCGTTTTTCTTGAGCCCTCACTTCTTCTAATTTTAAAAAGGTATTAATTCGACTCTCCAAGGGGGGATAGTCTTCTTCCTGTACCTTTTGCGATAACTACAGAGATGGAAGAAGGACATGTGGTGGAAGAATCACTTCCCTGCCGTAAATGAGAAAGAAAGGTGAGTTACCCACAATAGTTTTAGGAGTTTCTCTATCAACCCAGATTGCATTTAACAGTGCGTTATGCCAATTTTTATGGTTTTCGGAGACCATTCTCTTGATAATTTTGATCAAATTTTTATTAGTTGATCCTGGCAAACCATTTCCTTGGGGGTAATAGCTGGCAAAGTACTTTAATTTAATTCCTTTTACTAGAGCGAAATCACTCATTTCAAGAGACAAAAAATAAGAAGCATTATCAAATACCAGGCATTCAGGGATACCAAACCAAGTAATAATATTTGAATTCAAGAAGGATATTACCTGGCTGGTATTTACATCTTTTAATGGGGTATCCTTAGACCACATGGTGAAGTAATTTGTGGCTGTTATGATATATTTATGCTACTGTGAGGATGGCATATTGATTGGGCCTAAAATATCCAAACCCCACTGCTGAAAAGGGGAGTCTACCGAAACTGGTTGCAAAGGGAAAGCTAGTTTCTGTATCCGTCTAGATGCCTTTTGAAAAATCACACATTTGCGACATAGGACATGGGCGTATTTAAAAAGGGTAGGCCTGTAATAACCGACTCTTAATAATTTATGGGCAGTGGTGTCCCAACCAAAATTCCCACCTGCTTCACCTGCATGTAATTCCAATAAGACTTTTTCTACTTCATCCTTTCCAAGGCAACGCATAAGTACTCCATCAAAATTTTGACGGAACAAAATACCATTAACTAGATGAAAAGAAGCAGATTTTAATCTCAGTGCTCTCCTTTTTGTGGGATCAAGGTGATGGGGAGCTGATCCGTGTATAAGAAAAAATTTTATGTCGTCGTACCAGGAACTAACAGGGTTTTGCGCACAGTAGATTTCATTTTAACAGTGTTGTCCTAGATTTGACATATCAGTTTCTTCTTGCTGTCCTACAGCTGAACCGACGACCAACTTGCATAAACCTTGGCCTCTTACAATTTGTGCTGGGGTGATTTCTATGTCATATTCTTGTAAGGATGTGACCCAGTTTGCCCTTTTTTTGCCTAGTTCTTTCTGTACTAACAAATTTCTGACAGTCGAGTAAGGAACAATGATTTTCGTCCTAGATTTCAACATATAAGATCAGAAGTGCTTTACTTCTTTGAAAATAGAATAGGATTTCTGATCTACTGCTAGGTAATTAAGTTCCACCCCCTTGAAGGTTGAACTCATAAAGGCGATTGGGACCTTGTTGTTTTCAACGTTCTTTTGAGTTAGGACAACAGCGTAAGATCGGTCAGAGGCAAACGTGTAGAGGGTGAAGTCTTGTGAAAATTCGGGGCTCATTAGAGAAGGAGCGTCTATTATGGAATTTTTTATTGAATCAAAAGCCCAACTTTATAAAGGTCCCCAATGGTACTATACATCCTTTTTTATTAAGTTTTGTAATGGTCTCACCATTTCTGAAAAGCTGGGGACGAATCTCCTAACAAATTTTATCTGACCTAAGAAAGATTGCATGGACTTTTTTGACGAGGGAGGGGGTAGTTTTGAAATGGCTTGAGTCCTTTCATAGTTGATAATTGTCCCTTCACTCGACACGATGAACCTGAGGAGCTTACCTTGTTCTACTGTGAAGATAGATTTTTTAGGATTTAAAGAAATGTCATACTTACGACATTGCTGTAGAACGAATCTTAAATGAGCTAGATGATCTTCTTTATTTTTCGAGAAGACAGTGACACCATCTAGGTAAAATACTACAGATTGATTGATTAAGCCATGGAAAGCGATGTCCATCGCTCTCTAGAAAGTGGCACCGACGTTTATGAGTCCAAAGGGCATCTTTCTATAAGCGTAGGTGCCCCATGGGGTACAGAAAGTAGTTTGGAGCTGGTCTGAGGGAGACATAAGGACTTGGTTGTACCCTGAAAAACCATCCAACAAGGATAATCTTTCAGAACCATATACCTGTTGAAGGATCTGTTCCATGGGAGGGATAGGGTAGTTGTCTTTATCAGATGCTCGGTTAAGATTTTGGAAATAGACACATAGTCAGATTTCACCACTCTTCTTTCTGACAGGGACAAGATTAGAGACCCATTGTGTGTGCCTAGATGGGAAAATTATCTTAGCATTCAGGAGTTTGTTTAATTCCTTCTTGACCGTTGGTTCGAGTATTGGGTGCATTTTCCTTAACTTTTGTTGAAAAGGTTGGGTTTGGGGTTTCATGGGAATAATGTGTTGTATGATGTTAGGATCAAAGGTTTTTAGGTCATCATACGTCCAGGAAAAAACATCTTTGAATTCCTTAAACAACTTAATAAATGCTATTTTTTCTTGCTCAGAACACCCCAACCCTAAATTAATGCTCTGTGGATTGTCTTTAGTTCCCAAATTTACTTTTTCATGCGTCAAGGAGGAACTATTCATTTTATAGTTCACAAATTTTCTGAACTTGTCATGAAGATCATAAAATTTTTCTAATCTAACCACAGATTTCAGGATAGAGTTTACCATGTCTGATGAATATTCTAGAGATCTTGGATCTGGTATTACCGTAAAGTCACAAAGATTTTTGTCATGGGTACCTTCATCGATCATCGTGCCCTGGAAAGTTTCTTCCATATGTAGAAAACTTATAATCTGTTGATTGTCATCGAAGACTCTCCAATTCGTGATGTTGTCTAGGATGGACGGTCTAAACAATAGTTCGACGAAAAATGCATTCGGAGATAAGCCTTCTGCAGGAAAAAGTTTTGAAGCGACGTTAGCTAACAAATCAGCTTCCAAATTATTCAATCTAGGAATAGAATTTATGTTAAATGCAGAAAACTTGTTCATCAAATTCCATACCTCAGTTTGATAGATTTTAAGGTGCGGAGATAAACAGTGGATATAATTTTTTACCTATCTAACCACAATTTCTGAATCACCAAAGACAGTCAAATTATGAATGTTCAGATCTAATGCTTTTCTGAGGCCTTGCAGGAATGCCTCATATTCGGCTGTATTGTTTGTACATTCAAATTCTAACCGAGAGGCAATTAGAGTCTTGTTACCTGCTAGATCGATGAGCACTCACCCTACACCAACTCCTTCCTTAGATTTTGACCCATCAAAGTAAAGAGACCATATTTGATTTTCGTCGGGTGCATGTGACCACTGAGAGAAGGTTGTTGACTGCGTGCATGTCATAACTTCAAATTGCTATTCCAGATTAGTGATGGTAGAAGTTTCGGCCATGCAATTGTCGAAAAAGGTATCCATCCCCTGTATTTCAGGCGAATTGGCAGAAGGAGTGAATGGTTCATTGGGATCATTTAAATTAGTCACTGTGAACTTCAGATAACATTCACAATTTACCTTAATTCTGTTGCGATTTCCATTCTCGGGTAGCCACAAGTGAGACCAATCCGTTGCAAAATAGTCGTGTAATTGTTCCGACTAATCTCTACTTAAAAACAAACCATAAACTTCTAGAATATCTATGACAATGATATCAATCACTTGATGAACTTTAGGATTAGATGACAATCTGATAAGCACATTTTTCAATTCGCCTATCACTTTAACACTAGTTCGATCAAGCTGGATAATTTTCAAGATGGATGGTTGAACTTCGGCATTAATATTTTGACAGGCAGACCAAGGCATTATGTTTGATGATGCACCTAAATATACCATACAGTTATGTACAGTCCTATTGAAAATTTCAAAAGTCAACAAAAATGGTGGGACATTTCTATGAGTATTAACGATTGAAGTTTGTTGTTTTTTACTCACAGCCTCTGAAACTGGTTTATCTACATTTGTTACATTATTTACATGAAGGTCTCTTTTATCATGAGGCTCGGATGTAGTTTTGGTGGAGGCCTTCTGAGGAATTTTGGGGCTATTTTGAACACCTTTGTTGCTGTTCGGATTGCTATTTTTGTTGTTCTCCACAATATTCTGCAACATTTTTTGCAGAAGAAAAGGGAATTTTAATAATTCATAAATAGAAATTTTATCCCTAATCTTTTTTAGATCTTCAACCAGATCATAATCTAAACTTGGGTTTACTGAATTCTATTTAGTCTCAATTGATTTAGACTGTTTTGGAGGCAAAGTCGTAGTGATTTCAGAAGAAGGCTTATTTGTTATCTTTCTCTTAGTATTGTAAGGGTGCACTGTTTCGAAATTAGCTTGAAAAATGCTATACGAAAAATGTCCGAAAATTTTCGGAGATGATTCATCTTCTTCTATTGTCTCTTGTTCAGCTACCTCTTCAGGAATCTTGGGAGGAATCAAGTTATCGTGTGATTCTAGGATATTTTGAATAGCAAATTGTAGGCTTTCTAGATTCATGCCTTCAACATTTGAATTAGATCGGTTGGTGGGAAAAGGCTTTCTAAAAGGGGGTTTGTAAGGCCCTTTGCTCGAAGAAGCTTCTTCAGTCGACCTTTTCAAATCTATAACTTGGTTGGACAATTTCTGAACAGCTTTCTATAAGTTTT
The DNA here is from genome assembly GCA_009831015.1 of Picea engelmannii. Taxonomy (NCBI): domain Eukaryota; kingdom Viridiplantae; phylum Streptophyta; class Pinopsida; order Pinales; family Pinaceae; genus Picea; species Picea engelmannii. The sequence continues at coordinate 191,633 of ML781120.1, read as the reverse complement.
CTAAATCCAAACTCTCAGGTTGAGCTTTGTTTTGGGGAGGTCTAGGAATGATTTCGATTTTCATTTTGGAAGATGAACTAGTCTCTATCTCGTTGCTAGTAGTGTCTTTTAAATTGAGAATGTCTTTCTTGATCTGACTAGCCTCTTCGAAGGCTTCTATCAACGTGGCTTTCTTTGATCTCTTTACCCAAATGGCTATGTTTTGATTTAAGGCTTCCGTGTAGTATGTGACTATAAGATTCTCCGCAGGCATCGAATCTGTAGGGATTCGGTTCTTTAGTGCGAGGAACCTTTGATTAAAGTCTTTGATCTTTTCTTTGGGGTTCATTTTTAAACTAGAAATATCCATGACTATAACTTCAGGAGACTTGTCATCTCGAAACTTCTCAAGGAAACAAGATTCAAATTTCTCCCATGACACGACGGTGTGGGGCTGTTGGGCAAAGTACCAGGTAGAGGCATTGCCTTCAAAGGTGTAGGGAAACAATCTACAGACTACGTCTTCGTGCTCAACACTGCAGAGTCTAATGGCTAACATAAACTTTTTGATGTGATCTTCAACGATATGTTTGGAGTCCGGGTCAAAATTAGGGAGCCATTTCTCTCAGTGTTTGGGCAAAGGATGTTGAGGCCCAGGTATGGCCACTGCATCTTGGTCAAGCCAGGGTCTGGCGAGATTGTTCGCATTGGCCATAGGTGTGGGTGGTTTCGAAGGTTGGGATGAGGAACTGCTACCGTATGAGGATTCTTCTCCAGAAGAAGAAGGAGATGAAGGGGGTGGTGATGGTGGAATACCATATCCTTCTGTTGCAGGAGTGAGGATATGATCTGGATCTGTAAGGTTTAAGGTAAGGTCAGTACCTCCAAGTTGTTCTATGATATCAGAGAAGTCTAATGGTTGATTCAAAGGTCTGTTTGGTTGTCTAATATGGGCTAAGTCACTATGCATTCTTATGAGGGATTGATGAACAATCTCTTGTATGTCACCACCCGAAGGATTTAGAGTTACTGGTTCAACTGTGATCCGTATATCATCGTTTGATGTGGTTGTTGTTTGAGGGACAATGTTTTTGTCTAAATGACTTATAGTTACTATAGGTGAGTGGGTAGGTGGGGGAGGATTCTTACGACCTCCTCGTGCCATTAATAGTTTTCAAGCCCTCCTTTTAGCGCCATTTGTTGACAGGAGAAATGACTGCTTGTCAACTGGAGGAGTAAATCCGGTCTGGGGTTGTCTAATTAACCCAAGCCATTTGGATTAATCCACTCTGATGGGTTTAGCAGCTCCGTTGGCCGATCTAAGTCCTAAAGAAAGTGAAAAATATAACTAAAGGAAATACAATAACTTAATAAATAACAATCGTTGAAAACTATATATACATCTAATATATATTTACAGTTTAATACTTATAAAATAAATATATACAAATAATTCTATTTATAATATATACAAACTACGAATTTTAATCTAAATCCGTGAAAATCGAATGTAAATTGATTTTTTAGACGACAGTAAAAATATTATCTAATCTTTTTGATTTGTTTCCTTAGATGTTTATACTTAAGAAATCAAATAACAAACTATCTAATTAAACAAAAGAAATAACATATGGTAGAAAGTATTTTAACTACAAGGAACTTCTATATCTATTATACTAATGAAATCAAATAACAGGCTGACTTGTTATTGCATCCAATGTTTGTTCAATGTGTAGCATCCAATCACCTTATCTGATGAGGTAAACCTGCAACAGATCCTGAAATTGCTCCTAATAAATGTGAAGTAGCAATGATGGAGTTTGAATCATAACAACATAACACATAATAGATGCAGTCACAGTAATCTTATAATCTTGCAAGCAACCACAATAAGATAATTCTTCCTGTGAGAACTTGCGTATAAATGTTTGATCAAAATTAGATATAAATCTCTTAATTCAAATTGAACGAATGATTACTATGTGTTATATCTAGGACATAAAAATATGGACAACATATAATCTTTAATCATATCAACTGATAATAAACCACGATGACAAAAGCAATCATAATCTATTAACAAATTGAAATAAACATGACTTGAATAAAAACATTATACAGAAAAGCTAAAGCTGTGACATGTATTATATTCCATTCAAGTATGTAGTGAAACATCCATCATCTTGCCCCAGTCTGAGATGATTAATGTTTAAAAAATAATAGGTTTATATAGGTTTCAGGAAACACAACTGTTTCCTGTTGATAAGATCAAGTTTGTTTCAAAAATATGGGGGATGCAACCACCCTGATTTCACTGAATATCAAAAATACCAACAACCTAATATATTTACTAAAAACACACAGTTGATATGGCCGAGAGATCTCAACAGTGCCTCATATCTTCATGGAAATCATGGAACCCTTTATCATTCTAAAAAAAAATTAAAATGATAAGGTTTCAGATATGTTTTCAATTATTAAATCACACAACTCGAATTTTCTTAACTGGCTACAAAATCTTACGATTCTGTAGCTAGTTATAATAGCAAATGCAATCATATAAAAATAAACAAACAAAATAATCTTAACAAGAAAAATAGTTTATTCAATCAAATAGAATATCCTAACTTAAGAGTGACAAAATCATGTTAAAATTTAAAAAGATCATACCTCAAATCATGGAATTAAAACATATCAAGAAATTTTGGAGTTTACGATAGCTATTGCTACCTCTACATTCTTGAAAATGACACGTCCTATAATTTTCAATCATTTCTCCTTCCCTTGGATAATGGACTCGAGTCTGGTGTTTTCATTTGTCAACCTATCGACTTGGTCTCTTAAAGACTTGAGTTGTGACTGTAGCAAAGGCACATCAGTATAGTACCTGTCAATCCATGATCGACATTCATCACACTGTGACTATAATGACTTTGCATTAGCACTGACAACATTAAGGGTTGGAGAATTGTCCACATGAAAGGTAGTCTTATCACAGAGTTGGATGCCCAAGAATTTTGGGTTATCCTTTAGACATGGAGGTAGGTTCTTTACATAGTCATAGGGTCTGTCAGGATAGAGCCCATATGACACGAGATCTTCTTCAGCCAAAAATTTATCAATTTTTGAATCTGAGTCTTCACTTACTTCAATGGTGTTGATTGCGTCTGCACATGGTTTTAATTTATTTCAAGAACATCATGAAATAAAATGACCAGCCCTTTTATTATTGAAATTAACATCGACGCTACCCTTGTGCTTCATCCCTATAGGTTTCATAACAGTTTTAGTGCAACTCTTTGGGTCTGAGACCGATCGATTGTCCTGTTGGATAACATTAGGGTAGCTTGAGGTTTCGTTATTAGGGGAAAAATCACAGGTCTGGAGCGGTGGGGAAGAGGCCATAGGAATCATAAGAGTTTCCACGATAACTGGCTTATCGACATGTCCCAACTCATGGTCACCAAAACCATTCCGTATGATAAATGAATCCCAACAGTCATTTTAGGACTGTAACTAGTGCACAAGGATAATTTTTATGAGCCCATGGTGAAATAAAATTGAGTCTGACTTTTGTTTCCTAAACCATTTACCCATCTTATACAAACTTCTGAGCAGAAAGTAGGGCATATTCAACGAAAAACCAATGAAAATCATAAGCAAGCACAGATGATATAGGAAAACTAATCCGAATCTTCCTTCACATGTAATGAATTGCTTCACAATAGCCAGTAGATCATGCCACCTATGTTTTAAGTATGAAACTGACATACCTCGATCACAACGGGTTAGTTTTCTTGAGGTGAGCATCAAAGTCCAGGGAACCTCTGCAATTTTCGCATTCTTGAACCATTTCTGCCCAACTGCTGTCAAACCCATGGATTGGCTTAAGAACTCTTCTGTTTCCTCCAATTGCATGTCACCTATGTTTTCCCTACAACCATCAAAAGTCAAGGCAAACTCTTGGGTGACTCGAATATTGAAACACTTAAATTTTTCGATGAATAAATGCCAACCGCTCCTTTCTAAATCCTCCCTGGCGTTATCATATGACAGATCCATATCCCCAAGCCTCATCAAAACAATGTTGTGACAATACAAACGGTGGGATCAGACATTAATCACAAGGCGTGTGAGTGACTTCGTGAAGCCCGAGACCATGTATGAGAGTAATGGCATGCTGTACTTCGTATGCCACCTTGGCATTGGGTACATATTATGATCAGAGCATTTTGAAAACCATAGTACACACATTCATATATTAATTACAAAGGTAAGTGCATCGATTAAAAATTGAATAATTCAAAGTTTCATGAATAAAAAATCCATCAATATCAATATAAAAAATTGAATATTAATGAATGGAGGTCTTGCGCTCATGAAACCAAGGCATGCTTAGAACCAAAAGGGTCATAAACAAGGAGGAAAACATGTTCATAGAAAAAATATGACAATTCTATAATAAACCACATGAGTAGTTTTCCTTTAATCAAAAATCAAAACAAAAATGTCAATTCCAGCCACGAGTTTTCATGCTTACAGTCATGAAAACAAAAATCGAAAAGAAGATATGTAAAAAGCGACAAGTGACAAGTGTCGTTTAGTGACAATTCTCATGACGAGTAATGAAAATTTAGAGACCCTGTGTAGGCAGCTTACAAACAATATAAGTTATGTTATTGTTGCCAACACAGTGCCAAACCTTGGCTAAATCAGGAAATTACCGTGACAGTTGTCTGCCAATCGTCTGAGGTTCAAGTCATAGATGGAAAGGAAACAAAGTGGTTTTCTGCTAAGGAAAGAACTGGATAGCCTGTCATTCTTACAGTCGCATCCAAATGTGAAAAAGTGTTTCTCAGACGCAGGATGCATGAGTTACGTGGAAAGTTTAGAAAGTGGTTGCCACCAAACGACAGCTAAAGTGTTTTCTAAATCATATGATGGAAAGAGAGCCAGTGTTGGGTCTTTAGAGATGATAGTAGATGAAGCTGCCATTGCCACTACAACTAGCTCACCCAAAACGGGCCAAAGATGGTTTAAGAAAATAGCAACCAAGAATTTGAATTTCAAGGTATACCTCAAGGCAGAATTCAGAGACATCACCTGGAAGAAAATCATGCCATTTTCTCACCTGGAAGAGGAATGGCAGGACCTATTTAAAGGCATTAAACTCTATTTCACCTCATAAGCTAGGTATGAAAAACTAATTTTATATCATTTCAATCTGCTAGATCATTTCACAGGGAAGACCCTCCTGAATTTGCCTCTCTTCCTTCACGAAAGCCTAACCAAAGTATGCAAGAAGATCAGAGCCGGACCTCTAAGCATAAAAAATTCCCTTTGTCATTTTGGCTTGATCAAACTGATAATTCTAGAGGAACTGAGACAAAAGGGAAGGACTTGGCAACATTTTCTTTTTTGGGAAGGTTTTGAGACTCAAACCCAACCTATGAATGAGTAGAAGAAAACTGGAAAAAAACAGTTGACTCCTCAGAGCAGCTCAAGGAGGAGGAGAGCTCTTCCAGGACCACCAGAGGACAAAATTTATAGCATAAAGTCTAAGATAGAAAAGAAAAAAATAGATTTTGAAATCAACTCAGAACAATCTACAGTGAAAAAGACAAATATTCTCAATTTTCCATACACAGACTCAGAAACAGAGCCAGAACAGGAAGATGAAAGTCCAGTCAATAAAACCTCAGAGAACTCCATGGAAATTGCATAGGACTGTGAAACTTTTACTCCCATAGATGAAGGTGAAACTTCAAAGAGTAAGAAGTCAAAGAAATCATAAAAAATTAAAGAACTGAAAGAAGTGATAAAACAACATGAGGTTTTGGAAAGAGTGATTAAGGAAAGATACAAAGCCTTATCAGAAAACTTTGCAAAGACAATTGCAAATTTTTAGAAGTTGTCTTGTGAGAGTGTCAAAGACAAAAAGAGAAAGAAGAAAATCACCAAGGATTATAACAATTTGTGAAGGTTAGAAAAATGCCTCAAGAGGAAAATCATGAAACTGAAGGAGAAGGTTAATACACATCCAGATCTACAGGTACTGGCCCAAGTTGTTGTGAATTTGCAGGGAGATAAATGAAAGGAAAAATGAGTTTTTTGATAAAACAACAATTTTGGATATGAAAGGTTTCTTTTTGGCCAAAGACAGAGCTTTCACCAGTGCAAAGGGAAAAATTATAACCAGTTAGCTGGTGAAAAGTAGAACTTTCACCAGCTAACTAGCAGGAAGTAAGGTGAATTAGCTGGTGAAAGTACAGAAAGAAATTTTTGGAAAGTTAAGCTGGAGCAAAGCAATTATGGAGTAATTAAAGGGTTATAGGAGCATCAAAGGATTAAACACCAAATCAAAAAACAATCAACATCAAAAATTTGTTGAGATTTTGGCACCAAAAAAAAAGGTTGACTAATTTTTGGTTATGGTTGTTGAAGGATTCCAGCTACAAAAGACAGATGTCTTTATCCTCCATGGCATATCAGAGTCATTAAAGTGATGAAGACTAGATGTCAAAGATCAACAAAGAAGACAGTTCGAGTCCTAGGAAATAGTGTTTTGATTATTAATCTATATTTAGTTAGTTTTATTTGCTATATTTAGATATACAGATCCAAGTTTTTAGTATCTAAAAAACTGATTGTAAAGGCTATAAATGCCTATCTTTTTAAGAGATCAGGGTTCAATTGGGGAATACATTTTTGGCTACTATTATAAACTCTTATTGGATAATAGAATGACAGTCTCCTTTTGCCTTCAATATTAGAATCACTCATGTATGTTGTTTCTGTACTTTATTTCAGTTTGTTTTATCTTTTAAAGACTGCCATCTCTTTATTAAGCTCATAAACGTGAAGTGAAGGATTTCTTACTACCTTGTATTAGCCCTACACCTAGTTGTATTTGTCAATCAAGATTAGTATTCTTCATCCCCTCTTTAAAATATCTTGTCTGATTATTGTTTTCTAAAATCACTATTTCATTTGAATGTATGATGAGTTGTTTGTTTCATTAATTATTGAGTTATCCCATTGTTCCAAGAACACCTACATATCATATTCTTAAGTTACCAAGCATCTTTAGCCTACAATCCTAAAGATTTTCTTGGAGAGATAACAAATCGGCGTCGTTGCCAGGGATTCGAGACTAAAGCTCAACTTTCCTGGGATACGACACAAAGTTGATCTTTGATGATAAACAAAGATCATATATCACATTGGTTGTAATTATCTATCTGGCGACTCCATAAGTTCATTCTGGCTCCCAAGAGGATTAGTACTAGGGCGAATCCACAAGACTCACCTGTCACACCAGTACCCAATCCAGAACTACTTCTTAGAAGAGGGAGATCATTCTAGGGTCAGTCTTCAAAATCAAACATCGAAGGTAATATTTTCCATATTTCTAAAAAATCTACTACAAAAAACATTGAATCATCTTCCACTAAAATTGCTAGTGAAAAAGCAACTGTAACCACTATGGAAGAGTCACTTATTTTTTATCAACTGGAAAATGTCACTGCTGAAGAATTCATAAATTCATACTTGGTTGAACAGTCATCTAAAGCCTTAGAAAGAAACTATAACTCTTCCTCTCTTGAGTCTTTTCATTCACAACAGAAAGAAGATCATTTAAACATTTACACTAGCCTCCTTGTTGTAGAGCATCTTCTTCAAGAGCTGTCTACTAAAGGTGAAGAAAACTTGGTTGAACAGCTTGCAAATTTTTACAGAGCCTCATATCAGACCTCTTTCTTGTTAGAGAATTCACCTCCTTTACATTCCCCCGGTGTTGAGGAATCAAAGAAAAAACTATCACCTCTCTCACCCCTGATCATTATGGTTGCACCACCTCCTTTGACTAAGATGCAACAAATCCTAGTTGCTAGGTATGCACCACTAATATTGCCAAACCCGATATCATCTATGCTGACAGGAGACTATTAGAAGTATATTCCCAAATTCACAAGTGAGGGTGATGTGACTGTTGAAGAACATGTTGAGGCCTTCTACAGTTATGTTGAAAACCTTAATATTGAGGAGGAAGATGTTTGGACACGAGTTTTTGTCCAAATTTTAGATGGCCATGCTAGGAAGTGGTTCAAAGAACTCCCTGTTGGCTCAATAGCTAGCATTGAGAAATTGGATGATACCTTTTTGAAACACTGGGGTGATAGAAGAGATTTTCTATACTATATCACTGAATTTGGAAATCTAAGGAAACAAAATGGTGAGTCAGTCTCTGATTTCACTAAAAGGTTCAACCGAATGTACAGTAAAATACCAGCAGAGATAAAATCTTCATATGCCTCTGCCAAAATCACATATTTAGATTCTTTTGACTCAGACTTATGTTTATTGTTGAGAGAAAGGAGGTCATCGACACTATCTCTTATGCAAGATGTTTCCATTGAGGTGGAATCAAATATATTGGCTACCCATAAGTTGAAAGGAAACACCGATAGAAGAAAACCAAGAGATGAAGCTTCTTCTTCATCCAATGCAAACCCAAAGTTAGATAGAATGGTTAAGATGTTAGAATCTCTAACCTATGAGATATTTAAACTCAAAATTGAAAATAAGCAACATGTCAAGGGAAGGGGCACTTATGATTATGCAGGTAGAAACCCAAATCAAAATCCCAACAACTTCAGAAGAAATAATCAACCAATGTAGATTTTGCAAAGAGAAAGGAATCCTACTGAGGGTCAGAGGATAAAGGCTCCTCTTCAAAATGTTGTGATGGACAAAGATGAAGGTGATTATCAAGAAGATGGAGAAGACAATATTCCCTGTGTTGGAGAGGAGACAAAGAAATCTTATTTGACACAACATGACTATGAAGAGTCATTAATGATTGAACAGATAAATGAAAGTTCTGTTGATGATGGCATGTTTCAAATGGAAGAGAAGAACGGATATAATCTCATATCTAAGTCCAATACTTCCAAACAGAATGCACCAGCTTCTCCCAAGAAGAGTGCAACCCCTATCAAGCAAAAGGATCAGACATCAGAGGAAAAACAAACAGACTCTTCAAAATCAAATGCACCAACTCCTCCCAAGAAGACTGTTGTCCCTGTCAAACAACAAATTCAGAAAAGTCAGACCCCTGTTGCCCAACAAAGAATTCAGAAAGATCCTTTAAATGAGCTAAAGGTCTTTGATAAAATATCCTATTCTTTCAATTTTGAGGTTGAAATACAGAAAATTAAAATCCCCATCCCTTTGGTTGAGTTAATGAAAAATGAAACATTCAAGAAAGATATCCTCAAAACTTTGGATCCCAAATCCATATCCCCTTCTGCTGATATTATCAATATATATGATGAAAAACCAACCATTACTCTGGGCCAAATGATAGAATATAGAGATGAAAGTTGTCCACCTTTTTACATCTCTCTAAACATTCATGACAAAACACTACATAACTGTTTGTTGGACTCTGGTGCTTCTCACAACTTAATGCCAAAGGTGGTCATGGATGAGCTTGGGTTAGAGATTACTAAGTATTACCATGATCTTTTCTCTATTGACTCTCAGAAAGTCAAATGTCTTGGAATGATCAAGGACTTGGCTGTAACTTTGACCCAAGCATCTATGAAAATATGGTTATGGATATAGTAGTGGCAAACATCCCACCTAAATTTGGATGTTTGTTATCAAGATTGTGGATGAAGAGGCTAGGTGCCACTCTTCAAATGGATCTCTCTGATGCTACTATCCCTATTTTTGGAGGAGTAAACAGAAGGTTATAAAGGGAGTCACAACTTTCATATCTAATTAGTGATGAACAAAATCCAACCAACCATCCTATTTATTCAGTTGACACATGTATGGGATCTTGCATTTTACAAATTGATGATTCATTACCAGATTCATTGTTTCTTAGGAAGCCCGCAATTCAGTCCACAAAAGTATCAGAATATGATCTTTGGACTATGTTCTTTGATGGAGCTTGTACCAAAGAATCGGTAGGAGAAGAAGTGGTGTTAATTTCTCCTTCAAAGCAAACTTCTCATTTGACCTTTAAGCTTGATTTTAAAGTGACTAAAAACATTGCATAGTATGAGGCACTGCTCCTGGGATTAAATGCAACCAAAGAGATGAAGATTCAAAGATTACAAGTATTCGGAGATGTATATTTAATCATTCAACAGGTAAACAAGTCCTTTCAAGAAAAACATGTCAGGTTGAAAGCCTATAGGGATGAAGTTTTGAGAGCAATCCATAATTTTACAGATTTAAAGATTTCATTCATACCCAAAGCAATGAATGAATTGGATAATTCATTAGCTGTGTCAGCCTGTGATTTTATACCTCCTTTACCTCCTAAATTGAATTATGAAATCCAAGTAAAGTATAGGCCATCACTTCCTGATAATATAAAATTCTGGAAGGTTTTCGAGGATGATGTTGAACTCACTAGATTTCTTGCAGTGATAGATGAGTTCGCAGATTTGAAAATTGATCAGGAGAATGAACATGAAGATGAAGATGAGAAGACAAAGTTCAAAAGTAAAATTGCAGCACATGAAATAGTACAATTGTCCACTAACAGAATCCATAAAGGTTTGGTCCCTTTAGAAAAGCTTTTTGATAACAATGATGTGGTTGTCAAATTGGAAAAGAGGGAAGAAGACTCATAAGTTTTTCAGTATAATGTAGCCAGTGAAAAGGATCCTAAATATGTCAACTTAGCTTCACATCTGACTGAAAAACAAAAGGCTAATTACGGTGAGATGTTAAAAGAATTTGCTGACATATTTTCTTGGCAATATGATGACTTAAAGACATTCAACACTAAAGTAATTCAACACAAGATTCCCCTGAACAAAGATACAAAACCATTTAGGCAGAAGCTCAGGTATTTCAGTCCTATGTTGTTGCCTACCATGGAAAAGGAGATCAAGAAGCTATTGGATGCCTGCATTATTATACCTCTCAGGTACTTAGATTGGATTGCTAATCTTGTACCTGTCAGCAAGAAAAATGGAGAGATCAGACTCTATGTGGATTTTAGAAATCTGAATAAGTGCTCTAGAAAAGACAACTACCCACTACCCAAGATGGAACATATTTTAAAGAAGGTGTCAGGATCAAAGGTGATGTCTTTTATTGATGTTTTCCGGATACAACTAGATTGTTGTCCATCCAGATGATAGAGAAAATACTACCTTTATCACTCCATGGGGTACATTTATGTATGAAAATATGCCTTTCAGATTGAAGTGACATTCCAGAGGGAAATGGACATTGCATTCGTTGGGGAGAAAGAAAAAATCGTCTTGATATATCTTGATGACATTACTGTTTTTTCAGCCAGCCATGAACATCATTTGCAGCACTTCAGAAAGACATTCCTAAAATGTCGAAGGTATGGAATTTATCTTAATCCTAAGATATCTGATTTTTCACTCAAAGAAGGGAAATTACTTGGGAATATTGTTTCAGCTAATAGGGTGAGGATTGATCCGGAAAGAGTAGAAGCCATTAAAAATTTGTCTCTTCCTAGATAAAAAAAAGGTCATTCAGCCTTTCCTCGGAACTATAAACTTTATCAGAAGGTTTATAGCCAACTTTGCAGAACTTACAAAGCATATCACTTCTATGTTAAGAAAGAACTTAGAAGTAAGATGGACTGAAGAAGATAAACACTCCTTCAATTCTATCAAAGAAGCCATTATGACAACCCCTGTTTTAATCAACCCTGACTTCAACAAGGAGTTTTATATTCTTTTCATTTGCTTCAAAAGACACAATTGCAGCAGTATTATTGCAGAGAAATGTTGATGATCAAAAGAAGCCAGTTTCCTTCTTCAGTAGAGTCTTGAGAGATGCTGAAGTGAAGTATGAACTATTGGAAAAACAAGAATATGCACTCATCAAGTCATTAAAAGCCTTCAGAGTTTACATCCTTCAAGCCAAGGTAATAACTTATTTACCTTCCAATTCAGTTAAAGATGTGCTTATACAACCTGAGATAGATGGAAAAAGGAGTAAGTGGATAGCAAAGTTAATTGAATTTGATGTTGAGATCAAGTCGACAAAACTTGTGAAAGGTCAAGGCCTTGCCAAACTTCTTGCAGAAGAAAATTGTAAACTGCTTGAGATAAATTTGGTAAGTGTAAATGCATAAAATATTCAATCTTTAGAGGACAAAGGAAGTGAGGAAATGCAGTTCTCAGCTCACCTAGCTAACTGTAAATGGTACAACCACATATTATATTTTCTGCAGAATTTATCAGTTCCTTCAGATTTGACAAGAACACAAGGGAGGGATTTAAATCTCAAAGCCATGAATTTATGCATTAATGCCAACTTATTGTTCTGGAAAAATCCGATAGGGTTACTATTGAGGTGCATAAACCAAGAAGAAGCAGCTAGAATCATGATTGAGTTTCATAATAGTGAGTGCGGAGGACATCACTATTGGAAAAATACAACACATAAAATCTTAAGAGACGGTTACTATTGGCCAAATTTATTTTTAGATGTGTGTGAATTTGTGAGAACATGTGACAAGTGCCAAAGGTTTTCAAAAAAATAGAAACTAAAATCTCTCCCCCTCAGACCTATTGTGGTCATAGGTCCTTTCCAGCAATGGGGTCTAGACTTCATAGGTGAGATTCACCCACCTTCTAGTATTCAACATAGATGGATCCTTGTTTCCACCGATTATTTTACCAAATGGATTGAGGCCATTCCTTCCAGGAATGCCAATCACACTGTCATCATTAATTTTTTGCAAGAAAACATATTTGCCAGATTTGGTTTCCCTAAGAGAATAGTCACTGATAACGTTGTTGCATTTAAAGATAAACACTTGGTAAAACTAGTACAGACACATAATTGTGGCTGATCAACGCCGAAAGGTTGATAAGATGAAAAGAATCTTTAAAAGAATATATTAAATTTTATTATTGATTAACAAATAAACGGTTAAGCTTCATTTATCTGGTGTTAATATTTTAATTTTTGTTAATCACTTAGGTGGCAATCAGTTAGCTATCAAAGTAATTTTTAAATATGATTAGGTAAATGTAAAAAAGTAAACACATAAATTGATGTCTTTATAATAGCTAGGAAGTTAATGATTGAAATCACAGCCATTTATTTTGTGTGACTACTAAGAATATTCCAGCTATATTTAATCATGTCCATAGAAAAATTATTAAGCACTAAACCCCTATTAAATCTACCCATTGTCAATAGGTATACGCCTTTCGACGTAATTATGTGAAGAGCTGGGAGTTCAGCTAGTACATTCTACTGCTTACTATCCACAAGGAAATGGCTTAGCTGAGTCATCGAATAAGAGTTTAGTCAAGATCATAAAGAAGTTTCTTGAACAAAATACCAAAAGATGGGATTCCAAGTTGAAATTTTCTTTGTGGGTTGATAGGGTTACAAATAAAAAGTCAATTGGTACATCCCCCTTCAAGTTAGTATATGGTATTGAAGCCATCTTTCCTATTCAACTTGCACTACCAGTTGCAAATTTTTTACAAGAAGTTGACTCTGAACCAAATGATTTGACTAGAAGGATCCACAATCTTGTAGAGTTACAACAAGATAGAGAGAAACTTCTGGAAAACACAGAGTTACAGCAAGAAAAGATGAACGAGGTTTTCGACGGGAAAGTTAAGACCGATACTTTCAAAACAGGGGAGCTGGTTGTAAAATGGGATGAAACAAGGAAAGAAAATGGGAAACATGGAAAATTTGATGCTCTCTGGGTAGGTCCTTTTGTCATAACAACAATTCAGCAGAACAATACCTTTCTCCTCCAAAATCTTGCGAGGGAAGAAGTAGCAGGTGGCCCTTTTAACAGGCATTTTATAAAACCCTATTTTTCCTAAGGCTTTTCTTAAAAGCCCTGTTCTACCTGTACATATTCCTTTCAGTTTTTTTTTGTTTTTATTGCTTCAATAACTCCATGACCAATGGTACTAAGTAAAACTATTTTTCAAATTTTCAAATTGTAATAAAGGCTACTGAGTCTAACTAGGTTCTTGGTGACCTCACAGGGAGGTATCCATCCCAGTTGGAGACAAATGTTAGCTCCCAAAATGAATCAGTCACTTGGTTTCATTTTGTAGGTGATAGAATGGTCATCCATAAGATTCTATATTTGATTTTTTGATTCTTCTAGTGTCAGAACTTAGGTTTTTAAATTCATGTCCTAGAAATAAGTTGATCCTCAAAGGATGTTTTTTAAAATTTTGTGAAAAATATTTTCACCAGCTAATGCATGTTGCAAGGTTGATGTTAGATGGTGAAAGCAACAGGTTTCAACGGTTAAGGTGTACTATTCCGCAGATAGGCTAGCTAGTGAAAGCGCTAAACACGGGGTTTTCTTCCATGATTCCAGAAATAAAAAAGAGACAGGCTTGACACATAGCACATAATCATTACAAGGCACTAGTCGAAGAAAGTGATGATTATGATACCGTTATGCACATTTTAATCAGATATTATGGCAGATCGTTCTCATGATTGCATGCTTCAACAATGATAGCATTGGAGATGATGAATTCACATTCATCATCACAGATAGAGGAGCAATATCACTCACCTGGCGACATCAAATCAACACTTCATATTTTGAATACGCACTGTTCACAAATAATATGGTATGGTTCCATGTTTTGAATTGGCAACATCGAGAGCTTTCACCAGTGCCAAACCTTGGCTCAATCAGGAAATTACTGTGACAGTTGTCTGCCAATCGTCCGAGGTTCAAGTCATAGATGGAAAGGAAACAAAGTGGTTTGTTGCTAAGGAAAGAATTGGATAGCCTGTCATTATTACAGTCACATCTAGATGTGCAAAAGCGTTTCTCAGATGCAGGATGCATGAGTTATGTGGAAAGGTTACAAAGTGGTTTCCACCAAATGACAGCTGAAGTGTTTGCTAAATCGTATGATGGAAAGAGAGCCACTGTTGGGTCTTTAGAGATGATAGTAGATGAAGCTTCCATTTCCACTGCAACTGGCTTAACCAGAACGGGCCAAAGCTAGTTTAAGACAACAACAACCAAGAATTTGAATTTCAGGGTATACCTCAAGGCAAAATTTAGAGATATCACCTGGAAGAAAATCATGTCAGTTTCTCACCTAGAAGAGGAATGGAAGGACCTGTTTAAAGGAATTCAGCTCTATTTCACCTCAGAAGGAAGGTATGACAAACTAATGTTATATCATTTCAAACTGCTAGATCATTTCACAGGGAAGACCCTCCTAAATTTTTCTTTATTCCTTCACAAAAGCCTAACCAAAGTATGCAAGAAGATCAGAGCCGAACCTCTAAGCATAAAAAATTCCCTTTGTCATTTTGGCTTGATCAAACTGATAATTCTAGAGGAATTGAGACAAAAGGGAAGGACTTGGCAACATTTTCTTTTCTGGGAAGGTTTTGAGACCCAAACCCAACCTATGAATGAGTAGAAGAAAACTGGAAAAAAATAGTTGACTCCTCAGAGCAGCTCAAGGAGGAGGAGAGCTCTTCCAAGACCACCAGAGGAAAAAATTTCTAGCATAAAGTCTAAGAGAGCAAAGAAAAAATTCGATTTTGAAACCAACTCAGAACAGTCTACAGTGAAAAAGACAAATATTCTCAATTTTCCATACACAGACTCAGAAACAGAGCCAGAAAAGGAAGATGAAAGTCTAGTCATTAAAAATTTAGATCACTCCATGGAAATTGCACAGGACTGTGAAACTTTTACTCCCATAGATGAAGGTGAAACTTCAAAGAGTAACAAGTCAAATAAATCACAAAAAATTAAAGAACTGAAAGAGGTGATAAAACAACAGGAGGTTTTGGAAAGAGTGATTAAGGGAAGATACAAAGCCTTATCAGAAAACTTTGCAAAGACAAATGCAACTTTTGAGAAGTTGGCTCGTGAGAGTGTCAAAGACAAAAAGAGAAAGAAGAAAATCACCAAGGATTATAACAGTTTGTGGTGGTTAGCAAAATGCATCAAGAGGAAAATCAAGAAACTGAAGGAGAAGGTTAATACACATCCAAATCTATAGGTACTAGCCCAAGTTGTTGTGAATTTGAAGGGAGATAAATCAAAGGAAAAATGAGTTTTTTGATAAAACAATCGTTTTGGATATGAAAGGTTTCTTTTTGGCCAAAGACAGATATTTCACCAGCGCAAAGGGAAAAATTATAACCAGTTAGTTGGTGAAAAGAAGAACTTTCACCAACTAACTAGCAGGTCGTAAGGTGAATTAGCTGGTGAAAGTACAAAAAGAAATTTTTGGAAAGTTGATTTGGAGAAAAGAAATTACGGAGTAATTAAAGGGTTATAGGAGCATCAAAGGATTAACCACCAAATCAAAAAACAATCAGCATCAAAAATTCGTGGAGATTTTGGCACAAAAAAAAAGGGTCGACTAAGTTTTGGTTATGGTTGTTGAAAGATTCCAACTATAGAAGACAGATGTATTTATCCTTCATGACATATCAAAGCCATTAAAGTGATGAAGAACAGATGTCCAATATCAACAAAGAAGATAGTTCGAGTCCTCGGAAATAGTCTTTTGATTATTAATCTGTATTTAGTTAGTTTTATTTTCTATATTTAGATATACAGATCCATGTTTTCTGGATCTAAAAAACTAATTGTAAAGGATATAAATGCCTATCTTTTTAAAAGATCAGGGTTCAATTGGGGAATACATTTTTGGCTACTATTATAGACTCTTATTGGATAATAGAATTACAGTCTCCTTTTGCCTTCAATATCATAATTGCTCATGTATCTTGTTTCTATACTTTATTTCAGTTTGTTTTAGCTTTTAAAGACTGTCATCTCTTTATTAAGCTCATAAACTTGAAGTGAATGATTTCTTACTACTTTGTATTAGCCCTACACCTAGTTGTATTTGGCAATCAAGATTAGTATTCTTCATCCCCTCTTTAAAATATCTTGTATGATTATTGTTTTCTAAAAGCATTGTTTCATTTGAATGTATGATGAGTTGTCTATTTCATTAATCATTGAGTTATCCCATTGTTCCAAGCACACCTACATATCATATTCTTAAGTTACCAAGCATCTTTAGCCTACAATCCTAAAGCGTTTCTTGGAGAGATAACAACACCTTTTATTTTAGAGGAGCAAAAAAACAATTATGATGAGTTAACTTAGGGAAAAGAAATAAACACAGAATGGATTCCCTTTTCTCAACAACAATTGATATCTTACATAGAATAGGGAGAAGGTTTTTATTGTGCAACAATTATTACCATGGATCCCATCAATTCCCAATCAAAACCAATTATCGATGTTCTTATGAAAAAAGTCACACCATTCAAAGATAATACCTTTGAACATATTTCTCATAATAGAGAAGCATTTCATTTTCTTTATTCTTCCACTTATTGTTCTTTCTACCCTGATAATTATGATGGTTATGTGGTGAATACAACTTAAAAATACTTTTCAAGCTCATGATACATGGAAAAACCTAAAGAAAGTACAATATTATCATAATGTACATATAGAACAAGGAGAGGATGCAACCCATTCACATGAATTTATTGATTTTATGCCTTATCAATCATTTTCATGGAAAGAAGAGGGAGTTGTAATAAGCATAATTTTTAATAATCCTTTCATTGGTTTGTCTACATTTAATATTATTGGAATACTGAGGGGGGAGGAGGTGAATCAGTTTGAGAACAATCGATACTTTTAATTGCAATAAAAAAACCTCCAATGAATATTATCATCATTCAAAATATCATCAACACCATAAACATCACATAATCACAATACACTGAAATTTTGCGTGGAAACCCAATGCAAGAAAAAAACATGGAACACTTTTCTTATTTATCAAAGAGTACATTCATTAGAAGCACCAAATTCCAATTTTTCTAGATACAATTTGAAGGAGGCTCCAACCCTCTATTTACATGCTGCAACCTGAAGGAAGCTCCAACCGGAAGGAGGCTATGACCCCCTTTCCTTGCCCCGTCTAACCACCCTGAAATATAGATGTAGACCAATATGTCACTACCTCTATTGCTGATGTTTTCTATGATATTTCTACTTCTTCTACTGATATCAATATCTCATCAAGTCTACAACCACAAACACTTCATACCAAGATCGACAAGAGAATTGTCCAAATCAAATGCTTATGAATCACTGAGGCATACTTGTTCTTGATTTCTTCAGAATAATCACCCTAACACACATAGGAAGACATACCTTCAATCATGTTGCTGAACTAAGTTTTAGATCCCTGATCTTCATAAATGTTCCTCACAAGTCCGCGACTTTCTGCAGTCTCTTCTGACGAGTATCCACACTTTTCCTCACTACAGCCCATGAATGTCCGCACTTTTCCTCCTAAAACATGTGGATATACTCAAGGAATCCATGTATGAAACCCCTTCTCCATACTCTTGGCTCCTGTAAACTTCTTTCTTCATTGGACTTCTCTATATTTGACCCACTTCGTCATATCTCCAACCTATATTCTTAAAAGTGATACACATAAGTGATTTACAATTGACTCTTCTCTATGTTTTAAAGAGAAATATCATAATGACATGCAACTTCCATGCAACTCATGATGGCATGCAATTCACATGCAACTCACATGCAACTTTTTATCTTATGTTTACAACTACTTTACTTCAACATGTAGCTTGTTCAAGGGTTGGCATCAATGACAACCAATCTTCCAATATCTAAACTTTCAACAATTAATGTTTTTGAGAATTAATCTTTTTTGATAATTAATTAATGACATGCAATGTTTTCGATAATTAATTAATCCTTGCAATAATTATTCTTTTAACTATTAATTAATTAATATTTCAACAAACTCCCATTTGGCATTTATGGAAACACTTAAACACAACAATGGAAACACTCATGATCATGCTATCTCCCCCTTTCTTCATGTGTGTTATGGGAAAAATTATCATAGGGATCTCACTAAGTGGATCAGTCATATCTCCATAAGATAAGCCTAGATATCCTAAACAAGGGGGGTAGATTTCTTATGGTTCTCCTAGAGACAAGTAGTAATATCATTACACAAGAATATGAAAGAAATTCATACATTTTCATGAAGGTTGTCCTTAGTATATTCTTGGTTGTTGTAGTCCTGAAGTTCCATCTCCAGCTTCTACAAAATTCTCATTGAATACCAAATACAAAACAATACCATTCCACTTGTCTTCCTAGTATTAGATTCCTATATCTAGCTTGAATCTAATCTAATATATAATCTATTAAATCATATCTGAACATTTATGTATCAATGGCAAATAATCATGGGAAAACCAAATGATCTATTGATTGGAAATAGAAACTTGCATCACAATTGCATACTTTAGGTGTTGATGTAGGCTCCTTCAATATCCTTGCTCCTTGATTCTCCTTACAACTCCTTGGTCATGCTAGGATCTAATGACTTCTTGGCTGAATAGTTTTGTAGTTTGGAAACATAACCTTTCTCTTGAATTCATCCTTCTCTTACCCAAGACTTTCCTTTGTTATATAGATCTTGGAGGAGGCTTGGGAGAGGCTTATAGATATTCTAGAGGCCACTAGAAACTCAAATGATGTGATTTCCTAGGTCCTAGCCACTAAGATCCAACTCGTATCTCACCTCTCACCTCATAACTCCCTAATTATAGAAACTTGGCAGTTTCTCGTGGGTTGTACAACTAGTGTCAAGCGAGGACTTCACTTTTTGTCTGTTAGGTGTTCCGTGTGGATGCCTAAAATTGGGTAAAAAAGGCTCCAAAAGGTGGGAAACCATAAGAAAAATATGTATTAAGGAATTAATCCTATGATGATATCCTCTCTGGCCTATAGGGTGAGAATTAATGTTGTAACATATGCCCCTAGGCTTGTTGTTTTAAGCAAAGGGAAATTCTACATGATGGAAAATTTGGGCTAGGGTTGAGGACTCCCTATTTGCTAGCAGGGAAAACCCCCCTATGGCTACACCAGAGTTTACAATGTAGGCAGATCAATGACCATGTAAAATTATCCTAATTCTCTAACTACCCCAAACGTATCCCACACTCATACATGAAAGACAAAGTGAGAAGGATCGGGTAACTCTACCTTTTACTCCACGTCCAGTGTCGATCCTCTCACACTTGATAGCTCCGCTGACTACAAACCTCCTCCCAAGGCTGGCCTACATTCACAAACAAATAAACAGGAAACTAAAATCATGCATTTCATATATGAATCATGGGTTAGATGTTAGAATAAAACATAAATTAAATACAAACATTTGACACATCATATTTTGGGACAGGAAAAGTATTTATTTTATTGATAATACAATGATCACTTACAACAAGGTCGACTACTGCTCCATGAACCTTGTCCAGGATCCTCTTCACCAAGCTCCATGTGAACTTCCATGCATCTTTCTCCTCTCAACATTCTTCTTAGGAAATGGAATGGGCTTATGATGGAGGAAAAAGGGAAAAATGGAGAATTCTGATGCAATTCTCACAACAAGGGTGCAAATTCTTGGGGCAAGGAGGGGATGTGAAACGGGTAAAGTTTCACTATTCTTATACTTAGCTTCGGAATGAGACCCCAACACCTCATTTTATATACAAAAGGATGGTTATTCGGTTGGGTGATGGGCTGTAGGCGGTGGATTAGTTAGGAAACAACCCAATAGCCCATAATCTCAACAAATTCCTTGCAACTTTTGCAAGTATACGCAGGCTGTAGTGGTGCAACATGCGTATGTACATGGGATGTAGTGGAGCAGGGTGCATACATCTTCAAAAATTGGGGTTTTTTAGAAGAGAAACTCAGTGATGGATTGGAAAAAATAGAAAGTAAGAGGGCCAAATGCCAGGTATGCATGTATGAAGCAATTTAGGGTTATATAGATGCCCACTAATGTGTGAGGTCAGAAGAGTATTTGATGGCTGAAATACATTAAAAAATATTCACCAATGTATGAAGCAAGTGAGCCTGGGACTAGATTTCGAGAGGTGCCATCTGCAAAAAAAAATCAATTCTCTCTCTGAGGCGGGCATACCCATGCTCTGGATGAAATAAATCATGGCTGAAAATAAAATACACTGCAGATCCATGTCATATAACTATATAAAGTGTAGCCACAAGCAATACATAACGGATCTACAACCCAAAATCAAAGACATAGATGTATAGTATCCATCTTCAAGAAGAAAATGATGCCTTCCGAGCTCAATCAACAACTTCAAGATCTTCAAACCTCGGGTAGGAGTGTAATGTGAGTGTACAAGTTCACTACCCAAAGGTCTTTGATGGTTCGTCGAGAACATACAAGAGGATATCAATGATCAGGAAGAGAACTTCATTGATTTAGAACAAGGACTTGATTGGGATTTTTGGATGGACAAACATGAGGTCAAGAGAAAAAAAAATTAAAGGCCAACTCAAGATGGGTGAAACTTCCCTTGGACAAGAGCACGAAATATGATCAGACTCAGGTAGCATGAAATTGAAATACGTTCACGATGCAGGATGCAATGCAAACTCTCCATGTGTTTGGAAGAATAAACAAATGGAAGAGTACACAACTCTATGTAGCGAGAACATCTTCCTAATTTCATACTAAATCCCAAATCTTGAAAAACAAATGGAAGGATGTGCTTTGTCCATGGGTGACTCGTTGCACTTCCAAAAAGGAATATATATTTCCTGTCCTCTTTTTGGATTTTTTTTTTTTTGGTCTTTTTTCAATATTTTTAAAGAGCTTGAAAAAGAATAAAAGAATGCTATGTTACAATGAAGGAATGAGTGTCACAAGCATACTATTTCCACGCACAAGGAACACACTAATGCTCATAGCAAGGAGACATGTGTAGGAAAAGGACACTCGGGGACAATTCCTCCATGGGTCAAGGTGTTAGGTCATAGAGGCAAAGTGCTACAAGGCTTCTGTATAAGGCATGCTTCCAAGGTTCAGTTGAGAGAAACATGGATCCCGATTTAGGCCAAAGACACAGAGATGCAAATGCGATTAGCAAGACATGAAGAAAACCCCTTCAAAGTATTTTTCACGAGCCTAGAGAAGGTAAGCTCGGTAGTTTTTTCACATTTAGAGAGTCTGAAAATACGAAAAATACGTAAAAGAAGACTCCACCGGGGTACCTTTTTAAAAAATGGTCTAGTCGGTTCGAAAAAGGGGTAAACTAGCACCGAAAAGACGTATATTCAAAACCATTTTAATGATTGTGACACAAACAAGATCACTCGACAATCTTTTCAATTTTAAGGAATCTGAAAAGAGATTAACTATGGACTCACGTCCTTTTTCTAGATTTAGTCTCCTTAGCCTGAAAAAGTATAAAATTTACTGAGGAGAACTCTCCCGATGAGACGAATCTCCCGAGGTGTACCCTTTTCCTTCTTAATCTACAAGCCAAAAAAAGGGGTAAACTCATGCCAATAGATGTTCTTCTGTACAAATTTAACGAGTGTGAAGGAAAAAGGTCACTCGACGATCTTTTCAATTTTAGGGAGTCTAAAAAGAGCTTAACTATGGATTCTGTGGGGGTTCCTTTTTCGTAAATTTAGTCCCTAAGGCCCGAAAAAGGTTTAAAATTATACTTGAGAATAATCTTCTAGTGAACCAAAGAACATATAGTATACCTTTGTTCATACAATTGACCATACAAACTGAAAAAGGGGTAAACTACTGCCAGACAGACATGCCTTCAAATTTGAGTTGGGCGAACATGAAGGACAACAAGATCACTCGTAAATATTTTCATGTTTAGAGAGTCTAAAAATGGCTTAAAGAAGACTCCAGGGGGCTACGATTCATGTATGAAACTAGTTCAGGTAGAGCCCACTGCTAGGATCAGACCAAGAGTCTCTTCAATAGTCAACATGGAAAGTCTCCCAAAAAATAAGAAAAAACAAACCATGGGGTAAGTCCTCCCACAATATAGAAACCGTAGTCATGGGATCAGCCTTGACACTCTCCAAAAGAAGAGTGGGATCAACCGAAGACTGCATTGGTGTGACCACTTTCTCAACCACTAGCTAAATAGGATGTGAGACAACATTTTCTAGATGCACATCACCCCCTAAAAGAGGAGTGGGATCAACCGAAGACTATATCAGTGGGACCATGTTGGTAGACTCGACACTCTCCAAGAGAAGAGTGGGATCAGCCAAAGACTTCATCAACATGACAAATTTCTCAACCACTGACTGAATAGGTTGCAAGGAAACCTCAAAAGAATCAGAATCATAAGAACTTGCAGACAGGGACCACAATATTTGTACCTCTGGAATTCCCGGGTGAAAATGAGTAAGGTGATCTCCCTTGCAAAGCTTACAAGGGAACTTAGGATTATTTCCTATCCATTTAGGTTTTTCAACATAATCAATTCCCCCAGCATGAATAGCAGTGGCTAGTTGCACATCTCCAACATGAATTGCAAAGGTTGGTGATCGGTCAATAACATGACTCGTAGAGGCTACAAACTTATTACGAGTATGAATAGTAGTGACTGGACTTTTTCCCCAAGCATGACTTGTAGAGGGTGGGTGCATCCCCCCAACATGGCTTGCAGAGGCTAGGTGTTGGTCTTCAACATGACTTGCAGAGGTTGATGACCTATCTCCAACATGAATTGCATATATTGGTGATTTATTTTTCCTATTCTTCCTCTTTCCAATTCGTTTAGACTTTCAATTACTATTAATTGTACTTTCACTAGAGGTAGGAGAAGGAAGAGGAGAAGACCTTGTTGATGAAGGAACATCAAAATTATGCCCATGACATAAGTTGCTTAACTGATAATCTTCAAGAGAATTCGAGACATTTGGAATGGTACCCAACCAAACTGGTAGTCCCACATTCAACCCGAGAATGTACAAAGTGGCCATCAAAGGGACACTAATGTTTATGAAGAAATAAAAAGCACAAGAATCCCCTTGTGAAGGGGTTCCTTGGTTGGTATCATCAATAAATTTTTCCATGATAATATTATGCACAAGTTCTCCCCTTGCAAGATCTTTCAAGTCCGTAAAAGTCTCACACACTGACTCTGGCAAATCAGTGTTATAAAAAACAACGCCTATAAAGAGGCAACTCCACGTTTCTAAGTGGAAGATCAAACGTTCCTCACGACCAGAGGAGTGGGAGGTCTACAAACCTAGTTCAGAGACCAAAATAAATGATTGACTAACTCACTATGCAAAATTAAGGAGCACAGAGCACACACTAAAAGTTCCTAAAGGAAAATCAAGAAAACGACTAACTAGTTGGAAGAACAGTTACGCCAACCAACACTAGAGAAGCTTACTGGTGCAAGTGAAACTTGAACACAGAAGCACCCTCTGGGTATAATATTCAAAGTGTGACCCAACATATTCCCTAGGTACCATGGTATACCCCCTCATTCACCTGTTTAAGTCTCTAGAATAAAGGAAACTAGGTTTCCAGTTCATGAACAGTCACCAGGCGAGTACAATCGATAGTTGGGTGGACCGCAATGAGCAGGATAACAAGTCTGAAACCTGTCGAGGGTATCAAAAGAAAGTGGTATAGAAGACAAATGAGGATATTGAATGAATTTGAGGTCCATGAAGCTCTATAGGAAAATTCAAGAGATAATATCCCACGACAGATTCTCAATATTCATTCCCTACTATGCTTAGTCTAGCTTTGGATGGGTTATCTCCACTACCTTTCCTCACACGACCTCGTGTTTATCCCATGTGTTAGAGGGGGGTCCTGGATAACTTTCACATGACTAGAATTTTACACTCCCTAGCTCTGACTCCATTGTTTTTTATAAGCCTTGAAGAGTTTCCTCTCAAACCTAATTCAAGGCTCTAACCCTAAGCTCGTTGATTGACCCTAAAAACATAAAAGTCTAATTAATTTTAATTAGCATTCATTTTAAACATCTTATTTTAAATCAAAGGATATGGCAGTAAAACTAGTGATGTTATGAGAGATGAAAAGAGGAGAAAAAAATGAAATTCTGAAAGCAAAATTACATCTAGTCAAAAGTAAATATTTACAACTAATTCTTTGTAACCAACTTTTTCATAACTAACTTTTTCAAGATCTTTAAAAAGAAGACCTAAAATGAAATTTCGCTCGACTACGAGCTACTTAAGTTCTAAGAAATCAATAAAGAACTTTAAAAATGAACTCGTTTTCCTTTCAAGTAAAATAACTAACCCTAACTACTTTACCAAACTAAGGAATGGAATCTTTTTCTTTTTTTTTAAATCTTCAAACAAGAAAATTGAAATAGATTCTTTTTGTTTTTCTTTAAAGCAAGCAAAAGGGGAAAAAGTGAAAAACAAGAAAATAATGAAACTGGCCTCTGGCCCACTGTGGATTGCAGGGAGTCACTAAAGACACCAAATAGGATGATAAAAAACTCAAAGACTCGCCTAAAACCCTTCAGAGTAAAAACAAGAAATATTGAAAAAGACAAGAAAACTGACATCTAACCAAGGGTTTGACTATAAAAACAGAAGGAACTGAACTCTGTCAAAAGACCCTGAGAAGTAAAAACCTCAATTAGGGAAGAGATTGACTGCCTCTTCTTAAAAATAGACCCTTGAACTAGGTATTCTATTGATGCTTAAGAATCATGCATATGTACGCGAGTTGTCTATAAAGCAGGGTGCGTATGTACACGTGCTGACCCACAATAGGCCGCATACACCTCTGTATTTCATGAAAAAAATAAATGAAACAAATAGACTGACAGGGCAGGGAGAATTGGTATGGCACCAACAAGTGACTAGAATCCCTTAAAGACTCAGCATACTCAACAAGAAACTCAAAAAGGTATAAAACCAATCAAACACCCAAAAAATCCCCTAAAACCCTAGAGGATTCTCCAGTATGGTCGCAAGTTCTGATAGCGGGGAAAACCCCCCTATGGATACACCAGGGTTTACGATGTAGGCAGATTGATGACCATGTAAAAGTATCCTACTTCTCTAACTACCCCAAACGTATCCCATACTCATACATGAAAGACAAAGTGAGAAGGATCAAGTAAATGTACCTTTTACTTTACGTTCAATGTCGATCCTCTCGCGCTTGATAGCTCTGCTGACTACAAACCTCCTCCCAAGGTTGGTATGTATTTACAAACATATAAACATGAAACTAAAAACATGCATTTCATATATAAATCATGGGTTAGATGTTAGAATAAAACATAAATTAAATGCAAACATTTGACACATCATATTTCGGGATAGGAAAAGTATTTATTTTATTGATAATACAATGATCCGTTATAAAAAGGTTGGCTACTTCTCCACGAACCTGGTCTGGGATCCTTTTGACCAAGCTCCAAGTGCACCTCCATGTATATTTCTCCTCTCAACCTTCTTCTTAGGAAATGGAATGGGCTTATGATGGAGGAAAAAGGGAAAAATGGGGAATTCTGATGCAATTCTCACAACAAGGCTGCAAATGCTTAGGGCAAGGAGGGGATGTGAAATGGGTAGAGTTTCATTGTTCTTATGATTGGCTTCAGAATGAGACCCCAACACCTCCTTTTATATGACAAAATGATGGTTATTCGGTTAGGTGGCGAGCTATAGGTGGTGGATTAGTTAGGAAACTACCCAATAGCCCGTAATCTCAACAAATTCCTTGCAACGTTTTCAAGTATACGTGGGATGCAGTTGTGCAACATGCATATGTACATGGGCTGTAGTGGAGAAGGGCACGTACATATTCAAAAATTGAGGTTTTTTATAAGAGAAACTCAATGATGGCTTGGAAAAAATAACAAGAGGGCCAAATGCTAGGTATGCATTAATGGAACAATTTAGGGTTATAGCACTATTTTATATTCTTGGAAGGGAAAATCACATTGCACATGTGGGAGAGAGAGGTAGCCATGGGAGGAATAAATTATACGACTGGAGTGAAACATATTGAAGTGTTTGTACCGAATTTCATATATGATGATGATGATGGGTTTTATGTGTTCATAGAGATGGGTTTTATATATGATGATGATGATGTATTCTGATTTAGTGATGATGGTATTCTCTACATGGTGGATAATACCTCCCTCAATAAGGAGTGTTGATTTTGTATCTTGCATAGGTATTCCCACAAGAGGCTAAGGTGTCAAGAATGTGGGAATATTTTTTGGCACTAGATTATCCTTTTGTTTCACTGAAATTTACCTAGAAATGAGGCTAGGGCCTCCTGTGAAAGTTGATGGGATTTATGTTCTTGTGATGGCGTGTCACACCTA
This sequence comes from Picea engelmannii, assembly GCA_009831015.1. NCBI lineage: Eukaryota > Viridiplantae > Streptophyta > Pinopsida > Pinales > Pinaceae > Picea > Picea engelmannii. The sequence goes on along the minus strand of ML781120.1, from coordinate 164,378 downwards.
CAAAGAGGAATACAATATTCCAATTAATAGTTGAGTTTAGAAGGGGTTCCTAAGCTCACTCATTGGACTTGTATATAAAGGAGAGAAGTCATTGTGATATTTTCTCATGATGGAAGAATGGAATTAGCATAAGTGATTTTTCACTTGTGCTAGGTGGCTTGGTGATTTCAATGAAGGGAAATTATGCTAGGGTGTAAAATATGGCCTAGACAAAGACAGGTTGTAGGGAGCGAATTATACAGAGTTGCCCATATAAGTTTTATGTACTTGTATGTGGGTTGCGGTGGGAGGAATCACATATGTACAGAGGTTGCAGAAATAATAGTCGTGTATGTATGTGGGTTGCAGGAAGGAGAATCATGTATACACGGGTTTTAGTGGGAACAAAGGAATATGTACACAGGTTGTAGTAAGGAGAATCACATACATAGTTTTCTAGGTAGAGTGCAGGTCCATACAGGCTGACAAGTGATGTCAGCAGGTCATATAGGTGGTCTACAACATATTTGTGGGAATAAGAAGTTTCCAGTAAATTTTTGAGGTTTGTTTTTCTATGGAGGTTATGTTTATCCTCAGATTTTGGTGATATTTGTATTAGTTGAGAGGACAAGGTTGTCCTCAGATTTGGTGATATTGCATTGGTTGAGATGGTTGGTTTTTCGCTTATAATTTTTTAAGTTAACAAGGTTACAAAACTAAAATTTGTGTCTCATGTGTATTGGTGATTCATATATGATCTTATTGTGTCTGTTGCATATATTTTTCAATCAATAATTTTCAGTGTAAAATTGTTCAATGATAACAACTAGGGTTTTACTATTTGTTCACTAGCAATGACTTTTTCATATCTGAAAAATTAGTCACATATATTTGCATGTGAAAATTGACAATTAGAGCTTATCACTTAAGATTAGTTCCCTTGGATACCTCTAAGCTCAATTTATTATCCATTTGAGTAATCATTGCCAATTGTTCTCAATGATTCTAACCACTGGACCCATAATACAACATCGACAACCCCAATTTTGATGGCAATAATGGGGCCATCAAGAAAATACTCCCCCATGTTGAGATTAATGTTGTTTTTGTAGCTTCAATAGGCATTCCCATAAAAGGCCAAGGTTTCATCCATGTGGGAATATTCGTTGGCACCAAAATATCCTTTCATTTCAGTGAAATTGGCCTCTGAATGCGGCTAGGGCCTCATGGAAAATTTGATGGGTTTTATGGGCTTGTTATTGGGTGTAACACCCACAAAGAGAAATAGAATATTATAATAAATTATTGAGTTTATAATGGGTGTCTAAACTCACTCGTTGTACTTGTATATAAAGGAGAGAGGTCATTGTAACATTTTATCATTGTGCAAGGATGGAGTTAGCATAAGTGAGTATGCACTTGTGCTACGAGGCTTGTTGTTTTTAGAAAATGGAAATTATACATGATGGAAACTTTGGGCTAGGGTTGAGGACTCTCTATTTTATATTCTTGGAAGGGAAAATCACACTGCACATGTGGGAGAGAGAGGTATCCATGGAAGGAAAAAACTTATACGAGTGGAGTGAAACGTACTGAAGTGTTCATACAGGATTTCATGTGTGTACATGGATTTAAGTGGAAATAGTGGCGTATGTGTGTGGGTTGTAGAGGGAACATTCACAGGTTGTAGTTGTAACATCCTACTCTATTGAGCACACTTTTATTGACTTATTCTTTGAGTAAAATTGCATGCAAGTGATCCGGTTATGGTATATTATGATGTCGTTTTGATTATGGGTTATATATGATGATGATGATGATGATGTGTTATGACTTAGTGTTATTTGATATATATGTATTGGAATATGATATTGACAAATTTCCCTGAGTGTGCAGGACACATGACAGGTTATCGATGTTGAAGGCATCAATGGACTTTATTGGACTCTAGATTGAGTTAGGGAGTGAATTGTATTTTGATTTAGTATTTCATTTGTGCACTTGTGATATATGATTTATTGTAGTATGATATATGTATATGGATTATTGGCACAGGTTTTATCAGTGGATGGAATATTTATGATTCTATCTAATACGAATCACATAAGGAGTAGAGGGGGCATACACAGGAACTGCACATTGACGGAGAGGTTTGGCAACATACCTGTCATAGCCGACTAGCACTCCTATCATGGTCAGAACTATAGGTTAATGATTACCTAGTTCGATATGTCCACGATGTCATGAGGGTGGACTGAGATAGTCGCTCATGAAAATTTCTAAGGAGCGCACAATAAGGTGAATTCCTTATTCCTTAGAAGCCCTTAGTCTCTCACAAGGTCGACCAAGTGGGGTGTTGACTCCAAGGGTCGAAAAAACTTCCAAAACCAGTCAAAGGCGAGTGAAACCTTTGGAGCATGAAGTTGCATCTTGAAGGGCACATCATAGAATTAAAAACTTGTGTCAACAAATCTAGGTGACCTAGAAAACATTGAATTGATTAGACCTTGCCAATTTAATTTTTTTATTAAACATGGAATTTATTAATTATAAATCCCCATAAAATCCTAAGACTAACTCTAAGACTAATCCTAAGTATAATTTTAGTTAGGGGACTAATTTAAATATTTAATAAATTAAAAGAATAAAGATAAATCATTTTAAGGAAAAATGAGAAAACCTAAAGATTGGATAGAATGCACATGTGTGCATGACAATAATAAAAGGGACTTTTAAAATGAAAGAATTAAAAATATGAGAGAATAGGTGTACACATAAAATGGCATCTAGATTCAAGCTATGACTAGTTTAACTAGAAGAAGACTCCTAATCCAACTCTAACTAAAATCTAGTTAGGAGACACTCATTAAAGGCGTTAGCTAGCTGTTCTACGAAATGGATTTTTTAGCCGGAATCTGGTGATATAAATTTACACGAATCACTATTTTTTGTTGTTCAGAATCCATTTCTGAATCAAGAAATGGATTCAACATGCTGAAAAAATCCCAGGGCACTCATATTTTACAGAAATAATCACTTAAATCTATGAATCCAATAATTTCTTGTTGGATTTCGGGAAAATATCCTCGAAAAAAATTTCATTTCGTAGAATCTTTAGCCTATGGCCTTATTAAATGAGAATTTGGGGAATAAAGGGAAAACAAAGAGATAAAATAGGAACACATTGGGGAATGTGACGAAAATTGAATTTTTAAATAAAATAAAATTTGTAATTTCTTTTGCAACTTGGGGAGAGTGTAACAAGTGTGTGTGAATAATCCTAATTTATTCAATTAAAAGGTTAATTAATTGTGCATGTGGACATGTGTCAGTGAGGAAAATTCTATAAAACAAATGATGTAGAAGGGAAATGGACATCACTTATTCTTGGTAAGGTTATGCTGCCAAAATTATTGTGTAGTGTGTTTTACTTGTGATAGTTGGGATACCAAGCTTGAAAAAAGAGTGGAAGCTCTTCCTTGCAAGGCAAGACTTGGAGCTATTGTTTGTTGGTTCTTATGTATGGCCTCTTTGCAGCTCGGTGGGATAAAGGGAAAGAAGGGTACCCCTAGCGTTGGCTGGGAGGTACCAGTGTGGTCTCTCGATTAGCAAGCAGAGGAGGGTATGACGCAATTTCCTTTCGGATTGAAGTTCATCATCAACAACAATGATCTTTTGACTACAATATTTTTTGTAATTTATCTGTTTAGCATAAATATTAGTTATAAGTGTAATACGATTCAAGGATAAAACCTTGTTCCGTAAATACATAATGGAAGATTGTTGGGTTATTGATAGAATTAGATTTCATTTAAAAAAAAAGTGTTGTTGTAAGAATGCATGTTGCTAATATGTATTTCAATGACAATTTATGTATATCGAAGGAGTAGTTGTAAACTAAACTCTTTTCTTCATTTATATTGCTTACACCTATTATTAGGATCGGTCTTGCAAAATAGTAGAATTCTTTTGTTTGAATCCTTGATGCATTGATGAGATCAACTTAAATTCGGGTTAGGTATTATTGGTATTTTCAAAATGTTTTACGCCCGCCTTACACAGAAACATTGGAACCTGTAGATGAAAATCGTATATTCTTTATTTCATAGAAATTTTACATATTCAATGAATTTTTTGACTTGATTACTAGCAAGATTATTTGTCAAAATATTGGGCTTGCACTCTCCTAATGTACATAAGGTCTGCGCTAAAATATATTTTCTTTTAATGATTTTAAAATGTGTTAATTGAGTGCCAATTTGTTTTGAAATCATCAAAGTAGGATTCTTTGTTGTTTTAATGAATCTTAAATTGAGATATTAAAATCCCATTTATGATCTCCTTCTAAGTCATCTTCTTAGTGAATTTTGAGATCTAATTGCACTAGATATGATTGGATATGATTGGATGATGATAGGTTGATGGTTGGAATCCATTTCATTTTTTCCATTTTTTAGATTGAAGTAGAAGGAAAAATAATTATTCATAAGAATTTAAACCTTACACCCACTTAACAAGAGTAAATGCGCTTGTAGATATTATAAAATTTTGATGACCACTTGCGCATAAGACTTATTAGGTAAGTGTGCAGGTCGCACATTATTAGGTAGTTAGACTTGGTGTTTTACATGATCATCATGTTACATCCGTTTTTGGATTACCAATTTATGCACTAGAATTTTGGTAGTTCTTAGTATATTGATTTTATTGCATAAAATTTGGGTATTTTATGTTTCTAATAATAATGATGTCACTCTTATAATCTTTACTTTTTTATGTTTAGGTCCATTGAGATTCGTTACATTATTGGAATTATATACTACCTTGTTCCTCAGAACAATCGTTAGTCCTGAGACCTTAAATGGTCAAAATCAATCAGATGAATCTTGGACTTGAGTGTTGATTATGTATCTTGGAGGTCCTAACCTTGAAGGATAGGTTGGGAGGGTAGTTATCATTTTTATCTTTATGTGATGTGGTTGATATATGAATATCATTGAAGCTTTATCTAATAATTACTGTGTATAGATACATGAGAAACAAAGGTATAATTAATGTTGTATGTTGTTTCCTGTGACACTTGTCCTAACTAAGGTTGTAAGAAAAAAAAATGTTGTTTTTACGCTATTGTAATCACTTAATTTATTTCATAAGAGAGTGTTCATTACATATGGTATCAGAACAGGTTCAACCCTGCGACATTGGACTATTAGGCCTTCCACTGTGTTAACTGAATGATTAAAATATATCACTAATTAAATCTTGAAAATTGTCCCTACAAGTAATCATGGTTAGAGGATGCCAGGGAAGTAGACAAAGTGGTGTTGAATGAAGAGGTGTGATGCCTCCGATAGTAGCCATGCTAGAGGGGTCTAACCCCAAAGGAGAAGAAAAATTCATTGAGAAGGAGTAGGTTTTTGTGGGAGATGTGGTAGGTATGATGATATCCTTCCATAGGATGTCAGATGAATTGATTAACCGATTATATTGAGATGAGGGCAGAGTGTCTGTACCCAATGTGGGTTCACAACATGCTCTAGATGGTAGTAATAGTATGCATAGAGAACTCAAGAAGGTGAAGTTTCCTTAGTTTATGGGTGCCACGGACGACTCAGTCCCCGAGGCATGGTTGGAGAATATGGTGATGTGCTTCTCACTTCGTGATTACACCTAAAACATGAAATTCCACATGATGGTATTTCAGCTGAAGGGGAGTGCTCTTTTATAGTGAAATATTCTCCTACAGTCTACCTCAACTAAACATGGTCGTCGAATATGTGTCATGGGAATTGTTTGAAGAATGGTTATGGGAGAGGTACTTGTCCGAGGAATTCATCGACCACCAACTTAATTATTTCAATGGCTTACAACAGACTAGTCATATGGTTCCAGAGTATGAGGCCAGATTCATGGAGATACTTATGTATGATCCACATCTTAACATGGAGAAGTTAAAGGTCAACAAGTTTGTGTTCAACCTTAACTTCAACATTTTTGTGAAGGTGAGGATTCTAATGCTAAGACGTTGCATGATGTTGTTTAGAAGGCCCTCATAGTTGAGGAAGAGTTGAATAGCGGGGGTCAGGGAATGAATCCTTCTAGATCGACTGGACATACGACATCATGAGCACAACAACATTAAACACCATCTAGACAGACTCCAGGGAATCAAAATATGCCTAGAGGACCTATTTTCATGACACCACAATGAAAAAATCCCTAATAGAGACCTCCTTATAGAGGAACACAACATCAAAAACAACGTCGTCGGCAACAACAATAGTTTAGACATGTTCAAGAGAACATACTAGTGTCATAGACTACTAGGCCAACAAATTCTACTTCAGGGACCATGAGTATTGGACCAAAGAATGGATGTTGGACATGTGGAGATCCACATTACCAACGAGACTATTCGAGTGAGAATTCCAGAGAATTCAGATCATCTAGACCCACTACATTTGGAGATTTGGGCAAGGACCACATGATTCATATAGTGGTGAATAACTACGAGGCTGAGTACCATTCCATTGTGCTCGAGATGTCAGGTATGATCGTCAATCAAAATTTTAGTATTTTGATATATCCAGGTGCTACAAAAAGATTTATCTCTAGTGAAACGCTAAAGAGAATTAAGGTAAAGGCATTCGAGCAGGACGAGTTCAAATACTTAGAAATGGCATCGGTTACCAAAAAGAAGGTTGGAGGAAAGGTTACATACTATAGAATTAACTTTGGAGATTTATAACGAAGGCCAACCTATATGTCATGATCTTAGGATCTTATGACATAGTGATTGGTATGGACTGTTTGGAATTGCATGATGCGATACTCAACTGTAAGAGGAAACAATTAAGTTTGACAGAGGATTTGGGATAGACTAGAATGATTGTAGGAAGAAACTAGGGAGTGTCTTTGAGGTTTATTTCTTCCCTACAGCTACAAAAAATTATGTGAAAGGGTTGCAATCTATATGCAATCTTAGAGCTAAATGAAAATGGAGAGGAAGAAGGATTAGAAAACCTTCATGTAGTACAAGAGTTTGCAGACATGTTCACAAAAGAGTTACCAGGTTTACCACCTAAAAGAGAGTTGGAGTTTACAATAGAATTGAAACATGGAACTAAACCCATAGTAAGAACGCATTATCTGATGCCAACGCCTGAATTGCAGGAGATGAAAATTAAATTGAAGGAATTGTTGGACTTGGGACTCATACCTCCAAGTGTATCGCCTTGTGATGCGCTAGTTATTTTGGTAAGGAAGAATGATGGATCATGGAGAATTTGTATTGACTATCATTAATTGAACAAATATACGATCAAGAACCAATATCTATTTCCAATAGTAAACGATTTGTTTGATCAGATGAAAGGAGAGACGATATTTTCGAAGATTGACTTGAGATCAAGAAATCACCAGTTATGAATTAAAGAGGAAGATATCCCTAAGACCACATTTAAGATGAGATTCAGACACTATGAGTTTACATTTTTACCCTTCAGACCGACGAATGCCCCAACGGTATTCATGAGCTTGATGAATGGGGTGTTCCATGAATACTTGGACAAATTTGTTCAAGTATTTATTGATGACATGTTGATTTATTCTTGAATGAAAGAAGAACATGACAAACATTTAAGATTGGTACTACAATGTCTACGAGAAAAAAAAAATTGCATGGGAAACTATCAAAATGTTATTTTTACCAATCAAAGGTTCATTACTTGGGACATGTCATATATGGTGAAGTTATCGTTGTGGATCCAGTGAAAGTAGAGACTATTATGGAATGGCCAGCAATGACAAGCGTACAAGAAGTACGCAATTGTATGGGTTTAGTAAGATATTATCGATGATTCATGGAAGGTTTTTAAAATATAGCAAATCCGGTCATGGAATTGCAAAAGAAAAACAATAAGTTCATCTGGACAGAGAAATGCGTGGAATCATTTCAAAAAATTAAAGAGTTGTTGACGACAACACCAATACTGAAAGTCCCCGACATGGAAAATGTATTCTTGGTATGCACGAATGCATCATGTTATCACATATAGCTGTCAAAGGGTCGCAGGACAACCAATTCCATGGTTTGCACAGAAGTGTCCAAACACAACATTCAAAAGCATCCCATTTTGGGTTTGAAATACTGGTAGGAGAACAGATTCATTTTTCATCTGTCATATCAACAAGATTGAGTCACGACCATCAAATATCATCAGAGAGAAATCAATGGTGGGGAGTCATTGCGGATATTGGGTTACAAATTAAAGTTTCCACAAGTTGTGAGCCCGCAATCATTCGCAATCGTTGATCTTTCTAGATCAACCGATCAACGTTGCATATCGATCCCACTGTGAATGAGCATCTTCAAATTGTGTGGATCATAAAGGAAATTAAGGTATCTTCTAGTTGTGAGCCCGTAATCGCTCGTGGCCATTGATCATTCGGTAGGAGACACATGTCAGGAGATATTGTACTTTGGGAGAAAACAAGCAGAAGTTGAGTGAGTAAAGGAATCCTGAAAGCCCGAAGCCCAAACTCTTGAAGTAAATCTTGGTCGTCCAAAATAAGAGGACACGCGATGCCAGATCTCTCACTTCGAGAATTCAAAACTTTGAATAATTGTGCAATAAAATAGGAGAAAAAGGCCCAAAGTCCAAACTCCCAAAGAAAATATCATCTGTCCAAAACAAGAGGACATGTGGCGCTAGATCTCACACTTTGAGAATTCAACACTTCAGAGAATTTTGTGAGAAAGCAGGAGAAAAAGGCCCAAAGTCCAAACTCCCAAAGTAAATCTTGATCGCCCAAAACAAGAGAACACGTGGAGTGAGATATCACACTTTGGGAATTTGACACTTCAGAGGATTTTTAGAGTTATGAATTGAAAAGGCCCGAAGCTCAAACTCCTAAAGTAATTGTGAGTCATTGATATCCATAGCAGGAAGCAAAGTCTATCCAAGAGCAACGTGTAGCATCAAAAGTGGGGCTTTCCCATATTGCATATCATGACCAGATCAACAACCACGCTTCATTGCGGGGACAGAACATGCTCGAATGATAAAAAATTTGAGCGGTCCCACAATTGAAACCATGGTATAGTGAGGGAGGTACGTGGCAATTGGTGGTGAATTGCAGTCCCAAAATTGGTGTGAATCCAGACAACCTTTGAAGGACCCGCAATCATGTTCTTATATAACAACAAATTTGAGAGAAGCACATGGCCACCTCTTAGGAATTAAGTCGTGATCCGGTCCTAAGGAGGATTTAGTTAATGAAAAAGGAGTGGTGGTTGAAACTTTGGCTCACTCCATAAATAGAAGGCATGGATGGTCTCTCCATGGAGACAACATTTTAAGCCCGAGGTACCCCTATGGACGGTTTTTTTGTAGGCCCATGTTGATATGAGTTGCGTTTGACAAAATAATACATGGACAATATGACAGGAGGATGCGCATAAAAAAGCATTGAACGAAGATAACCAAGTCACACTCTTGGCAGTTGTGAATTGAGCTAGTTATAAATAGATCAGTCTTAATTTTTGTAAGGGAGGGGTGTTCTTCAGAGGTTGGATACCCAAGAGAATTTCAGGAGTAGGGCTCTATAATTTTTCATTTTTTATGCCCGAGGGCTTGGATTGTAAATATATGTTATTGAAGATTCCTTTGAATCATTTTTATCATACCATATTCTTAGTCTACACATTATTTCTATTTTCCTTCTTGTATGAATGTAGTCTCTCTGATTTATGGATTCCTGAGGCGATGGAGGATCTATTAGTATCATTCCCATCTTTCATGGTTGATCTCATATTCTCTATTTTTCTTATTTTTTGAATGCAGTAGCTGTGATTCATGGATTACTGAGGTGATGGAGGATATGTTGTTATCTTTCCCATGTTCATCGTTAGTCACTCAGACCCTTCATTTTTCCCTTCTTTTCTAAATTCAATCTCTTTGATTTATGGATTCCTAAGGAGATGGAGGATGTGTTGCTATCATTCCCATATTTCATGGTTCATCAGATATTCTCTGTTTTTCTTATTTTATGAATGTAGTAGTTGTGATTCATGGATTTTTGAGGTGGTGGAGGATCTTTTTTTATATTTCCCATGTTCATCATTCATCACTCAGACCCTTCATGTTTCCCTTATTGTCTGAATGTAATCTCTCTGATTAATGGATCCCTGAGGCGATGGAGGATATTTTGTTGTCTTTCCCATCTTTCATGGTTCAATAGAAATTTTATGTTTTCTTCTTTTCTAGATGTAGTGTCTCTCTAATCTTCAGATTCCTGAGGTGGTAGAGGATCTATTGTCATCTTGCCCATTTTTAATGGTTCATCACTCAAACATTTTATGTCTTCTTTCTTCTTATCACCACATTAATATTTTTGTTTGATAGGTGATTTAAATGCCTTCCCTATTCACGATACCTATGACTCCATATCCCAATGGTCTCGAATTAGTATGCAGTTACTTCTATTATCTTTTTCTCTCTCTACAGTCTCACTGATCCACCTACTCAAACCATTTTAATCCTTTTATTTTTGTTTTGATGGGTACTAGGCTTATCCTCTTGGAGTCAGAGGGTGACTCTCAGTGATAACATTAATGGCCTTGTTTTCGGGGATGGAAGTGAAGATATCTTCCCTAGGAGAATGAAAACGATCAGATATTATCTTTGATGGTGAACAAAGACCAGACACATTCAGAGTGCACATGATTCACCTAGTTACTCCATGATTAAAGAATCCAGTGGCGACTCCACAATTTTAATAATTCATATTTTAATATGGATGCCATTTTGTCTCAGAGGTTTTCTCCTTTTAATTTCTCTTTTGTTCCTGATTTTCCAAATGTTGTTCCTACTATGGATGAGTGGGGTGATTTTTTCCCCATATTTAGAGAACATAGATATGACAACCCTGCAGAGCATTTTCTTACGTTGCATGAACTCATGCATCAGTGGAGAATACATCATGAAGATGTATTAATGAGGATTCTAATGTACTCATTAGAGGGATATGCTCGTGAGTGGTATCGATCCTTTCCCCCTGGTATGCATCTCCTCCATGGAACAATTTCATGCAACTTTCAATATTCATTATCAATAGTTTTATTCCTCTGATTTAATTTGTCATAGTTGTTGTGAGGAGTATAAAGTTTGTGTTTGGGATATAGTTGATTATTATGAAGCTTGTGATAATGAAGAAGATGCCTTGGAGGATGAATTTTTTTTCTCTCTTCCATGTTCATCCGCATCAGATGAAAACTGTTTTTGATGTCTCAATAAGGAAAGTGCAGAAATTGAGCATGTTCTGGAAGCTAATATTTTTTATAGCCCCGTCTCTAAAAATCCTAGGTATGAGCAACCTAATTTTGACTCATATGATGATGATGAGATATTGCTTCCTGGATTTAATATTGAAAGGTATCATGTGTTTAGTAATGAAGAACAATTTTCTCTTGTTGGGCGGAAGTTACCCATTGGTATGTCATTTGAGGTTCCTCCTTTATTTGATCATTATTGAGACACTGATGAAGATGTTGAGGTGTTTTTTGTCTTGGAATAAAAAAGAATTAGTAGCCATCCTTTTGATGAAAATGAAATCTTCTTCCATGATCAACATGATAAAGAGAAAGAACCATCCATTGATATACATGAGGAGATCTCTTTCCATCAGCAAGAATATGTTATCAGAGAAGGAAAAGGAGAAGTGGATCATCAGTCTGAATCAACCTTTCACTCACCTGTGCTTTCCGCAGACATTCAACCAGATGTGAGTATTTTTAAAGAAAAGCATGATTATTTCTACCAACCTAGTAGGTTTTATCACCTATTTTATGACCCTGTAGGCGAATACATGGAGTTTCATTTCCTCAATTTATTGAAGCCTCCGAGCCTTATCTTACCTTCAACATTAAGAGTAAATATGAAGAAGGTAATCAATTTGTTGTCATAGTTTCATTATCCCTTGCTGATTAGTGACAGAGTAAGAAACTTTTTCCTTAGGAAGTTACTTGGGTGGATATTGTGGAAGTTTTCGTTCACCTAGCATATTATAAAAATCAGTTAGTGTAGGATTGTACATAAATAAGATCCTTCTGGACCACATGTGTTTTTTTTTTTTTTTGTAAGTAGAGTTGTGTACATGTCAGCTTGTTTTCCTCAACAAGATGTATTTGAGCTCGACTCCACAACCCAACAGCTAAGGCACTGGAATTGCAGGTTCTTGGCAGCTCACAAGGAGTGTGCCATCCCATGTGGAGCCAAATTTTATCACATATAGTTGTCAAAAGGTTGCAGGAAAACCAAGTCTGTGGTCTACACAAAAGCATCCAAAAGCAGCCCATTTTAGGTTCGAAATAATGGCAGGAGAACATATTCATTTTTCATCTGTCAGATCAGCAAGATTGAGTCACTACCATTAGATCTCATCAGAGAGAAATTGACGGTGGGGAGTCATTGTAGTGATAGGGATACAAATTAAAGTTTCCACAAGTTGTGAGCCCGAAATCTCTCACAATTGTTGATCTTGCTAGATCAACCGATCAACGGTGCATATTGATCCTACTATGAACAAGCATCTCCACATTGCGGGGATCGGAAAGGAAATTAAATAGTGAGCCTGCAATCGCTCGTGGCCATTGATCTTTCAGCAGAGGACACATGTTAGGCGACCTTGTACTCCAGGACAAAACAAGCAGAATTTGAGTGAGCAAAGGACTCCTAAAGGCCCGAAGCCCGAACTCTTGAAGTAAATCTCGACCATCCAAAACAAGAGGACACACAGTGCCAGGTCTCTCACTTCAGGAATTCGGAACTTCAAATAATTTTGTGAGCAAGCAGGAGAAAAAGGCCCAAATCTTGAACTACTGAAGTAAATATCAGTCGTCCAAAACAAGAGGACACACGATGCCATCTCTCACTTTGGAAATTCGACACTTTGGAGAATTGTGCGAGCAAGCAGGAGAAAAAGTCCCAAAACTTGAACTCTCGAAGTAAATCTTGGCCACCCAAAACAAGAGGACACGTGGCTCCAGATTTCACACTTCGAGAATTCGCCACTTAGGAGGATTGTAAGAGCTATGGATTGAAAAGGCCCGAAGCCCGAACTCCTGAAGTGATTGTGAGTCATTGATCTCCGTATTAGGAAGCAGATTCCATCCAAAAGAGGTGTGTGGCATCAAAAGAAGGGCTTTCCTAGATCACAAATCATGACCAGATAAACGACCACGCTTCATTGCGGGGATAAAACATGCTCAAACAATAAAATTATTGAGCAGTCCCACAATTGAAACCACGGTATAGCGAGGGAGGTACATGGAAGTTGGTGGTGAATTACGGCCTCAAAAGCACTGTGAATCTAAACTGCCTTTGATGACCCCACAATCACGTGCTTATATAATGACAAATTTGAGAGAAGCACGTGGCCGCCCTCTAGGCGTTAAGACATGCTCTATTCCCAAGGAGGATTCAGTTAATGAAAAAGAAATGGTGGTTGAAACTTCGAATCACTCCATAAATGGAAGGCATGGAGGGTCTGGACATAGAGACGACACTGTCAATCTGAGGTACCCCTATGGATGGATTTTCTGCAGGCCCATCCTGATATGAGTTGCGTCTAACAAAATAATACATGCATAGTCTGACAGAAGGATGTATAGACACAAGCATTGAATGAAGATTTCCATGTCAGACTCTTGTCAGTTGTGAACTGAGCTAGTTATAAATAGATTAGTCTTAGATTTTGTAAGGGAAGGGTGTTCTTCAGAGGCTAGAGAGCCAAGAGAATTTCAGGAGCAGGGCTCTGTAATTTTTCAGTGTGTATGCCTGAGGGCTTGGATTGGAAATATATGTTATTGAAGATTCCTTTGAATCATTTTTATCAGACTACCTTCTTAGTTTACATGCTATTTCTATTTTCCTTCTTATCTGAATGTAATCTCTCTGATTTATGGATTTCAGAGGCGATGGAGGATATGTTACTATCATGCCCATCTTTCATGGTTTGTCAGATATTGTCTGTTTTTCTTATTTTCTGAATATAGTAGCTGTGATTCATGGATTCATGAGGCAATGGAGGATCTTTTGTTATCTTTCCCATGTTCATCATTCATCACTCAGACCCTTCGTGTTTCCCTTCTTGTCTGAATGTAATCATTCTAATTGATTGATCCTGGAGGCGATGGAGGATTTATTATTGTCTTTCCCATATTTCATGGTTCAACAGACATTTTTTGTTTTCTTCTTGTCTAGATGTATCATCTCTCTGATCTATGTATTCCCGAGGAGGTAGAGGATCTATTGTCATCTTGCCCATTTTTCATGGTTCATCACTCAAACATTTTATGTCTTCTTTCTCCTTATCACCACATTAATCCTTTTGTATGATAGGTGGTTTAAATTCCTCCCTTATTAATGATACTTATGAATCCATATCCCAATGGTTCCGAACTGATCTGTAGTTACTTTAGTTATCTTTTCCTCTCTCTATAGTCTCACTAACCCACCTACTCAGACCATTTTAATCCTTTTACTTTTCTTTTGATGGGTGCTAAGGTTATCCTCTTGTAGTCAGAGGGTGACTGTTAGTGCTAACACATCGAAGGAAGGTTTAGGCAGAGCCTTGATGCAAGACGGTCAAGTGATCGCTTACATTTCAAGGAAATTGATAAATAATGAGGAGAACTATGCAACGCATGACTTGGAGTTATTGGAAATTGTATATTCCTTAGGATTTCAGAGACACTATCTAATTGTATGAAAATTTGAATTAAAGACAGATCACTATGGATTGCAACATATATTTACATAGAGTAACTTAAACATGCGACAAAGGAGTTGGTCAGAATTACTTAGCGAATACGAATTTGATATTACTTACAATAAAGGAACGGTGAAGAAGATGCGTTGAGTCAAAGACCATGCATATTCTTCGTAATACCTCTTAAGATGAATCTTAGAGAAAATATTCTAACTTTATAGATCGAAGATCACTGGTATAAATAAGTTAAGGATAATATTGGATGAAATACCATGATGGTACCGAAGTTTGAAAGTTATTCTTTAGACAATGACGAATTGTTGAGATTTAACGGAAGAATTTGTGTACCACCTAACGACGAATTAAGAAGTTTGATCTTGAGCGAAGCTCATAGAGAAGTGTACATGGATCATTCGAGAGTCATGAAATGAAGGAATACCTTAAGCCTTTATTCTTATAGAAGGGAATGAAAGAATACATAGTTGTTTACATGGCGAGATGTCTAGAATGTCAACAAGTGAAGGCTGAACATAGACATCTAGTAGGATTGTTACAACCACATGCTATTCCAGAATCGAAATGGGAGGTCATTTCGATGGAATTTATCATTGGATTCCCACTGATGAAAATGAGACATGATTTGATTTTCGTGGTAGTGGACACTCCGACGAAGAGTGCACACTTTATTCTAGTATGTATGACGTATCAGGTGCCATACATAGACAAAAAAAAATCAGCGATGTTGTGAGATTACATGGTGTACCAAGAAGGATCATATATGATAGAGGATTGGTGTTTACAAGACAATTTTGGACCATTTTCCAAGAGGCTTTGGGAACACAACTGAAATTTGGTACAACATATCACCTAGAAACACATGGGAAAACAGAGAGAACAAACTAGATTTTGGAGGATATGTTGCGTATGCATGTAATGGATCAACATAAATGTTGGGAAGATTTCTTTCCACTAGTATATTTTGCATACAACAACAACTATTAGAGTACAATTAATATGTCATCGTTTGAGTTCCTTTGCGGGTGACCATGTCAGACGTCATTGAGTTGGGATCGACTTGAGGATAGGGTCCTGGTAGGACCAAAAGTGATTCAAGAAATGAAAGAATAGATGCAATCGATAAGAGAAAGGACTAAATAAGTGAAAGATCAACATAAGAGTTATGTTGATGTGCATCACATTGACCACAATTATAAAGTTGGCGATAGAGTTTTTTAGCGGGTAAAACTGCACAAGATTTCAATAAAATTTAGAAAGGGTGCTAAAATATCTCCTAGGTTTGTGGGACCTTTCGAACATGTGGGATATCGACTAGCCTTGCTTGATTCTTTAAGTCATATGCACGATGTGTTTCATGTATATGTTTTGAGACATTATATTAGTGATCCTTCATATGTTATTGACATGAGTTCTTTGCAGTTGTCAGACGAGGGTGCTCTCATGGCAAAGAAAATCCACATTTTAGAACATTGCATTTGACAACAATAACGTCAAATCATCGATCAGGTCACAGTCCATTGGGACAACTATAGTCCACACTCTCCTATCTGGGAGGACGCATATGAGATGCGTCAACAATTTCCTTACTTGTTTGATAGATTAGACATATAGATCTATGTTAGATACATTAAGTTATTTTCATTTATATATTTTACAAACTTTGGGATGAAATTTAAAACAAGAGGGGGTGTATGTAACATCCCTCTCTACTGAGCACACTTTTATTGACTTGTTCTTTGAGGACACTTGCATGCAAGTGATCCGATTATGGTATATTATGCTATCATTTCGATTATGGGTTATATATGATGATGATGATGTGTTGTGACTTAGTGTTACTTGATATATATTTATTGGCATATTCTATTGACGAATTTCCATGAGTGTGCAAGACACATCATAGGTTATGGATGTTGAAGGAATCAATGGAGTTTCTTGGACTCCGGATTGAGTGAGGGAGTGAATTGTATTTTGATTTAGTATTTCATTTACACATTTGTGATATATGATTTATTACATTATGATATATGTATATGGATTATTGACATGGTTTTTATCATTGGATGCAGGCTTTACAATGATTTCTAATCTGCCTCACACAAGGAGTAGAGGGGACATACACAAGAACCATACATTGAGGGAGAGGTGTGGCGGTTGATCCAGATTATTTTCGGCACGAAATGAGAGCGCAAATATAATAAAGAAATATAAAGAGATATACCATATATCCAACAGTATAACATAAATGTATCAGAGATGCAACCATAAATATAGAGATACAACAATACAATTTCTATTAATGAGAGAAAATGTATAGACATTGTAAAAATATAGAGTGAAAGACTTGCTAGAATGTTGGCAGCTTATCTTTGAGAAGATATGTGATGGCTACTCACATTCACAAGAATATGATCATTACAATGAGGCTCTAAGGGCCTTTTTAACATAAGGAAAATCCAAAATCCTAACCCCGGAAGATGAAAAGCCAAAAATTTTGCGGGCCCCGATGGAGGTAGTTGATACATCAACTTCCCAGGGGGGTAACTTTTGCATACAATCTTTGTTTGGGGCGCTCGATACCTCGTTAGAAATATCTATCCGAGGAATACAATTTTTGTGTGAGAAAAATCAAAGAAACTTCCACGTTGCTCCCCGTTTTCTGAAAAAAAATTGTTTAGGGCCTCAAAACGACTACAGAAGTTCAAGACCAGAAAAACTGCTAAAAATAGTAAATTACCAAAATTGCTAGAAAACTATTTTGAGCCAGTTGGAAAAGGTGAGTGGTGACCAATATCCACCTGGATCAATCCTCCCTCCTTAGGAAGCAATGGTCCCCATTGCATTGAGTTCCCGGGGGAGAGGAAAAAGTGTTTGTTGAATCTGAATCTTGGTGAGTTATTTGCCTTGGTGGAGACGTCGCGTTTCTCAGTTTGTGGAAGTCTGTCACAAATCTGTTGAGGGTGAGGTTGTTCAAAAATTTTATCTACATGTGAGGATGGTGTGAATAAGGAATATTTTCACTTTGTTGCAACCTTGTCAACCTTCTTCTATTGGATAGAAGGTGCTTGGGGCGAGGTTGTAGTGGTTGCAGTGTCCTTTTGTTCCCCTTTCGAATAGATTGTGAAGAAGCTGAATTTTTCAGTATGAGATACTACCTTGTGGCATTGTTTAGGTGGATGATCTGAAAATAGAATGCTGACTTGTTATGCTATGCAAGCACCCTCTACCTCATAAAATATTTCTTAACAGGACCTTGCTTCATGTGTTAAAATGTGCAACTTGTTTATGTGTAAGGTTCTTGCCTCTTTTTGTCAATGTTCATGTGAGGAGAAAGGTTCTTTTAAGTGATTAAATAGGTGTTATAAACCAATGTACAACAATATAAAATGCAGCAATAACACATCAAATTACAGCAATACCAAGATGATAAAGTAGTTCACCCCCTTTGGGCTACATCTGCTGGACCAAACCTCCCAAACTAGGCTTGTCCTCTTGTATTAAAAATGCTAAAAAGGATAATACAAGAATATGAGTGTCTCTAAGGACAAATATGACTGTAATTACAGAATCAGAAGATAGGAATTAGCTTAACATGCTCTTTCCCAAACACTAAACAGTGAAAATGTACCTTATACAGTACTTTCCCCAAAATGGCCCTGGTGGCCCTTTAATCTTGCATGGAGAATTTCGAGGTGAATATGACCTCAAATGGTTCTGAAACCTCTGCCATCAAACTCAGAAGGTTGAAAATAGCAGACATAGGCTTTTGAATCACCAAAAATGGATGAACATAGCCCCGAAACAGCTCAAGCATTGAAATGGCCCTCGTGGCCCTGAAAGCTTCCCTGAAGCAAAATCACCTGAAAATTACCTCAGATGGATCTGAAACCTGCTCCATTGGCTCCATAAGGTCGAAGAGACCCAAAATCCATCCAAAATTCGTCCCAAAAGGCCTTTCCTAGCCAAAGTTATGGCTCATTAAAGTTTTTCCAGTTTGCCCTAGAAAAACTCCAGATAAAACTGGCTAACTGCCAGATAACCCTGACAAATAGGCAATTCCGCCATTTTTGGAGYGCTCCRCCAAAAATATGCCAACTGGACTGTCAGTTAACGGCCAGTGAATCCCGYATGTGACCGRAAATCTCGGGCTGGTGGTTTGCATTGGAGTTCGTGCCAAATAAGGTATGGTTATATACATATAACCGTTTGTTTATAAAACACAACGCACATTTTAATATATGGTTTATGTTTATATACCCGCGTGCAAACGATAACACCGCCCCCATAAACCATAAGGTTGCATGGTTTACAATGAAACCACGGGTCGGGGCTAAGCCCCGGCCCGCGCCCTTTTCCCATGCAAACATTACATTACTTTAAATAAATGTGCGGGAACTTTCTTAACAAGAAACACGTGCGGAGAGTTGGCTAGCCGAATTTGCAAAGGTGTTATGTGGAGGAGAGGTCCGGGGTTCAAACCCCGCAGCCTCCAAAATATTTTGTATAAAAACTAACCAGCCAATAAACAAGGGACACGTGGCACCCATGGATTGGGCCACGTGTCTCTTTATTATTCGCTTCAAACTGAACACGTGTCAACCCTGTATTCGCCGACCACCATCCAATTAAAATGTGCCACGTCACCCACCTGCCACATCATCAAGTGCCATGTCAATTGTACGGTTTCCACGTCAGTTGTACGGCCTGCCCAGTCAGCACCCTTTTTTTTCCTGTTTGGCGATTCGAACAGATCGCGATATCTCTTGCTCCCGACGTCCGTTTGAGACGAAACGAATTGCATTGGGTTCGTGACGATGAGGGCTACAAACCCATTTGTTTTGAGGAAATTCTGAGAACTTTAATTTTTGAGGTAAAATTTGACCCCTGGTCCAGATTCTGATCACGCCTTCCCACTGAAAGGCTTTTGGACCCACAAAAGCTTATAATTATCGATCTGAGCTTCAATACTCTTCTTCTTTTAAGTTATATCAACTGATTCTACTTGAAAAGACTTTTCGACAATCACCTAGGTACGTTGACATGCTTTGCACTGCAACTCACTATGTCCCTCAACCACTGCCCTCTGGCTGCTGCTGACCCACTATTCTCTCTGCACTTGGAAGACTGCCAGCCTTCCCACTGAGAATCAAGTCCCTCTTTCGAACTCTTTGGCATCAACAATCCGCTCTGTAATGGCTGCAAGATTTACCTGCGACATCTTGTCACAAGCCAAGAAAAACATCAATCTTGAAAATGAATTAAACAAGACTGAAAATAAGGACAACAAAGTCATTTTGCTCTTCAAGCAACTGTCACATCTTGTGCTTCATCAAAGCACATGTTGTTTTCTTGCACTTTAGTGTACTCAAAAGTGACTTACAAGTTATCCAAAACAATCGACTAAACATAAGTCGAAGCCATGAACGACAAACATAGTCGTCCAGCAATATCGACACAAGTCGAGACTCAAGTGAAACATGTCAACCTTCGTAAATGACAAGTTTAAAACCATGATAAACAATCATGTGACAATCATGACTCATCCATGATGAACTAACATCAAGTTCATTTTTTATGCACTCCCAAAACCATATGCATGTGCATAGCTTCTTCAACTCTTCTTCCTGTAGAAACATAGGTACTCAAACCCAAAGCATGTGGGTACTAAAGAGCTGAAAATGAAAAGTATATGTGGCTGTAACACAATGGACAGCATACCCCTCTTTTACATGTACTTGAATGAGGCGGTATAACACAAGAATGCTTTCCAAAAATGAATGCCTACACAAGCAAACTTGCATCTTTGCAACTTATGACAACTCCTGCAACTTGT
Organism: Picea engelmannii; assembly: GCA_009831015.1. NCBI lineage: Eukaryota > Viridiplantae > Streptophyta > Pinopsida > Pinales > Pinaceae > Picea > Picea engelmannii. Next base: position 143,776 of record ML781120.1, on the reverse strand, counting down.
GAACTTCAACAAAGGTGAAATAGCTATGGCTGAAATGTACATCTATACAGAAAAAATTCAAGCCTTACTTACGCAAGAAATCAATCCATTTCTTACCAAGCCAACTCAATGGCGAATCCTTCTGCTGAAAGTGGTCTTCTTGTGAATCATCTGGACT
>ML781120.1:115010-143447 GCA_009831015.1 Picea engelmannii | reverse complement strand
TGTCACAACCTTTTTGTTGCACACATTTGCATTCATCTTGAACACAAGTTTTGCATGCTGAAGAGTTTGAACTTTCAACCAAAGTTCTTGAACTTTCACCTTGAAAACCTTCTTGAGGAGGTGAACTTGAAACAAAAATTGTGTTTGAAACTTTTCCATTAGTTTCCTCAACCTTTGAACTTGTTTCAACAATTCGTTCATAACCAAGACCACAATACTTAGGCCTCTCTTCAACTACAATAGGTTCAATAATGCCTTGTGCATGCTTGCCTAACCCTTTACCTTCATAGCCCATTTTTAACATTAACTTGGACCCTATTCCTCTAGTGTGGTTTTCAAAAACACCAAAGCCTTCTTCTTGAGAGGAATTTGAAGAAAAACTGACTTTACATACCTCATGGTCATGCATGTACTTGTTAAGGGTTTCTTTGGCTTCATGGAGTTGATTCTCCATCTCCTGCAACTTTTCAAGAAGTTGTCCATTCTCCTCCTTCATGGCCATAAACTGCTCTTGAAGGACAATGCTTTCTTCCCTATCTTTCCACAACTCTTGTACCATATCCTTCATGGTTAGCAATGCATTAAACATTTCTTTGTCAAAGAACTTAGAATGGGAAGATGTAGGAGAACTATCAATGCTTAAAGCTTCCTCCATACTTGCAAAGTAACAAACTTCAACACAATCTTGCACAATACCAATAGCTACAACTCAAGCTAACATTGGCAAATACATGAGCAAAATAAACTATCTCTGATACCAACCTGATCTGAAAATAGAAGGCTGACTTGTTATGCTATGCAAGCACCCTCTACCTCATAAAATATTTCTTAACAGGACCTTGCTTCATGTGTTAAAATGTGCAACTTGTTTATGTGTAAGGTTCTTGCCTCTTTTTGTCAATGTTCATGTGAGGAGAAAGGTTCTTTTAAGTGATTAAATAGGTGTTATAAACCAATGTACAGCAATATAAAATGCAGCAATAACACATCAAATTACAGCAATACCAAGATGATAAAGTAGTTCACCCCCTTTGGGCTACATCTGCTGGACCAAACCTCCCAAACTAGGCTTGTCCTCTTGTATTAAAAATGCTACAAAGGCTAATACAAGAATATGAGTGTCTCTAAGGAAAAATCTGACTGTAATTACAGAATCAGAAGATAGGAATTAGCTGAACATGGTCTTTCCCAAACACTAAACAGTGAAAATGTACCTTATACAGTACTTTCCCCAAATGGCCCTGGTGGCCCTTTAATCTTGCATGGAGAATTTCGAGGTGAAGATGACCTCAAATGGTTATGAAACCTCTTCCATCAAACTCAGAAGGTCGAAAATAGAAGACATAGGCTTTTGAATCACCAAAAATGGATGAACATAGCCCCCAAACAGCTCAAGCACTGAAATGGCCCTCGTGGCCCTGAAAGCTTCCCTGAAGAAAACTCACCTGCAAATGACCTCAGATGGCTCTAAAACCTGCTCCATTGGCTCCATAAGGTCGAAGCGACCCAAAATCCATCCAAAATTCGTCCCAAAAGGCCTTTCCTAGCCAAAGTTATGGCTCATTAAAGTTTTTCCAGTTTGCCCTAGAAAAACTCCAGATAAAACTGGCTAACTGCCAGATAACCTTGACAAATAGGCAATTCCGCCATTTTTGGAGCGCTCCACCAAAAATATGCCAACTGGACTGTCAGTTAATGGCCAGTGAATCCCGCATGTGACCGGAAATCTCGGGCTGGTGGTTTGCATTGGAGTTCGTGCCAAATAAGGTATGGTTATATACATATAACCGTTTGTTTATAAAACACAACGCACATTTTAATATATGGTTTATGTTTATATACCCGCGTGCAAACGATAACACCGCCCCCATAAACCATAAGGTCGCATGGTTTACAATGAAACCACGGGTCGGGGCTAAGCCCCGGCCCATGCCCTTTTCCCATGCAAACATTACATTACTTTAAATAAATGTACGGGAACTTTCTTAACAAGAAACACGTGCGGAGAGTTGGCTAGCCGAATTTGCAAAGGTGTTATGTGGAGGAGAGGTCCGGGGTTCAAACCCCGTGGCCTCCAAAACATTTTGTATAAAAACTAACCAGCCAATAAACAAGGGACATGTGGCACCCATGGATTGGGCCACGTGTCTCTTTATTATTCGCTTCAAACTGAACACGTGTCAACCCTGTATTCGCCGACCACCATCCAATTAAAATGTGCCACATCACCCACCTGCCACATCAGCAAGTACCACGTCAACTGTACGGTTTCCATGTCAGCTGTACGGCCTGCCCAGTCAGCACCCTTTTTTTTCCTGTTTGGCGATTCGAACAGATCGCGATCTCTTGCTCCCGACGTCCGTTTGAGACGAAATGAATTGCGTTGGGTTCGTGACGACGAAGGCTACAAACCCATTTGTTTTGAGGTAATTCCGAGAAATTTAATTTTTGAGGTAAAATTTGACCCCTGGTCCAGATTCTGATCAGTGGAACACTAGTTGGAGATACATTTGGTGTTTTGTAGAGATGACCCCCTAGAAAAATAATGACACTTCGGGGTTGAGACTCATAAACAACATGGCGTCTCCACATATATGGCTGGCCCAAGAGAACATCACAAAGATCCAATGGGTAAACATCACATAATACCTCATCCTTGAAGAGATGTAAGTCATATGACAATCAACACTATTGGCTGACACGAAGATCTCGTCCTTGGCGAAGCCACCCGATGTTGTATGGTTGTGGGTGTGGTGTTGTTGACAATCCCAACTGTTTGACAACCTATGCTAAGATGAGGTTCTTCTGGCTTCTGCTATCAACAATAAAATGCAACGGAGTCCCCTTCACCCACATTTGTGAATGAAAAAGGTGCTCCCCCTCTTCAGGATCTATTGGTTCTTCTGGTTGAATTGTTGTGGTTGTGACATTAACAGTGGGATCTATGTCGATGATCTGTCTTTTACCGGTATTTTCATAATCATATTATGAGTTAGGGTTCGGCTCCTTGTCTTTGATCTCGGCCACTAATGACTTTTTTGAGCAACATTCATCGGTGTTGTGCTAGGGGATTTTGTGGAAATCACACCATTTTCCAGTGTCCTTCTTTTTCTTCCCATGACCCTTCTTTTCTTGTGGCTTGGACTAGTTTTCAGGAGATTGTTTGTTAGGGTCGTCTTTTTCATACTTTGGTTGTTGCGGATTTGCATATCCAAACTCCCATTTTTTCTGGTGCTTAAATTTCTACTCGATTTTAACAACATATCGATATGCATAACCGAGTGATGAGATGTCTAGAAAGTCCATTTCATCTTGGATGTATCTGTGTAGAGCTCCACGGTATTTCAGACCTACATGTCGTTCATAGTCTTTCATACCCATCTTGGTCGGAAATTTATGGAAGGTATTAGTGAACTCCGGAACTTCTTGGACCTTCTCTTCCCATAGTGTGGTCCATCTCATGTATTGGTCCTCATAATTTCCAATAGGATAATATTGTTCCTTTACCACATCCACAAAAAAATCCCAAGTGGGCTCAACCCCATATGTTCTAGACTCCTCTGTGGAAATTTTATCCCAGTAAGTTTCCCACCAATGTTTGACATGGGGGAGAGCTTTAAGAAGTGCAAAGGTGATATTTTCTCTGTTAGAAGAATTGTGAACAGAGAAATAACCTTCTAGCAGGTTTAACCATTTGTCTAGGGCTTGTGCATCTATCTGTCCTTCAAATATAGGAATATCAAAATTAACTTGTACCTTGAAAGGAGAGGTGCCTCCAAAGTGGTTGTTTGATGAAGATGTGGCTATTTCTGTCGACAGGCGTTGAAGGATGTAGGAAAAATTATCCATAATTTCGTCCCTCTGTCGCGTGAGAGCTTTCTCAAGCAACAGATTGATAGGATTGTCTGCTCCGTCGTTTTTATTTTCTTCCTCCATAGAGGGTTTATTGGGCATGCGAGAGTGATTTTCTTCAAGAGAGACAATATTGAGACCCAACTTTCTATACTCGAACTTCATCAGGGACAAGCACTGAAAAACGATCAAGAACAACCTACTCTGATACCATTGATCCATATTATTTTCGACAGGAAATAAGAGAGGAGATATAATAAATAAATATACAGAGATATACCAGATATAGAACAATATAACATAAATATATCAGAGATGGAACCATAAACGCAGAGATACAATAATACAATTTCTATTAATGAGCGAAAATGTACAGAGACTGTAAAAATATAGAGTGAAAGACTTGCTAGAATGGTGGCAGCGTATCTCTGAGAAGAGATGTGACAGATACTCGCATTCACAAGAATATGATCATTATAATGAGGCTCTAAGGGCCTTTTTAACATTAGGAAAATCCAAAACCCTAACCCTCGAAGATGAAGATCCAAAAGGTTTGCGGGCCTCTATGGAGGTAGTTGATACGTCAACTTCTTGGGGGTGTAACTTTTGCATATGATCTTCGTTTGGGGCGTTCGATACCTCATTATAAATATCTATCCGAGGAATACAATTTTTGTGTGAGAAACATCAAATGAAAATCCATGTTACTTCTCGTTTTCCCAAAAAACATTTTTTAGGGCCTCAAAATGGATCTGAAAGTTTAGGACCCAAAAAATTGCTAAAAATAGTAAATTACCAAAATTTCCAGAAAATTGTTTTGAGCCAGTTGTAAAAGGTGTTTGGCCACCGATATCCAACTGGATCAGTAAAATCCCTGTCATATCCTACTAGCACTCTCATCATGGTATGAACTATAGGTTAATGATTACCTATTTTGATATGTCCACGATGTCATGAGGGTGGACTGAGACAATCTCTCATGAATATTTCTAAAGAGCGCACAATAAGGTGGAGTCCCTATTCCTTAGAATCCCTTAGTCTCTCACAAGGTATACCAAGTGGAGTGTTGACTCCAAGGGTCAGACAAACTCCCAAAACCAGTCAAAGGTGAGTGGTACCTTTGGAGCACGGAGGTGCGTCCTGAAGGGCACACCACGTAATTCAAAATGTGTGTCAATAAATCTAGGCGGACTAGAAAATATTCAATTGATTAGACCTTGTTGGATTAATTTATTTAATTAAACATGGAATTTATTAATTATAAATCCCCATAAAAGCCTAATCCTAACTCTAAGACTAATCCTAAGTCTAAGTTTAGTTAGGGGACTAATTTAAATATTTAATAAATTAAAAGAATAAAGATAAATCATTTTAAGAAAAAATGAGAAAAAACTAAAGATTGGATAGAATGCACATGTGTGAATGAAAATAATAAAAAGGATTTTATAAATGAATGGATTAAAAATATGAGAGAATAGGTTGTTAGAAAAATAAGATCCTTGAGCAATAAAATAAAATAAATGTGGAAATAAAACACATAAAATACACAATACAATAGAGACACAAATATATGTGGTTCACCTAGTGTGGGCTACGTCCACCATAGAAATTTCCAGGTCCTACGTTTTTTATTATCCAACAAATGAAGGGATACAACCTACAACACACCTGGTGTAACTTCCTCTTCTTTCTCTCAGAGTCTCCTCTCTCAGAATATAGTATTCATTATGATACATAGCCGCAATACATTTCCCTTATAAAAGCAGGTTTCCTTCTAGGAAAAAAAACCCTAACATAACTTCTAGTGTCAGAGCTGCAACCTTATAATGAATGGTCTAGATTTACAATGAAATTACAATATAAATTTACAAGGCAATTTTTCCTTCAGGGACTTCGCCCCCAGACCCCACAGAGGGGGTAACCCCCCTCTGCACTCCACCATGTGGAGAAGTGTACATTATTTTGGGGTGTAAAGTCTTCATGGGGTAAAAACACGGTTGAAAACAAAGACCTTTGAATCAGGAAGATAATCAGGCTCCACAACCAACATAGGTGTACACATAGAATGGCATCTAGAGTCAAGCTACCACTAGTCTAACTAGAATAAGACTCATAATCCAACTCTAACTAAAATCTAGTTAGGAGACACTCATTAAATGAGAATATGGGGACTAAAATCACAATGAAGAGATAAAATAGGAACACATTGGGGAATGTGAGGGAAACTGACTTTTTAAATAAAATAAAATTTGTAAATACTTGTGAAACTTGGGGAGAGTGTGACAAGTCTGTGGGTAAATAATCCTAATTTATTTAATTAAAAATTTAATTAATTGTGCATGTGGACATGTGTCACTGAGGAAAATTCTATAAAACAAATGGTGTAGAAGGGAAATGGATCTCAGTTGTTCTTGATAAGGTTATGCTACCAAAGTTATTGTGGACTGTGTTCTACTTGTGAGAATTGGGATACCAAGCTTCAAGAAAGAGTGGAAGCTCTTCCTTGGGAGGCAAGACTTGGAGCTATCGTTTGTAGGTTCTTGTGTGTGGTCCATTTGTGGCTCGTGGGGATAAGGGGAAGAAGAGAACCCCTAACATTGGTTGGGAGGTACCGATGTAGTCTCTTGATTAGCAAGTGAAGGAGGGTGTGGTGCAATTTCCTTTCGGATTGAGGTTCATCATCAACAAAAATGATCTTCTCACTATGGTATTTTAGGTCATTGATCTATTTAGCATAATTCTTAGTTATAATTGCAATAAAATTGAAGGATAAAACCTTTTTCTGTATATAAACAATGGAAGATTGTTGGGTTATTGATAGAATTATATTTCATTTCAAAAACAAAAGTTTTCGTAAGAATGTATGTTGCCAATATGTATTTAAATGAGAATTTATGTATATCGAAGGAATAGTAGTAAAATAAACTCTTTTCTTCATTTATGTTGCTTACACTGATTATTTGGATCGGTCTTACGAAATAGTAGAATGCTTATGTTTGAATACTTGATGCATTGATAAGATCAACTTAAATTTGGGTTGGGTATGATTGGTATTTTCAAAACATTTTACGCCTGACTGACACTGAAACGCAAGAACCTGTAGATGCAAATCTTATATTTTTATTTGATAGAAATTTTGTATATGCAATGAATGTTTTGACTATATTACTAGCAAGATTATTTGTCTGAATATCGAGTTTGCACTCTCCTGATGTACAAAAGGTCTGCACTAAATTATCTTTTCTTTTAATGATTTTAAAATGTGTTAATTGAGTGCCAATCCATGTTGAAATTGTCAGAGTAACATGCTTTGTTGTTTTAATGAATGTTAAATTGAGATATTAAAATCCCATTTATGATCTCCTTCTAAGTCATCTTCTTAGCTAATTTTGAGATTTGATTGCTCTAGATATGATTGGATGATGCTCGATTGATGGTTGGAATCCATTTCAGTGTTTTGAGTTTTTATATTGAACTATGCTTTATGATTATGGTTGTGATCCTAATTTTTCCTTACACTTATGTTTTAGAGAACACAACTCAGGGAAAGATTTTATGCTTACATGTTGTTTAGTAACAAATTTAGGCAAGGGTTAGGAATCACGCATTCCTTGCCAAGATCCTCCTTAATTGATTCTTATCTACTTGATTATGTAAGTTAGTCGTAGTCACCATTGCAATAACAAGGTTAGTAGACTGCGTGCGAATTTTCAAATTTGTGTTGGCTCTCCATGCGTAGCCTTCCTTGGATTTTTTTTTTGTGTAAAGTCCCTTTTTCCGGTAATGATTCTGGTCCATAAGGTGACTGATACATTTATTTACGTTTTATTTTTTCCTTTCCTTCTTGAAAGGAAAAAAGAAAACAAGGCTTTGGATACATCTTGCATTATTCTAGATGTCTCAATTAGTCATTGTTATGATACATTTGTTGTTCTATGTTCTCATAAAGATTTGATTAACTATGAGGAAAGTGATGTTGAAGGTCAGGAGCAAGTTGTTCCCCTTCCTTCTGAATTTTTTGAGCAACAAGAAATATATAAGTCCGAAGATGAGATTCTAGAGCTATAACAAGGAAAAACCAACAATATAGAAGACATACTCATTCATTTAAAACAACAATATGAGAAGTATCAAGAGTGTTTTGATGTCCTTTATGGTTGTGAATCACATGAATTTCATGAGATGTTTCAACAAGGACAGGATAAACTTAGTATTGTTTATAATGTAGATATCACAAAACAACAACTTTGTCCTCTCAACCATTTGGAGGCTTTTCATTAGTTTCAAGATCCAATAGCAAGATGGATGGATTATTGCTTTTCCAAAATCTTAGATGTGGTAAGTTTTAGACTGATCAGCTTTTGCAGTCGTGAGTACGAGATGCCTGCTAATGTTTTGTTTCATATGATATTTCCTCTTTGGATTATTCTAAATAGTGACATGCATGGAGTTATGGTTCTCAGTCAAATGGTTTCTTTGTTTCACTAGAAATATGATTACACATGGTTACTTGGTTTTCAGCTGAACAGAGTAGGTAGTAGGAGAATAAGCTCTTAGTTCGAGTAGTTAATTTCTCAGTTCACAGATTGTTCAGTATGTTGGTTTTCCCAATATTTTGTGTGTATATCAACAAGAATACTCCATAGCCCAATAAAGGCACTGAGTTGTAGCTGCAGTTTTAAGTTTCATATTGAATAAAGAATCCATGGACCAACAAAGGCAATGGGTGTTACACATTATTTTCGTCATCCCTATGACCATTAATGATGTAAACCTATCTTTTGCCTTCAGAAGGATTAGTGGCATGAGTTCCTGAAGAGAGAAGGGAGAAGAACTTTTCCTGAGAAAAGAAGTTGCATTTTCCCTTGTAAAAACCCTGTAAAAAAGGAAGTTTGCAGGTTGCTATATAGGCAGGGTGCGAGAATGCCTGATTCTCGCAGGTTGCACCATAGTTGGGTTGCGAGAGGTTCACAGGTTGCACTATAGGCAGAGTGCAAGAATGATTACACATGGGAAAAACGAGCGTTTTCTCGAATCTTCTAGAAGGATAAACTTCCTTGGTGAGGTGGCATCCGAATGGTTTGGATCTTACTTGCTTTCATGATTTAGTGGGATCATCCTAACCCCCTCACCTTATCCTCTTCAACTTATAAAAGGAGAGGAGCTCTCATGGAGAAAGTTAGCTTTGGTTGGCTTGGAATTATCAGCTTGGTTGGAGTGACTTTGAGATTTGCTTTGTCAAGATAGATTGTGAGTAGCTATCAGATCCATGGTCTCAGAATCCTTGGAGCAAGAAGTGTGTGGGGAATGAAGGACAGTTGGAAGGGACCTTACGACATCAAGGCCATGGTTGTAATCTCTCTTTCACATTTAATATGATCTCTTTCACATTTAATATGATACAGTAATATGAGTCTTTCCTATAAAGCTTGTTGTGTTTTATTGTATGATTCCTTGATCACATACATAGGTTTATATTGAGTTTATGCTATTGCTATCACTTTGGTTGGTTGTGTTATTTTGTAGGTTCATCATTGTATGAGTGTTGGAACAAAGACAGGATGGCGATGGCGAGAGGAAGCAACATTTAAATGGTATGTCACCCATCCCTCTTTAGTTAGTAAATTCAATATCTTCTTAAGGAAAGCATCATGTTCTAGTGTGTTTTGTTCTAGATCTAGGTGGATCTAGGGAGATCTGTTAGTGTCCGCACCTACCGATTAGTCCGATAAAAAAATTGGTGACTCCACTGGGGAACAAATATTTTCCTAGTTAGTCTAATTTCCCTTGCTTTGATTGCTTGTTTTCTGGTCTCTGAGTCTGTGGGAGATCCATCCAGACTCTCTGGATCTAAAAGATCACTCAAATTTAGTCCTTTTTCAAATTTTTGCTTGTTTACAAGAATTCTCGCACTGTACCCTTTAGTGGCCTGCGAGAAACACCTGAGTTCGCACCCTGGTGTTAAGTCCAGTGCGAACCCCTCGCAGTCAACCTTTGTTCAGCCTGCGAGAATCTTTGATTCTTGCACTGTAATACACTGTTAGTCTACGAAATTGTTTGTAATTTTTTTTGGATTGGGTCTTGTCATCTTTTGATGCCCAATTTTTCTTTGAACAGCTGGATTGAACTTTTGGAGCCTATATTGATCTGTTTACAGTCTTCTTGACATTCTTTGAGTTTCTTTTATCCATATTTGCTTTGTTTGGTTTCGAAGGATTAGTCTCTTGCTTTGAGTGTCTTTTCATTACAAAGCATGTGTTTTCTTTAGAATTGTTTGGGGAAAGATCAGATTTCTTCTAAATAGTTCTCTTTAAGAGAGAACTTTTAGTTTGGGTTTCTTTGTTTTAAGAAAGTTCATTATTGCTTTTAGTGAAATTTTTGAAACAAAAAGATTTAATTTCTTTCTTTATATTAGATTGGGGGCATCCTTGCATTTGAAGTAGTGCAATTGCATCATTCTTGGCATTTTTTTTTGGGGGGGGGCATGAATCATGCATTGGTGCACAGTACCTTTTTCGTGTTTCTTGATATTGATGAGTGTTAAGATTTTGGGACATTGTGCATCTGGGAATGATAAACGTTTTCTCCTTCTCGTAGCATAACTTTCATAGAAATGAAAAATTGCATCTTCATCTCTTTGCATAACTTTTGAGTCGGTCAAAACACCATATTGTCCATGCCATTTTCCTTTTGAGTAACAACAGCCATAAAATAAAGAGCTTATAAAAATTGATTAGACATTTTTATCTTTTTTGGTAGCAAACCTACATTAGATTAGTTGTAGTGCTTTGGAATAGGTGTGAAAGATAACTTTCCAAAGTTGCAAACAAACATAGAATCTTGAGTTAGGGAGCGGTTAAATCCACTTATTACATTTTGTCCTGGGAAGCCCTTCTAACACAAGGGTCAATCACGAGGTCGCATTGAGACTAGCAGAGTTACTCACCTTGCTTTGTTGGTCTTGGTGTAGAGATTACATGTATTATGGGGGTCGCTTGAGAGGTATACCCACAATGATGAGTGGAATCCTTTCAAGTTGATTTCGGGCTAGATACCCTGCCCTTGCACATGGATCAGACTGTCGACTGTTTCCCTAGGCATCACTGTAGTGATTGGTAACCTTAGTGTCCTATCTCTCTAAGTTCTTTACACGAGGCGACTGTGGAGGGACAAGTCTTCACGGTACCTAGAATCGACGTTGGCCAAACTCACTCGGGCTCCTTAGAGGGTATACCCACGATTATGTGTGGGAGCTTGCACCAAGGTGTAAGTCTGTTAAGCAGGTCGTCAATGTAACTTTTCCACCTACTCTATCTCATCCCCTTCTTACATTGTTCCCCCGATGATGGATTTCATCACCAACTAGTGTGCTCATTGTAAGAAGGTTTTGCTTGTTTGCTTGCTTCCTAGATTTTTAGCGTGTGCTGTTTTTTTTCCCTAGCAGACTCTAGGTTGGATTTATTTAATGGCATCATTTCCTAGAATAACTGATGAAGGAACCCCTGATTCAGGGGAACCTTTTGTTTTTCCTTCTTATGGAAACATTGGTCCTCCTCACATCGCTACTTTGAGCCTTCCAGGTCTCACTATTGGATTACCGGTATGGTTGTTTTCCACTCAGGTAATCCCGAATGCAGTTAGTGCTTCAGTCACAAGCACTTCCCCCTAAGAGCATCAACCTCATGTTTATCCTTCACCTTCTTCACCAATAAGGTCTTCTTCACCTTCTTCACTTGCAATGTCACCTTCCATTTCATCTTCTTCGTCGGGTGAAAGTTTTGAAGCTAGTAACCCGGTGAATAAGAAGAAGAAGAAAAGACAGATTAAGAAGTAGAAAGATAAGAGAGGGTCAAAACCTCCAACCACTATCAAACATGTTGGAAAACAACCAGTTACTGTTAATCGTTCTGAGAGTGTTGATGCTGTAAAGATCACCCAAACAACCCGTAATCCCAAGTACCCTTGCAGGCTTTGTAAGGGTAACCATCTTCTTAAGGATTGCCCTGGTCTACCCAAGGTTATAGAAGTATGGTATATTCACCCTCGCCAACACATTTCGTCATCCTCTGAACAACATGCTGACGACCCCCCGTCAACCAGTCATGATACAGTTGGGAAGAAGAAAACTAGAGTCAAGTTCACGTGTATGTTATGCAAAGGGAGTCATCTCACTCACCTTTGTCCTCATATGGACGAAGCCTCAAAATTACTGGAAGACATGACCGTTTCACAGTCTCAACTTCCAGCTGCATACCATAAGATTTCTCTCAACCCCCTTATAGTTCATGGAATGTTCAATCCGGCCCCTTCGTCGGTCAATCCGGTTGATCATGTGGTCAATCTGGTCACGTCCTTGGTTGAACCAGTTGACAAAGTGGTTGATCTGATACCATCCTTGGTCAATCCCACTCTTCCCTCAGAGAGTGAAACCCAAGCGGTATATCTGTTTCCACATGTTGACCCCATTCTCCCCCTGGAGAATGAAACCCAAGTGGTTGATCTGATCTCTCCATCGGTCAATCCTACTCTCCCGCTAGAGAGTAAACTCGATACTGCCCATGTTTTTCTTGTTGATACAAAATCTACTGTGCCGGGGGCTATTCCTCCTTCTCCCGTGGAACCCCCTCCAAGTAATGAGGCCATCCGTTTTGATTGGGGTGTGCTAATTGGACCTTGTCTTCCCTCTTACATTCCTTTCCAGATTATAGTACAGGTTTTTGGTCGGGACATTACTCAAATGTTGATAGATGAAGGTTCGTCTGTTAGTATTTTGTCCTCTTTTGCTTGGAAGGATTTGGGTTGTCCTCCGCTTGTACCAGTTACACAAAATCTGTTATCTTTTAACAGAAGAACTAGTCAACCTTTAGGGACCCTTCCTTAGTTTCCTGTAACTTTGGGAGGGAAAACTGTCTTCGTTGATGTCATGGTAGTCCAAGACCCCTCGGATTTTTCTTTACTCCTTGGGAGAGATTATGTCTATGCCATGAAAGCTATTGTGTATACTCTTTTTCATGTGATATCTTTCCCTCATGATGGATGGGTTGTGATTTTTGATCAACTTTCATTCATTGACCCTGCCTAGATTGCCTCCCTGAATGGTTCTTATATGCAGACGGTATCGCCCCCACCACAGGTCAATTATGTGACGTTGTCACCCATGGCTTCGACTTCTGATGACTTAGATCCAGTAGTCGACATGGTGATCTCTTCGATAGGGTTGTTAGAGACTAATCTCTTTACTCCTATCGTGACCCTCGACATGGTGTCCTTCCAGAGTGTGTTTCTTCCTTCCAGTGAAGACCTCTTGGAAGCCATGACCAAGTTTTGTCCCTTGACATGGTGTCATTCTAGAGCATTGTCCTCTTGGAATCCATGATCAATGAGAGAGGTTTCGAGGATAGTTTTTTCATCTTTGAGGAAACCTCGTTAAAAAATGAAACAACGATCTTTGAGCATGGTTTTTTAATTTCAAGCTCGTTAAAAAATGAAACCACTTACGAGGATAGTTTTTGCGGCTCTGTGGCAACCTCGTTAAAAAATGAAACAGAGGTTACGAGCATAGTTCTTGTTTCTGTGTCAATCTCGTTAAAAAATGAAATAGTTTTCCCCCTCTCTGTTTGGGTCAAGTCCTACATATAGTATTTGAAGCTTCCTTTCATTCTCCTTGACAGTTGGATGAAATGAAGCTTGGGGGGCAATACTTTCATCCCCTGGACTTCATGCTGAAGTAGAGCCACTAGTTTCTTAAGCTGGGGGATAAGTACCAACCATCCATGTGTTATGTGTTGGGAAGTTGCAAGCATAGTTTTCTATGGTTCAAGCTTGTGTAAAAATGAAACCAGCTACCTCAAGCATAGTTTCCTCTGGTTCAAGCTTGTGTAAAAATGAAACTAGGTCCAAGCATAGTTTTGTTTAGTTTTTAATCTTGTGTAAAAATTAAAATCTATCCCAAGCATAGTTTGGTTTTGTTTTAAAGCTTGTGTAAAAATGAAAACAATCCCGAGCTTAGTCTTTGTTCTTTATCATGCTCATAAATACATGAGAATAAGTTACCGAGCTTAGTCTTTGTTTTTCTTGTGCTCGTAAATCAATGAGAATGTAACCAAGTATACTTTTATCACTTTTTCGGACTTGTAAAGGTTATACGAAAAAGGAACCCACTGGAGTTCCCTTTAAGCTCTTTTCAGACTCTCTAAACATGAAAATATTGCCGAGCGACCTTGTTCTTTTCATGCTCGTTAAAGTATTTGAAGAAAACATCTATTGAGCGATAGTTTATCTCTTTTTCGGTCTCATCAGACTACTTTATGAAAAAGGAACTGAGAGAGTTCTCTTTAAGTGTTTTTCAGACTCTCAAAACATGAAAAACCCCTGAGTTTTCTTTCTTTGGACTCATAAAACAAACCTTGAAAGGCCCATATGGGACCGAACCGCTCCTTCTTAGGGTTCGTTAAACATACTCCGAAGGATGAGCTTAAATTGACAAGCATATGTTATCCTCCTCAAGCTTGTGTAAAAATAAAGAGGTACTCGCCAAAAATGGTGGGGGGAAAAAATGGGAAAGAATTGTGTCTAAACCTGTATTCTGTGGAAGATTCACTTTTGATGACACCCTTTCACTTGCTTTGTGTCTAGGCTGGAAAATCCACTTGTCTCCTGATCATACTCCCTTATAAGATTACAAATCGATCTGTGATCCCTGTTGTTGAGTCAGTGTTTCCAAGATAGTTTTCATTTCATCAATATGTTCAAAGAGAAGTTCAACCTAGAAAGCCTTCTATTGCATCAGCCATTTCTGCATTCCTTAAGCCTTCTATTGCGTCGGCCATCCCTGAGTCAGTCCTAAATCACTTGTTACTCTGATCTACATCAAATCTTGTTACTTGTTTCATGTCATTGATGTGGGATACATTAAGTCCCTCCTGTGACGAGTCTTTTCCTGTCAACTTCAACTCATTATCCAGGAATTAGACTTAGAAACCAATTGGTACCTTGGAACTTGCATGCCTCAATGGCAGGTTTCCTCACTTTTGACAGTCGACTTTCATTATTGACCCCTGATTGGGATATTCCATCGAGTGTTCGACTTCAGCTCATTAATTCACATTTCTTGGATTGTACTAGTGTACCTTGGGAGTCATTGACATTAATGGTGACTTCTCTCGTGCTTGTTAACGGTATACACTAATGACCAGTAATCAAGTGGTTTCTACCATGTTTGACTTCAACTCATGTATTCACATGGTTAGATTCGTACTATAGAGTGGTGGAGATGAAGACCCTGGATCTTTTCTGATAGATTCAGGTTGCGTTGGAGTATATTTAGTTTGTACTGTTGCATAGATCCACATTATATGTCTCGTGGCTATGTTCAAATTTGAGTATTTAACACATAGATCCACAGTGTATTTTTGGTGGCTATGTTCAGATTTGAGTCATATTGGCATGGATCCACAGTGTATGTTTGGTGGCCATGACCTGTCTTATTTGACATGGATCTTTGCATGTCGGAATTTATGCTTTGAGTCATTTGTATTTTGAGTATGGGAATGCCTACCTCAGTGATGATATATTATTGTACTGTATTTCCTTGTTTGTTGGCAGGTTTCTGACCGACTGTTCCGTGTTCCCTACACACAATCAACAAAGTATTTCAGCTATCACTCTGTTCTAACTTCGTACTTTGGGGGGCTCTCTATTACACATTATTTTCATCATCCCTATGACTGTTAATGATGTAAACCTATCTATTTACTTCAGAGGGGTCAGTGGCCTAAGTTCCTGAAGAGAGAAGGAAGAATAATTTTTTTTGAGAAAAGAAGTTGCATTTTCCTATGTAAAAACCTTATAAAAAAGGATGTTTGTAGGTTTCTATATAGGCAGGGTGTGAGAATGCCTAATTCTCATAGGTTGCACCATAGCTAGGGTGCGAGATTTTCGCAGGTTTCTCTATAGGAAGGGTGCGAGAATGCCTACATGTGGGAAAAACAAGCGTTTTCTCGAATCTTCTAGAAGGAGAAACTTCCATGGTGAGGTGGCATCCGAATGGTTTGGATCTTACTCGCTTTCATGATTTAGTGGGATCATCCTAACCTCCTCACCTTATCCTCTTCAAATTATAAAAGGAGAGGAGATCTCATGGAGAAAGTTAGCTTTTGTTAGTTTTGGAGCTTTTGGGATTAACTTGGATTGGATTGAGTTTTGGATATTTTTAGCTTGGCTAGATGAGCCACTTTGTCAAGATAGATTGTGAATATTATCATATATGTGCTCTTAGAATTCTTGGAGTGAAAGTGTATGGGGAATAAAGGACAGTTGGAAGGGACCTTACGAAATCAAGGCCATGGTTGTAATCTCTCTTTCACATTTAATATGATACAGTAATATGATTCTTTCCTATAAAGCTTGTTGTGTTTTATTGTATGATTCCTTGATCACATACATAGGTTTATATTGGGTTTATGCTATTGCTATCACTTTGGTTGGTTGCATTCTTTTGGAGGATCATCATTGTATGAGTGTTGAAACGGAGCTAGGATGGTGATGGCGAGAGGAAGCGACATTTAAACGGTAGGTCACCCATCCCTCTTTGGTTAGTAAATTCAATATTTAAAACGTAAGGAAAGCGTCATGTTCTGGTGTGTTTTGTTCTAGATCTAGGGGGATCTAGGGAGATCTGTTAGTGTCCACACCTACCGATTAGTCTGATAACAATGGGGTGTAGCTGCAATTTTGGATTAAATAGGATGCATTTGTCGAGAAATAGTGGCAAAGATGCAGAACTTACAGGTAGAAGCAGAGGTAAGAGAAGGGAGGTAAGAGAAGTTATTTAATTCTAAGGCACCTGATCTATTGTTATTAGTACCTCATAGCAAAGTATTATCCCCCATAGGAGCCAATGATAAGACCTAAGTCTGCACCTCTACCCCTCTCTCTCTCTCTCTCTCTCTCTCTCTCTCTCTCTCTCTTTTTCATACCTTCCTAGAAATATTTCCTCTTAAGGTTGGTCGATTTAGTTTCCCATTTGTTCAATGAATTGGTTTCCATTTTTTATCTTGCTTGATTGATTCTTTGCACATAATTTTTTAGTTTTTCTTTAAGGATAAACTCATATCATGATTTGGATCGAATTAATTGTCATCTTGTTTTCCATTAATTGATCTTACAACAGGTTGATCAAGTATGTTGTATTCACTAGGAACAAACAGGTTAAAAAATCAAAATTTAAAAGTAGTCAATTTTGAGCTCAGATGGTGGGAACAAACAGGTTAAAATTGAAACGATGGAGATCCAACAGGCTACTCAAATTGACGGTTTTTGTGCATTTGGGGTTTTCAACATTGTGTGAGGTTTAACGACAAGAACAGATCTCTGAACATCAAAGTGTTTAAGTTTCGAAGCCCTGAAGTGGGCCCTCACTTCCACTTCACTTCACAAGTTTGTTCATTTGAGAGGTTTTGGTCCAAAGCAAGAACAAAGCCCCAAAGTGTCGAAGTGTCAAAGTTTCAAAGACACGTGGCACTCATTTCAGGTCATTTGGTTGCATCATCCTCTCATTTTCGGGTGACACATGTCACTCTCTTCTTATGACACATCAGCATAAGTAACGTCAGGTGGACACGTCATTTTTTTCCATGACAACTTCGGTAGATCTTACTTTGGGAGATTTCTATCAAGAAAAAGTGTCGTCTCCCGAACCTCGAAGTGTCAAAGTCCAAAAATATTTAATGGTAATATATCTTAATCCTGGATCAATAGCACTAATCATGAATTAATGAATTCAGGATGATGGTCACTTCGAGAAATTCCAACCCAGAACGAACGCAAATCGCCAAACTCCCAAATCCCGAAGTGTCTAAGCACATGACATCCATATGGAGATGAAATGTGGCATTCATCTAGCACTGACACATGGCATCCATCTAGTGTTGACATATGGCATTCATTTGAGTCACCTTGGGGCATGTCATCTTCTCAATTATGAGTGACATGTGTCACTCTCCTTCAGAGACACATCACTTCGAGCCTGTACTACTCTGGGAGATTTAGATGCAAAGAAAACCCAATTCTATGGAGCTCTGAAGTGTCGAAGTGTCGAATACATGTGGCACTCATCAATCATGACACGTCATGCTCATCTCAGGCCCTTTGATTGCATCATCTGTGTTGTTTCTAAGTGACACATGTCCCTCTCTTTTCATGACATGTCGATGATATGATGTCAAGTCACCACATCACTCTGAGAGTTTGACCATCCAGAAATTTTCATACTTTGCACTTAGAATCTCCCGAACCTTGAAGAGTCAGAGTCTTGAAGTCCCAAAATAATGAAGGTTAAATGTAATATTGGGTTAATAAGTGATTAGTGTTGGTTAACAACTTCGAGGGTTCTGTCCTCTAGAGGATATGCATCCTCTGCATTTTGAAACCTATGAATGTTGAATTTCTGAAGTGGCTCACCCACATTTATTGCATATTTGAAAGATCAAAAAGGGGCTTCAAACCAAAAATGGGGAAACTACACATCTACACTCTAGAAAAGTGCAACACAAATTGTTTTTGTCCTCAAAGCGATAAGTGGACGAAAGACACGACCACCCTTTCAGTTTTCTCCAGTGGCCTCCAAAAGCGCACAGGCATGCCATGGTTGATACAGAACTCAATTATGTCAATCTTGGTCATTTTTGTCAGATCTCAGTTCGCTCCAACGCATGCATCAATATTATTTCATTGTAGCGACAATTTCATATGTTTAATTTCCTAGTTCCTTTTAGTTTCAAGCATAATCAATGGTATTTTGTGATAAGAACCACTTGGTTTAGATTAATTCAAGCTCAAAGTATTCCTTGATATACTTTAGTGTGTGTTTAGTTCAGTTAATTGGTTGTTTTACAACTGGTAGTATAGAGTTAAGCTTCAGTCCCAGATGGACGAGAGCCTCTGCAGCTATTATAAATATGAAGTTTTCGTATGTATTAGTAGGTTTGATTTTTGGGAATGGATATCAATACATCAGATGGCTAAACCTATTCTATACATGTATTAAAGTTCTCTCCCTGGTGAACATTCTTTTGATGACAGTGTTTTTGTCCAAATCTTCATTTGTTTAATTATCTTATCTTGAATGCAGTTTTTGCTCTGTGCGAAGTACATTTCATTTCCTTTAGCTATTGTATAACTAATCCTTACTAATATTTAAGTTGTAAAACAACTAATTCTTTGGTGAAGATTTGTTTTTATTGCAACCCATGGGAGGAATTGTGTTTTTGATACATGTTTAATGTCTTGAAATGATATTTTAAGTATTAAACTTCTTGCAACAGATTATTCATTGAGAGGTTTGTTGTTTCCCTTTGTTTTTATCTCTATTATTTCACTTGTCTGTCATTTGTGTGCCACCATCCAAGGAGGAACCTCATCGATATCATTTTTCCAACCCAACCATGCTCCGTTCTTAGTAAAACCGACCCTCTAGAAAACCAACTTATCAAAAAACCAATCATTATAAACTTGAGGTGGCCTAGCTTTTCCCTTTAGCAATCGGGTGTAGAATTTAGGACCAACAGTAAGAAGGTTTCTCTATATGTTTTATGTAATTGTACATTGGTTTTAGTGAAAGGAATCACGTATGTACATTGGTTGCATAAATCATAGTCATGTATGTATGCAGTTTGCAGGAAGGCGAATCACATATACATGGGTTTCAGTGGGAACAATCATGTATGTACATTGGTTGAAGTAAGGAGAATCACATACATACTTTTCTAGGTAGATAGAAGGTCTGTATAGGATGAAAAGTGATGTCAACAAGTCATACATATGGTGTAAAACATATTTGTGGGAAGAAAAAGTTTCTAGTAAATTGTTGAGGTTTGGTTTTCTGATTTGTATGGTTTTTCAAGGACAAGGTGTTCCTTATATTTCGGTGATATTTATATTGGATGAGAGGAAAAGGTTTTCCTTATATTTGGTGATATTATATTGATTTGATGGATAGATTTTCCCACATAATCTATGAATTTAACAAGGTTACATAACTGAAATTTATGTCTCATGTGTATTGATGATTTATCTTTGATTTAGTTGTTTCCATTCATATATTTTCATTCAATAATTTTCAGTCTAAAATTGTTTAGTGATAACAAATAGGGTTTTATTGTTAGCTCACTACGAAGCAATTTTCAGATATGAAAATTAGTCACATAGAGTTGCATGTAAAAATTGACATGGAATCAAAGCATGGGATTTGAAGAGAAGGGGATCAATTTGAGACACATTTTTTGGCTACAACACTGGAGAAGTTTTGTTCTTGTTCGTGTTCTTATTCTTGTTTTTCTTTTGGGTAGGTCACCATGGAGACATGGCTAGTGGATATTTCATCTTATCGTCATATGATAGGGTTACATAAATCACCCACTAGTATAACAACGCAGAACTCACGATATCAAGTAGAACTTGGGGATAATTCCAAGTATGTAGTCAACGCATTTGGAACAAACTCATTTCATATAAAATATAAAAATCATATCAAAATGAGTGAAGTCTTGTATGTAGTTGGATTAAAGAAAAACTTACTTTCTATCTCTGCCATGGAAGATAAAGGGAATGTAGTGGAATTTTTTGATGGGTAGGTTCTTGCATGACCAAAGGGATTGAGTCTTGACTCAGCAGAAGCCATTGAGACTCATGATGGAAGTCTCTACAAGTTGATAGGTTAGCTAGCTCAGGCCCTGGTGCATGAAAGAGATAATCTATGCAATCTTTGGCATAGGAGGTTGGAACACTTACATCACCAAGCACTACCAGTATTGAGGAAAATGGTTACAGGTCTTCAAGATTTTTGAACTGAACACTAGAGAGTATGTAGAGGTTGTGCACTTGGAAAGAATGTCATGGTTTATTTTCAAAGTAGTGACATTAGTTCCAAGATGTTCCCATATCTAGTACATTCATATGTGTGTGGAGCAGTGTCAATTCCATCCACAAGTGGTTGTCGATATTACATGAACATTATTGATGATTATCCCAGGAGGACATGGATTTACTTCAAAAATACCAAGGAAGTCTTTAGTCAATTCAAGGAGTTTAAATATCTGGTGGAAAATCTAAAAAAAAAAGAAGTTAAAATTTTTGAGGTGAAACAACGAAGGTGATTATACCTCCAATGAGTTCAATAAGTTCTATAAAGAAGCATGGATTAATAGGGAGCTAAAAATTCATTTCAAACCACAAAATTATGGGGTTGGAGAGAGGATGAATCAGGACATAATCAAAGTTTCCAAATCAATGTTACATGACTAGGATTTACCTATGATTCTTTTGGAAGAAGCATGCAACATTGTAGTTTATTTTCAGAATAGGAGTCCTCATAAAATTTTGTCAGACAAGACTCCTGACGAAGCATTCATAGGAGTGAGACCTAAGAGAGTTCATATGAGGATCTTAAGTTTTCTAGTATACATTCATGGTCCTAAGGAGAAGTGAATGAAGTTGGAACATTTATGAAGAAATAACATGTTTGTAGGATACAACAAGACTTCAAAGAACTATCGTATCTACATTCCATGACAATGATATGTTGAGGTTAGTCGGGATTTCAAGTTTCCTTGATTATTTCCCTTGAGATTACAATGAGTGGTGAGGAGAAGGAGTCTACAAAGGTTGAGCAATGTACAATCCTAATCAAAATAGAGGAGAAAACCTCTGATCATGAAGAGGAGTCAGAGGATCTTTTGGATCTAGTGGATTCTCTAGACATGAGACCTAGATGGATTCACGAGAAATAGAAGGTCTCTAAGGGACATAAATCCCCTAGAGACACTTGAAGAGAGAGAATACCTTCAAATATATTTGGCTCATGCATGAATCTTATGAGAAATATCATTGATTATGAGCCTTCTAGTTTTGAGGAAGCAGTAGGACAACAGGTTTGGAAGGATTCCATGATGGAGGAGTACCAATCCATCATGAATAATGATGTATGGGATATAGTTACAAGACTGAAAGGGATGTTGGTAGTGACTTCCAAGTGGATATACAAGAGCAAGCATAATGCGGATGAAAATATTGAGAAGTATAAGACAAGGTTTGTAGATAGAGGGTTCTCCTAGAAAGAGGGAGTGGACTACGAGGAGACCTTTGCTCCATTGGCCATGTACACTTCTATCAGGATGGTTATTTCTCTCACTTTAGTTATGAAGTGGAAGATCCATCATCTGGATGTGAATACAATGTTTCTCATCAATGTGATTGAGGAGGAGGTATACATAGAGAAAACTCAAGGATTTGAGGTACATGGGAGGAAACATCATGTGTGTAGGTTGAATAAGGCATTGCATGGACTCAAGAAGGAACCTAGGGAATAGTACTCAAGGACTGATCGATATTTTCTGAGCTTGGGATTCTGCAAGAGTGATGAAAACTCTAACCTATATCTCATATAGGTTGGTAAGGATCTTGTTAAGCCCTAATATTGGCTCATTACCCCTTAATTGGGGCATATTATAATAGTAATGTTATTTTATTTATGTCGAATTTAGGCCATTAGTTGTAATTATACCTCCTAGTCTCCTATATATACCAAGGAGACATTTTCATTTTGAATCATCTTTTACTTGAACATTTAAGTGGGGTAAAAGGAGGTTTCCCCCTCGAAGAGTCTTATTATCTGAAATTATCTCCTTTTCAAGGCGTTGAGTAATTTTTCTGAGTTTTTTCTATGATATATTGATATTTGGTTCTTAACATATGGTATCAAAGCTCAAGGTCTTGGGGTTTCACTGCTACATCTGACACACCTTGGAATTTTCACTATAACTTGCTTTCTACAAAATTTCAGAAGGAACGGATTGGAGGATATTTAGTAGATGGATCAAGGTACGTTGGGCTCAAAATTCATCCCTTGAGGGCATTATACTTTCAAAGATACAACCTGTACAAGATAGGGTTCTGGAATCATCCTGAACGGAGTCATTGCGAAATTTTCGCTATAAAACATTTTTTGTAATGTTTCAGACCCTAAAATTTGGAGGCTATTAACATAAATTAGTAAGGTATATATGGTAAAACGTTCATCTTTTGGGTCATCATAAATTTGTAGATACACCCTATGTAAGATAGGGTATCTGAATAGTCCTATTGACTAGTCTCAAGAAGGTGTTCGAGGTAAAACAATCATAACTTCTTCCTAGAGTATCCAAATTGAGTGGGACTAGTTTCATTGGATCATGGACAATCTGTAGTATTTCTGGTGCAAGTTTTAGAATTTTATATCAATTATTTTGTGTGGGGCATGCTATACAAGTGAGATCGTCTGGAAAGGACAAAAATCGGAAAGTTGTGAGGAAGTTACAGTAAATTCCACTTGGCACAACCAATTTTGATCAGACCTGTGGCATTGCAGAGAAGAAATATCAGAGAACTAAATAAAAGAAATTTTCATACCTAGAAGGGCCGAAACTTGGGAGATACAACAGAAGAAATATTGTCTAGCAGAACCACCTCAAAATCAAGGTTCAAAAGTGATACTTGGCCAACATACCACCAAAAAAGGGAACTTCTACACCAAATAAGCCTCCAGAAAATCCTACTTGGACTCTTGATGAAGGTGAAGAAATGCATAGGGACATAAATGAACTGCAAAATAAGATAGATTCAATGGAATCTATGTTGGATACTAAGATGGATGGTTTAAAAGTGGAGATCATGGAAGTATTGAAAAAATTTGTAACAGAGAAGACACCTGAAAGTGAAAATGCATCCCATGAAATTCATGATGAGGACACAAGGAAGGTGAATAAAAAATGGAGAAACTCCAACTTTGGTTTGAAGACCAACCACGTTCCTAAGATTGATATGAGGAAGTTTGATGGCAAGGACCCAATCACATGGATACTTCAGATGGAGCAATTCTTTGATCTCCATAATGTTCCACATACACAGAAGGTACAAATTGCTTCTTTATATTTAGAACCTAATCAATTTGTATGGTATCGATGGATTTGTTCTCACAAATCACTCATCACTTGGAAAATTTTCATGGAAGAAATGATAGCACACTATGAGGATACAAGGAGCAATACCTTCTTTAGCCAATTGATATATCTCAAGCAAAAGGGTTCAGTTACCGAGCACATTGAGAACTTCCAAAGATTGAATAAAAAGGTAACTGATATTCCAGATGAGCACTTGATTGATGTATTCATAGGAACTTTAAAGGATAACATTCAACATGAGGTTCACCTTTGGGAACCCAAATCATTGGAGAATGCATTTATGGTGGCAATAAATGTTGAAAGTAAAAATATGGCTATGGTTACTAGAAGGACCAATCCTAACATCTATAGAGATAAAAATGATCCTTATTCTAAAACACCTCAACCTACAAGGTTGACACCTCAACAATTGGAAGAAATAAAAGAAAAAGGTTTATGCTTTAATTGTGACAACAAGTACAATAAGGGACATAAGTGTGGTGAGAAGAAATTATTATACATAGATTGTGAAGAGGAAGAAGAACAAGAACAAGAACCATATCAAGATGAAAATGTAGAAGCAATTTCATCTAAAGAGTTGACTCCCATGTTATCGTGTAATGCATTGGCTGGAATCAACACTCCTCAAACCCTCAAGATCGAAGGATACATCAAAAAGAAAAAGGTAATAGTCCTAATTGATTATGGTAGTACTCATAATTTCATTCACTATAAATTAGCCAAAGATATCAATTGCTTTGTATATCCAGTGCCAGAGTTTCAAGTAATGATTGCAGATGGAGGAACTATCAATTTCTTAGGAAAATGCAATAAGATCAATCTTACTATGGGGGAATATGTAATGAATAACCCAATGATTTCTATACCCATGGGTGGTTTAGATGTTGTACTAGGAATCCAATGGTTACAATCATCAGGAACAATGGCTTTTAATTTTCAAGAACTTTTCATGAAATTTTCATTGGAAGGAAAAGAAATTTAGTTAAGAGGTATCATAGGGAAACCCGGTAAGGTGATAAGCTCTAACGACATGACAACATTATTGAAAAAGGGGCATTAAGGCGTTATTGCACAACTATGCTCACTAGATGTTCAAACATCTAAGCCACCTATTCCTCAAGATATCCAAAGGATCATTGATAAACATTCCAAAGTATTTGAAGATATTCCAAAAGGTCTTCCACCCACTCGAAATCATGATCATGAAATTCACCTAATTCCTAGGACTGTTCCTCCTAACATCAGGCCATATAGATACCCTTATGCCCAAAAGAGAGAAATTGAGAGCATGGTTGAAGAAATGTTAGAGGTTGGCATTATTAGACCTAGCCAAAGTTCTTACTCTGCACCAGTGGTAATGGTATTTAAGAAAGATAGCTCATGGCTCATGTGTCCAGATTATAGAGATCTCAACAAGATCACTATCAAAGATAAGCTTCCCATTCCCGTCATTGATGAATTGTTAGATGAACTACATGGAGCAATCTATTTCAAAAAATTGGATCTCTGTTCAGGGTATCATCAGATCAGAATGAAGGAAGAAGATATCCCAAAAACAACATTCTGAAGTCATGAAGGCCATTATGAATTTTTGGTCATGCATTTTGGCCTTACAAATGCACCTTCGACATTCCAAGGGTTGATGAATTCCATTTTCAAGCCCTTTCTTCGAAAATTTGTGTTATTATTTTTTGATGATATACTAATCTACAACAAGTCTTGGGAGGTTCATGTGCGACATGTGGACAAGGTGCTACAACTACTAAAGGAGAAACAACTATATGCCAAACCATCCAAATGTTTCTTTGGAGTAAAGGAGGTAGAGTATTTGGGTCATATTGTATCTCAAGAAGGTGTCAAGGTAGACCCTAACAAGATCAAGGCCATGATGGACTGGTTGATTCCCAAAACATTAAAGAATCTTAGAGGATTTTTGGGTTTGATAGGTTACTACCGCAAGTTTGTTCGGAACTATGGAAGAATAGCAACACCTTTAATGGTACTAATTAAGAAGGATGGATTTTCATGGACTCCAGAGGCAACTAAGGATTTTGAACAACTTAAAGAGGTGATGTGTAAAGATTCTGTCTTGACCACTCCAGACTTCACAAAAACATTTGTTGTGGAATGTGATGCCTCGGGAAATGGAATTGGTGTTGTCCTAATGCAAGAAGGAAGGCCCCTAGCTTTTGAAAGTCAACCACTCAAGGGAAAGGACTTACAAAAACACATTTATGAGAAATAATGATGGCAATACTACATTCATTGAAGAAATGGCGTCCTTACCTAATAGGTAGGCACTGCAAGGTCAAAACAGATCATGATAGTCTTAAATACTTCTTGTAACAAAGACTATCTTTAGAGGAACAACAAAAATGGGTAATCAAGATATTGGGTTATGATTTTGAAATCGTCTATAAAAAGGGGAAGAAAAATGTTGTGGCAGATGCACTCTCAAGAAAGGATGAAGATGTTGAGGCCTTTCTCTGTGCTATCTCGATCATCCAACCCGATTGGATAATAGAAGCAAGAGATGAATGGAAGAATGATGAAAAAGTGTGGACTCTCATTCAAAGGTTGTTGCAGGATTCCAATGCATCAGATACATTTACATGGAAAAATGATTCACTATGGTACAAAGATCACCTATATTTATGTAAGAACTCCCAACTCAAACAAAAGGTACCACTGGAATTGCACACCTCTCCAGTAAGAGGGCACTCAGGATTTTTGAAAACCTACCATAGAGTCAAGAAGGATTTTTTTTGGAATGGCCTTAAAACTGATGTTCAAAGGTTTGTGGAAGAATATTTGGTTTGCCAACAAAATAAGGTGGAAACAATTAAGACCCCAGGTCTTTTACAACCATTATCCATCCGAAGTCAGCGTTGGGAGGAGGTTTCCATGGATTTCATCAGAGGGTTACCAAAGTCTAAAGGAAAGAGTGTCATCATGGTGATTGTTGATAGAATGACCAAGTACGCACACTTTTGTGAACTCTCTCATCCCTTCAAAGCTAGTATAGTTGCCACAAAATTCATTGAGATAGTTCAAAAGATACATGGCAGCCCAAATATTATTGTAAGTGATAGAGATCCCATCTTCACTGGACATTTTTTGATAGAATTATTTTCTTTTTTGGGTACTCAATTGGCTCATAGCTCATCCTATCATCCTCAATATGATGGAAAAACCGAGATAGTGAACAAATTTCTAGAAGCCTACCTTCGTTGCTTTGTCTCTGATAAACAAACACAATGGTTCAAATGGTTACCCTTGGCAGAATGGTGGTATAACACTTCCTTTCATACTGCAAACAAAATGACACCATTTATGGCACTTTATGGATACCACCCTCCTTCCATCACTTCTTCTCTAAAATAAAAATCTAAGTTTCAAGAAGTGGAAGATCACATCGAGAATCAACAACAAGTTCTCCAAATCTTAAAGGACAACCTGACCATGGCACAAAATCACATGAAACAACAAGCAGATCAACATCGTAGTGAAAGAAGTTTTGAAGTAGGTGATTGGGTATTTTTAAGACTACAACCATACAAACAGATGTCCCTCGAGAAAGACAAGAAGGATAATAAATTATTACCAAAGTACTATGGCCCTTATAAGGTGTTGCAAAATATTGGTACTATGGCATACAAATTGGAGCTGCCTACATCTTCACGAGTACACCCAGTTTTCCATGTTTCATTCTTAAAGAAGGTTATAGGTGACAAGATCCCAATTCAAACTATATTGCTAGAACTTGACAAGGAAGGAAAAATCATATTGGATCCTAAAGCCATCACTAACACAAGAATTCAACAGCTGAGGAATAGATCCATTTCAGAGTATCGCATTAAATGGAGGAAACTACCGGCTGAAGATTCCACTTGGGAAGATGAGTATTTTATACAGAAGCATCCAGAGTTACTCAAGCATTGTGGACAACACTTGTCTCAAGGGGACGGGCATGTTAAGCCCTAATATTGGCTCATTACCCCTTAATTGGGGCATATTATAATAGTAATGTTATTTTATTTATGTCGGCTTAAGGCCATTAGTGGTAATTATACCTCCTAGTCTCCTATATATACCAAGGAGACATTTTCATTTTGAATCATATTGTACTTGAACATTTAAGTGGGTTAAAGGAGGTTGCCCCCTCGAAGAGGCTTATTATCTGAAATTATCTCTTTTTGAAGGTGTTGAGTACTTTTTGTGAGGTTTTTCTATGATATATTGATATTTGGTTCTTAACAGATTCTCTCATATTGGTGTCATGTGTAGATGATTTATTTCTCACAGGAGCTAAAGAGCTCATTACCAGGTGAAAAAAGAAATTGGCCTCAGAGTTCAAGGTGAATGAGATTAGATTAATGCACTATTTATTGGTATTAAAGGTGTGCAAACAATCATGTGATATCTTCCTCAGACAGGGGAAGTATGCATTTGAGATACCAAACAGATTCAGTATGATGGTCTATAATTCAATCAATACACCTATGAACACCAACCTGAATATGTTGGGGGTGTTAAATTCAGACTTGGCAGATCCCGCAATGTAGAGTAAGTTGATTGGGTCATTGATGTA
>ML781120.1:104156-114982 GCA_009831015.1 Picea engelmannii | reverse complement strand
CATATATATATATATATATATATATATATATATATATATATATATATATATATATATATATTGTTGTCAACACCTTGATTCAGTTGATGGTTGAGCTAAGGCAAATGCATTGGGTAGTAGAAAAAAATGTGATCAGATACCTTCGAGGTACAGTTGTATTTGGTCTAAATATGTCGGAAGTGATGAATTTAGGTTGCATGTATATTCAAAATAAGATTGTACAGGTAGTGCAGTTGACAAGAAGAGCACCACTGGTGGTTGTTTCAGCCTAGGATCAACAGTGGTTTCTTGGTACAACAAGAAACAAACTTTTGTGGCACTCATATCATCATAGGAATATTATATGGCATCTAGCTTGGATCATTGTGAGGCTATTTGGATTTGCAAGATTCTTGTAGGATTATTTGGTTAGGAATTCGATCCCACCATGATTCACTGTGACAATCAATGTTGTATCAAGCTATGAGAGAATCTGGTGTTTCACGATAGGTCAAAACACATTGAGATAAGATATCACTTCATCAAAGATAGAGTATAGAAGGGATAAGTGAAGCTCCAACACATTTCCATAGATGAGAAGATTGTAGATAGTCTCACCAAACTCCTAGTGAAGGGGAAGTTTTTCTACTTCAGATAAAAACTAGGAGTGGTAGAGAATACCTCCCTGACTAAGAAGGAGTGTTGGTTTTGTATCTTCCAGAGTTATTCCCATAAGAGGCTAAGGTGTCGAGAATGTGGGAATATTTTTTGGCACTAGATTATCTTTTTTTTTCCAGTGAAATCAACCTAGAAATGAGTCTAGGGCCTCGTGGGAAAGTTGATGGGGTTTATGTGCTTGTGATGGGGTGTCACACCCACAAAGAGGAATACAATATTCTAATTAATTGTTGATTTTAGAATGGGTTCCTAAGCTCACTCATTGGACTTGTATATAAAGGAGAGAATTCATTGTGATTTTTTCTCATGATGGAAAAATGGAATTAGCATAAGTGAGTTTGCGCTTGTACTAGGTGGCTTGGTGATTTTAGCAAAGGGAAATTATGCTAGGGTATAAAATATGGCCTAGAAAAAGACAAGTTGTAGGGAGATAATTATACAGAGTTGTCCATATAATTTTTATGTACTTGCATGTGGGTTGCGGTGGGAGGAATCACATATGTACAGGGGTTGCATAAAGCATAGTCGAGTATGTATGCGGGTTGCGGGAAGAAAAATCATGTATACGCGGGTTTCAGTGCGAACAAAGGAATATTTACACAGGTTGTAGTAAGGAGAATCATATACATAGTTTTCTAGGTAGAGTGAAGGTCCCTACAGGCTGACAAGTGATGTCAACAGGTTATACAGGAGGTATGTAGCAGATTTGTGGGAAGAAGATGTTTCTAGTAAATTTTTGAGGTTTGTTTTTCTGATTAGTATAGTTATTAGAGGCTATGTTTATCCTTAGATTTTGGTGATATTTGTATTAGTTTAGAGGACAAGGTTGCCCTCAGATTTGGTGATATTGTATTGGTTGAGATGGTTGGTTTTTCCCTCACAATGTTTGAAGTTAACAAGGTTACAAAACTAAAATTTATGTCTCATGTGTATTGGTGATTCATATATGATCTTATTGTTTCCATTGCATATATTTTCTAGTCAATAATTTTCAATGTAAATTTGTTCAGTGATAAGAACTAGGGTTTTACTATTTGTTCACTAGGAATGAATTTTTCAGATCTGAAAATTAGTCACATAGATTTGCATGTGAAAAATGACAATTAGAGATTATCATTTTAGGTTAGTTCCCTTGGATACCTCTAATATCAATTTCTTATCCATTTGAGAAAAATGTCAAGAAAATTAAAGGCCATTGTTCTCAATGATTGTAACTATTGGACCCATAATACAACATTGACAATCCCCATTTTTATGGAAATAATGGGGCTATCAAAAAGCTACTTCCCTATGTTGAGATTAATGTTGTTTTTTGTAGCTTCAGGAGGTATTCCCATAAGAGGCCAAGGTGTCAGCCATGTGGGAATATTCGTTGGCACCAAAATATCCTTTCATTTCAGTGAAAATGGCCTTGGAATGAGGTTAGGGCCTCATGGAAAATTTGATGGGTTTTATGGGCTTGTTATTGGGTGTCACACCCACAAAGGGGATAAAACATTATAATAAATTATTGAGTTTAGAATGGGCACCTAAACTCACTCATTGGACTTGTATATAAAGGAGAGAAGTCATTGTAACATTGGATAATTGTGCAAGGATGGCGTTAGCATAAGTGAGTATGCACTTGTGCTACAAGGCTTGTTGTGTTTAGAAAAGGAAAAATCTACATGATGGAAAATTTGGGCTATGGTTGAGGACTCTTTATTTAATATTCTTGGAAGGGAAAAACACACTGCACATGTGGGAGAGAGAGGTAGCCACGGAAGGAAAACATTATACGAGTGGAGTGAAACATACTGAAGTGTTCGTACAGGATTTCATGTGTGTACATGGGTTTAAGTGAAAACATTGGTGTATGGATGTGGGTTGTAGAGGGAAAAGTCGCATACATACATAGGTTGCAGTTGTAACATCCCGCTCTATTGAGCACACTTTTATTGACTTATTCCTTGAGGACACTTGCATGCAAGTGATCCGGTTATGGTATATTATGATGTCATTTTGATTATGTGTTATATATGATGATGATGATGATATGCTGTGACTTGGTGTTATTTGATATATATGTATTGGAAGATGTTATTGACGAATTTTCCTAAGTGTGCAGGACACATGATAGGTTATGGATGTTTAAAGCATCAATGAACTTTCTTGGGCTCTGGATTGAGTTAGGGAGTGAATTGTATTTTGATTTAGTATTTCATTTTGTTAAGCCCTAATATTGGCTCATTACCCCTTAATTGGGGCATATTACATTAGTAATGTTATTTTATTTATGTCGGATTTATTCCATTAGTTGTAATTATACCTCCTAGTCTCCTACATATACCAAGGAGACATTTTCATTTGGAATTATCTGGGAATTGTACATTTATGTGGGCATAAGGAGGTTTCCCCCTCAAAGAGGCTTATTATCTGAATTTCTCTCTTTTTCAAGGTGTTGAGTACTTATTATAATGTTTTTCTATGCTATATTGATATTTGGTTCTTAACATATGGTATTAGAGCTCAAGGTCTTGGGGTTTCGGTTCTACATATGAGACACCTTGGAATTTTCGCTATAAAGTTTTTTCTAAAAAAATTCAGAAGGAAAGGCTTGGATGATATTTAGTAGATGTATCAAGGTATATTGGGTTAAAATTTCAGCTCGTGAGGCCTTATAATTTCAGAGATATAGCTTGTGCAAGATAGGGTTCTAGAATCATCCTAAACTGAGTCATTGCGGAATTTTCGCTATAACATTTTTTTTGTAACATTTCAGACCCTAAAATCCTGAGGATATTCACATAAATTAGTAAGGTATTTTTGGTAAAAATTTCATCTTTTGGGTCGTCTTACATTTCTAGATACACCCTATGGAAGATAGGTTATCTAACTAGTCCTATTGACTAGTCTCAAGAAGGTGTTCCAGGTAAAAAAATCATAAATTCTTCCTAGAGTATCCAAATTAAGTGAGACTAGTTGCATTGGATAGTGGACATTCTGTAGTAGTTCTGGTACGAGTTTTAGAATTTTATATCAATTATTTTATGTGGGGAATGCTATACAAGTGACATCTCCCTAAAAGGAAAAAAATCAACAAGTTGTGGGGAAATTACCATAAATTCCACTTGGCACATCCAATTTTGATCAGACCTATGGAATTGCAGATAAGAAATATCAGAGAACTACAAAAAATAAATTTTCATACCCATAAGGATCGAAACTTTGGAGATACAATAGAAGAAATATTGTCTAGTAGAACCACCTCAAAATCAAGGTTCAAAAGTGATACTTGGCCAACCTGCCACCAAAAAAGGGAACTTCTACACCAAATAAGCTTCCAGATAATCCTACATGGACTCTTGATGAAGGTGAAGAAATGCGTAGGGACATAAATTATTTACAAAAGAAGATAGTAACAAAAGATGAACTATAAGAGATGATGGAGGGTTTAAAAGGGGAGATCATGGAAGGATTGAAAAATTTCATAATAGAGAGGACACCTGAAAGTGAAAATGTATCCAATGAAATTCATGATGAGGACACAAGGAAGGTGAATCAAGAATGGAGAAATTCCAACATTGAGTTGAAGACCGACCATGTTCCTAAGATCGATATGAGGAAGTTTTATGGCAATGACCCAATCACATGGATACTTCAGATGGAGCAATTTTTTGATCTACATAATGTGCCACATACACAAAAGGTACGAATTTCTTCTTTATACTTAGAACCCAATAAATTTGTATGGTATCGATGGCTTTTTTCTCACAAATCACTCATCACTTAGACAATTTTCACAAAAGAAATGATAGCACACTATGAGGATACAAGGAGCAATACCTTCTTTAGCCAATTGATAAATCTCAAGCAAAAGGGTTCAGTTACAGAGCACATTGAGAACTTTCAAAGATCGAATATAAAGGTAACAGATATTCCATATGAGCACTTGATTGATGTAGTCATAGGAACTTTAAAGGATAACATTCAACATGAGTTTCGTCTTTGGGAACCCAAATCAATAGAGAATGCATTTAAGGTGGCAAAAAACGTTGAAAGTAAAAATATGGCTATGGCTACTAGAAGGACCAATCCCTACATTTATAGAGAGAATAATGCTCCTTCTTCTAAAACACCTCAACCTACAAGGTTGACACCTCAACAATTGGAGGAAATAAAAGAAAAAAGGTTGATGCTTTAATTGTGACAGCAAGTACAGTAAGGGACATAAATGCGGTGAGAAGAAATTATTCTACATAGATTGTGAAGATGAAGAAGAAAAAGAACACGAACCATTTCAAGATGAAAACGTAGAAGCAATTTCGTCTGAAGAGTTGACTCCCACGATATCGTGTAATGATTTGGCTGGAATTAGCACTCCTCAAACCCTCAAGATCAAAGGATACATCAAAAAGAAAAAGGCAATAGTCCTAATTGATTCTGGCAGTACTCATAATTTCATTCACTATAAATTAACCAAAGCTCTCAATTGATTTGTATATCTAGCGCCAGAGTTTCAAGTAATGATTGTAGATGGAGGAACTATCAATTGCTCAGGAAAATGGAATAAGATCAATCTTACTATGGGGGAATATGTAATGAATATTCCAATGATTGTTATACCCATGGGGGGTGTTGATGTTGTACTAGGAATCCAATGGTTACAATCATTAGGAACAATGGCTTTTAATTTTCAAGAACTTTTCATGAAATTTTCATTGGAAGGAAAATAAATTGAGTTAAGAGGTATCACAGGGAAACTCGGTAAGGTGATAAGCTCTAATGGCATGAAAAAATTATTGAAAAAGAGGCATCAAGGCATTATTGCACAACTATGCTCACTAGATGTTCAAACATCTAAGACATCTATTCCTCAAGATATCCAAGGGATCATTGATAAGCATTCCAAAGTATTTGAATATATTCCCAAAGGTCTTCCACCCACTCGAAATCATGATCATGAAATTCACCTAAATCATGGGAGTGTTCCTCCTAACATCAGGCCATACAGATACCCTTATGCACAAAAGAGTGCAATTGAGTACATGGTTGAAGAAATGTTAGAGGCTGGCATTATTAGACCTAGCCAAAGTTCTTACTCTGCACCAGTGGTAATGGTATTCAAGAAAGATAACTCATGGCGTATGTGTCTAGGTTATAGAGAGCTCAACAAGATCACTATTAAAGATAAGTTTCATATTCCTATCATTGATGAATTGTTAGATGAACTACATGGAGCAATCTATTTCAAAAAATTCGATCTTTGTTCAGGGTATCATCAGATTATAATGAAGGAAGAAGATATCCCAAAAACAACATTCCGAACTCTTGAAGGCCATTATGAATTTTTGGTCATGCCTTTTGGCCTTACAAATGCACCTTCCACATTCCAAGGGTTGATGAATTCCATTTTCAAGCCCTTCCTTCGAAAAAAAAAATTAGTATTTTTTTATGATACACTAATCTATAACAAGTCTTGGGAGGATCATGTGCAACATGTTGACAAGGTGCTACAACTACTAAAGGAGCAACAATTGTATGCCAAACCATCCAAATGTTTCTTTGGAGTGAAGGAGGTAGAGTATTTGGGTCATACTATATCTCATGAAGGTGTTAAGGTAGACCCTAACAAGATTAAGGCCATGATGGACTGGCCAAATCCCAAAACATTGAAGAATCTTAGAGGATTTTTGGGTTTGATACGTTACTACCACAAGTTTGTTCAACACTATGGAAGAATAGCAACACCTTTAACAACACTAAATAAGAAGGATGCATTTTCATGGATTCCAGAGGCAACTAAATATTTTGAACAACTTAAAGAGGTGATGTGAAAATATCCTGTGTTGACCACTCCAGACTTCACAAAAACCTTTATTGTGGAATGTGATGCCTTGAGAAATGGAATTGGTGTTGTCCTAATGCAAGAAGGAAGCTCCCTAGCTTTTCAAAGTCAACCACTCAAGGGAAAGGACTTACACAAACCCATTTATAAAAAGGAAATTATGGCAATACCACATGCATTGAAGAAATGACGTCCTTACCTAATAGGTAGGCACTTCAAGGTCAAAACAGATCATGATAGTCTTAAATACTTCATGGAACAAAAACTATCTTCAGAAGAACAACAAAAATGGGCAATCAAGATATTGGGTTATGATTTTGAAATCGTCTATAAAAAGGGGAAGCAAAATGTTGTGGCAGATGCACTCTCAAGAAAGGATGAAGATGTTGAGGCCTTTCTCCGTGCTATCTCAATCATCCAACCCAATTGGATAATAGAAGCAAGGGATGAATGGAAGAATGATGAAAAAGTATGGACTCTCATTCAAAGTTTGCAGTTGGATTCCAGTGCATCAAATACATTTACATGGAAAAATGATTCACTATGGTACACAAATCGCTTATATTTATGTAAGAACTCCCAACTCAAACAAAAGGTATTATTGGAATTGCACACCTCTCCAGTAGGAGGGAACTCGGGATTTTTGAAAACCTACCATAGAGTCAAAAAGGATTTTTTTGGGATGGACTTAAAACTGATGTTCAAAGGTTTGTGGCAGAAGGTTTGGTTTGCCAACAAAATAAGGTGGAAACAATTAAGACCCTAGGTCTTTTACAACCATTAGCCATCCCAAGTCAGCGTTGGGAGGAGGTTTCCATGGATTTCATCACAGGGTTATCGAAGTCTGAAGGAAAGAGTGCCATCATGGTGATTGTTGATAGACTGACCAAGTACGCACACTTTTGTGCACTCTCTCATCCCTTCAAAGCTAGTACAGTTGCCACCGCATTCATGGAGACAGTTAAAAAGCTACATGGCAACCCAAAGATCATTGTAAGTGACATAGATCCCATCTTCACTGAACATTTTTGGACAGAATTATTTTCTTATTTGGGTACTCAATTGCCTCACAGCTCATCCTATCATCCTCAATCTGATGGACAAACCGAGATAGTGAACAAATGTTTGGAAGGCTGCCTTCGTTGCTTTGTCTCTGATAAACAAACACAATGGTTCAAATGGTTACCCTTGGAAGAATGGTCGTATAACACTTCCTTTCATACTGCAACAAAAAAAACACCATTTAGGGCACTCTATGGATACGACCCTCCTTCCATCACTTCTTCTCTAAAATAAAAATCTAAGGTTCAAGAAATGGAAGATCACATAGAGCATCAACAACAAGTTCTCCAAATCTTAAAGGACAACCTGACCATGGCACATAATCGCATGAAACAACAAGCAGATCAACAGCGTAGTGAAAGAAGTTTTGAAGTAGGGGATTGGGTATTTTTAAGACTACAACCATACAAACATATGTCCCTCAAGCAAGAAAAAAAGGATAATAAATTATCACCAAAGTACTATGGCCCTTATAAGGTGTTGCAAAAGATTGGTACTATGGCATACAAATTGGAGTTGCCTGCATCTTCATAAGTACACCCAGTTTTCAATGTTTCATGCTTAAAGAAGGTTATAGGCGACAAGATCTCAGTTCATACTATATTTCCAAAACTTGACAAGGAAGGAAAAATCATATTGGAGCTTGTTATCCACAAATTTGGTCGTTGTGATGATGTCATGGTGATGGAAAATCAAGCTCTTTACCAAGAATACTTTCCTGAGAAAAGTTACAGTTGTCCTATTCCAGAATTCATACTTTGAAACATGTTCGCAGGCTGCTTATACATTCACCTGCGGGAATGACTGTTTCCCGCAGGCTACCTTAAGCTAGGGTGCGAACTTCCTGCACTGTGCTCATGGTTAGGGTGCGGACATGATTGTAAAAGGGAAAAAGATAAAGATCTCGAATCTTCTAGAAGGGAATCTTCTAGAAGGGTGAGTTGGATTTCGAGTGGTTACTCAAGTACTGTCATTCCAGATATCTTGGGATCATTCCCTATCCAAGTAACTAATCTATCTCTTCCTATATATTGAGGAGATTGCTCATGGAAAGGGTTAAGCTAAGAAGATCAGCAAGTTAGCAAGATATTGATTAAGAGAATTAGTGCAAGACTGTATGGAGGACTGATGCTACAGCAGCAAGAGACAACAGCAAGGTCATCACATGTGGTAGATTTTCTTCATGCATGAGCAAGTGTGTGTGTCAGAGCTAGAAGCCATCGAAATGAGACCTATGACATCAAGGTTCAGGTTGTAAGTTTCTCTTTCAATTAATGCAATATAGTAATATGTCCCTTTCCCATAAAAATGATGTCGTTTTATTACATAATTCCTTGATCATATGTATAGACTAGTCATTGAATAGCTTAACTTGTCTTAACTTCGATTGGTTCATTTTTTTGTGATCTGGACGGGACGAGAGCATTGAAGCGAAGCTTGGAACAACAGAGACATAAGGAAAGTGTTCATAAGGTATGTCCATAGCCCTTATCTCTTAGTTCACTCAATAGGCTAGATCTAGGGAAAGTGTATTATTCTGTCCTGTTTTGTTCTAGATACCAGGTGGATCTAGAGAGGTCGGTTAGTGTCCGCACCTATGGACTTATCCTATAAGAAAATTGGCGACTCTGCTGGGGATTATCCCTTTTGTATTTTTGGTTTTGGAACTTTCTGTGGCCATTTTCTCTGTTTGCATTTTTCTTTTGATTTGTCTGTCTCTGAGTCCTCAGGATACCCTGAGAGACCTTCTGGGTCTATAAGCCAATTTGATTTTTGCTTGCTCTTTCAATTTTTTCATTAGTTTTAGGGATTCCCACGCTGCATCCATTAGCAGCCTGCGAGAACCTTGACTGTTTGCACCTTGCACATATGTTTCAGTGCGGATAGTTCGTAAGCTGCATCAAAGTGGCCTACGGGAACCATAGTTTCTCGCACTGTGTCCCACAGTAGCGTGCAAACATTTTTTGAAATTTTTTGGATTCAAGTTTTAACCCTATAAATAGCTCATGCATGTTGATTTAGACCTCTTTGGCTTATTAAATCAGTGACTTACCTATATTTTGCTATAATTGACTTGCTGGACCTATTCTAGGTTTTTAGGTCTTCTTTCCTTTGAAACTTGACTTTCTTTTCTTAGCTTTTGTTGGCCTTGTCATTCTCTCTGCTTCATAGAGTTGAGTGCATCTGACTCACTGAGAAACAGGGATTGGTTGAGAGTTCAGTGTTTGGTGTTTCTCTTGTATTTGTTGGTTCGAAAGGACAAATTTTTCATTTACATTGAGAAGCTTTTTGGTTTGTTTTTGTTTTTGCTTTCATTGAAAGTTTTGGATTGGGTTGTTTAATTGAATCTTTATATTTTGATTTTATTTTATCATCATTCAGAGTTCTTCTTGGAAAGTGAACTGCATGTTTTCTTTCAAGTTTAGTTTTTGCTTGTTGCAAGAACATCGAAAATCAAAGTTTTAAGAGTATTGAAGTTTTGAAAAATACATTTTGACATTGTTCATTGCTACACGATTGTTTGCATTGGCATCTGAAAAGAAATTGAGCATTGCATTTGCATTGTAGTGTTGAGTGTGATTCGGAAATTGATCTCTCTCTCCCATAACTAGGATTCATCGAATGAAACGAATTCTATTTCATCATATCCTTGCATTATTTGGGTCAGAGTCATACATCACGAGTTTCATTTCCATTGCCTTTGAGTAAACAATAGCCTGTAAAAACATTGCGTAATATTAAAATCGATCTAGTAACTCTTTTCTAGGTCTCTTTTACACCAATAGTTAGCTAGGCTAGTGCTTTGGAGTAGGAAGAGAGACACATTCTCCAAAAGCTCAAAAACACACAATAGCATCTTGAGTTAGGGAGTGTAAAATTCCATTGGCTGCATATTGTCCTGGGAAGCCCTTCTAACACAAGGGTCAAGCATTAGGTCGCATTGGTGTTGGTAGAGATACTAACCTTCTTTGTTGACATCAGTGTAGAGATTGCACGTATTACAGGGGTCACTCCGAGGTATACCCACAATTATGAGTGGAATCCTTTGAGTTGATTTCGGGCTAGATACCCTGCCTTTGCATGTGGATCGGACTGACGACTGTTTACCCAGGAAGTACTATTGTGTGTGGTGACCCTAGTGGCTTATCTCTCTAGGTTCTTACCCAAGGTGACTGTGGAGGGGAAAGTCTCCACGGTACCTGGAATCGACGTTGATCAAACTCACTCGGGCTCCTTGGAGGGTATACCCACGATTATGTGTGGGAGCTTGCACCAGGGC
>ML781120.1:0-104024 GCA_009831015.1 Picea engelmannii | reverse complement strand
AGTGGCTTCGGTATTAGAAGGTATTGTTTGCTTGGTGATTGCTTCTAGATTTTATTTACTAGGGTGTGTTGTTGATTTCTCGAAGTTGACCTTAGGATTTTCGTTGGGGAGTTGGACATTTGTTTACAATTTCTCCCCCGCGATGTTCACGTAGGATGCAAGGTTTGTCTCCGGAACATCCGGAAGCTTCACAACCTTTGTACACAACAACACCTGAGGGTACCCCCGAGGACTCTCCTCGTCCGGGTGAAATTCCCCTTGTTACTCTACCACACATGGACATAGGTGACGTCCCTGAAGTTTTTACACCACCTCCACAAGTAGAACCCACTGATCCTCTTGCGGAATTTCGTATTATCAATACTGTAGAGGATTATCGCATTTGTCATGGTGAACGACCTTCGGGACGTTTTCATCTTTCTGGAGAAACTCTTGCTGTATCTTCTGAATCAATTGCTAGGCCTTCTCATGGTGTAGTGGGCCAAGATCCATTTGGCTCAGGTAATTTCCGACGAGTCTTTTTTGGTACCGAATCCCCTGTCTACGAACTCGTCAACCCTCTTATGTCTCCTGAACTAGAGACTACACCAGAGACTACAACTTATCGTTTTGTTCTTCCTCCCGAGATGGCCCACCTCGCTAATACTATGAGTGTTCAAACCGGAATTACTGCTACTACTCTTCCTCCTATTAATACCCAGAGAACTCCTGAGGCTAATCCGAATTTACCTCCTGGTTACCATGCTTTGAATCCATCGTTGAATGTTTCCCATCCAACGCCCCCACAAACTCCAGTTGGCTCTCCAAGTGGTCCTCAGTTTCCTGGGCATCCTATTCCCGGTTTCATCCCAAAACTCCCTCCTCAATTTTTTCCTCCTGGAAATACTAATCCTAGTGGCACTATCCCGACCGTTGCACCTAATGTACAAATTCTTGTTGGTGGACAAAGTGGAACAGTTCTGTTTCCTTTTCCTTTTCCTGGACATAACACAGTGACTACACAGCCTGTTGTTGGCACACAACTTCCGGGAGGAACTGTCCCTTTGATGGGGGGACCAACCTCACCTTTAGGACAAAACATACCTCCTGCATTGGCCCAGTATTGGAATCAACTCATGAAAAACTTTCCTCAAAATGCTCGGGGGCAGCAAGTTGTCCCTACTACAGGCCAACCATATCCAGGGTTGACTAATCCTATCTGGGGTTCTGGTCAAACTACTCAACCCCAAACTCAAGGTCAAAATCCTTGGGGTTACTATCCGATTCAACCACCACCAAACCAACCAGGATCTTCTCTCTAGGGGCAGACTGCATACGGTCCCACTGGTCTACTGACAGGGCTTCCACCCCAAAGTCACCAGTATCCACAAGTGAATCGACAATTGCCCTTTCTTGCTACTTTGGATCTGCTGGATTTGTCCAGGATTCTCAATGATCCTATTCGTCACTCTCCCCAATGGCCTTCTATTCCTGCAAAGCTTCCATCGGACATTCCCAAATTTGATGGGAAGGCGGGAGAGGACCCAAATAATCATGTCATGACTTTCCACTTGTGGTGTTCGTCCAACTCGTTGATGGATGACTCCATTAGACTGAGTCTTTTTCAACGAACTCTTATGGGTGCAGCTGCGAAGTGGTACATTGAATTACCATGAGGTTTCTTTTCTGATTCAACACCCTTGCAATGGCTTTTCTCACACACTACCAGTTACCGATTCGTTACGATACTGGAACTGAGATTTTGACCTCCTTCAAACAAAGCTCGGGCACTCATATTTATGATCATATTCATGAGTGGCGACGAAGGAGACGTCTCATTAAAATTGATCTTCCTGATCAGTTACTGGCAGAGTGGTTTACCAAGTCTTTTGTAAACAAAATTGGAAAAGACATTGCTATGGGCAGTGTTGTCATAGAAGAACAAGCTATTAGTCGTGCTCAGTATCTCGATCTCGTTTATTCACCAACGGGAACCTTGTATGATTTACTGCCTGATCTACCTCGTCCTGGTACTTCTACTACTTCTACTGCTCCGGCTGCCTCACCTGCAGTTGATGGTGTGATTGGTTCCACTCATAGCCACTCACATTCTGTGTCAACTACAACCCCGAAATCCAATTCTTCTAATGTGCAAAGTGCTCCATCTCCTGCTCCTCCCTCCGGTAAAACCTCTGAAGTGAACGTTGTTCAATCTACGTCGGCCGGTAAGACCAAGTCTAGAAAAGGGAGAGGCAAGAATAGGAGGGTAAAAACAATAATCCAAATGAGCAAACCAAATCACTCCCTGTTGATGATCAGGATAAGCACAAACCACACTACCCTTGCCTTATCTGTGGTGAAGATCATTACATGAAGGATTGTCCGAGACGTGCCGAGGTTAACAAATTCCTTCAAGGAGCACCGAAGCCCTCTACGTCGGTTGTTTTGTCTCAACCCTTCCCGTCTCAACAACAGGCTTCGTTGGTCATTCATGACCAACCCTCTACTTCTACATCATCTTATGTTTTGATGTGCACTGGTGATTCCACGAAAAACAATGTTGCACTTACCACTAGAGCTAAAGACTATACTCCTTCTAAGGAGAAGGTTGATGACTTACCTCCCGATTTGGTACAGCCTTCTCCACCGAACCCACCTACGAACGGTCCTCTTCATCTCGAACGACTGAATCTTGATACAGTCTTACGAACCCCAAAAGGTGTCGTTAAGAAGTCGGCATTCAATCCTCATGCTCGGGCAGCCTAGAACTATAGCATTGTCGAAGATCTGGCCCAAGCACCTTCAGCGATGTCTACCCTGGAAGTCCTTCAGTATTGTCCTGCACAATGAAGGGCACTGTTGCAAGCTATAGGTGGCATTGATCCAACAGATACGAATCTGATAGTCTTTAACTTGGATGATCACATTCCAAGGTTACCCCCACAACTTGCGTTTCAAATTCAAGTTGTGGTCTCCGACAAGAGTATTTGTTGGACTG
This sequence comes from Picea engelmannii, assembly GCA_009831015.1. Lineage (NCBI taxonomy): Eukaryota > Viridiplantae > Streptophyta > Pinopsida > Pinales > Pinaceae > Picea > Picea engelmannii. Next base: position 101,047 of record ML781120.1, on the reverse strand, counting down.
TTATTGATGAGGGTGCCTCTACGTGCGTAATGTATTTTTCTTGTTGGAAAGCCATTGGTTCTCCACCATTAAACAAATCACAAAACACTTTGCGAGCCTTCAATGGCTCAGGTTTTAAGCCTTATGGTGTTCTACCATCGTTTCCTGTCATTCTGGAAGGTAAGACCGTTCAGGTGGAAGTGGAAGTTTTCGATATTCGCTTAGATTACAATCTTCTACTTGGTCGAAGCTGGGTCGATTCTATGCGTCCTGTCGTGTCAACCCTTTTCCGTGTAGTACGATTTCCTCACCAAGGAAAAGTGGTTACGGTCGATCAACTTGCCTTTTTTAATGCTGATACTCACGTTGGCAACGTGCCTTTCATTGCTAAAACCCCACCGGGTTATGAGAATGTCGGAGTCGGTATTTTAAAAGACTCTTCACTTATGGGTACTTTCCCCATACCACCACCACCCGATCTTCCACGCCTGTTTATTGCATCTATTAATATGATCTCTATTGTACCTCACGAACTTCCAGTATCTGCTGACCCTTGGATAGTCCCTGATCCTGGAGATCATGTTCGTTTCGACAATGTCATGCCGTTAAGTCCGATTGAGTCCGCTTATCAAGCCATTCAATCGGCAACCCCTATTACTTCTTCTTTTGATGAGTTGTCTCCTGATCCTTTCTGTGTTATCTTTCCTACTGACGAGATGATCATGTCTGTCATGGAAGACACCCCTTGGGATGATGGACATCATCGTTCCATCTTGTTTCTGGAACAACAGACTCTTGAGAATTATCAGCGGATCTCAACTCCGTCGACCGTTGTTGTTATCTCTACGGTTTCCTAATCTACACAAGATGTGTTTACAGAAGGGAACCTGAGTAACATTTCACCCATGATACCCATAGATATTTTGGTGAAACCTGGGATCGTTGAGAACGTTCATATTGGAGCTTCGTGTTCTCCCACAGAAATTGTCACCTATACTTCCTTGTTTAAAGAATTTCGTGATATTTTTGCATGGAGTTATGAGGAGATGTCGGGTATTGACCCTGCTATCGTTGTTCACGATATTAAGACATATCCCGGAGCTAAACCGGTCCAGCAGCGCCTACGTCCTGTCCATCCTCGTAAAGCGGCGGCTATTAAACTCGAAGTTGAAAAACTTCTTAAAGCCGGTTTCATTTACCCTGTGGCATTAACATAATGGGTTTTCAATCCCGTACCAATTGATAAAAAGGGTGGTAGTATACACGTTTGTGTTGATTATCAGGATATCAACAAAGCTTGTCCAAAGGACAATTTTCCAACCCCTTTCATTGACCAAATTGTTGATGATTGTGACGGTAGTGAAATCTTTTCCCTCATGAATGGATTTTTCGGCTATAATCAAATCAATATCGCTCCTGAGGACCAACATAAAACGGCTTTTATTTGTCCTTGGGGTACTTTCGCCTACAGAAAACTTCCTTTCAGTCTGAAGAACGCAGGTGCTACGTTTCAACGCGCTATGTCTTACACCTTTCACGATATCAAGCATATCGTTCAACCCTACTTGGACGACTTGCCGGCTCATTCTTTACGTCGAGTCAATCACCCTACTCATCTCCGAGCAATTTTTGTTCATTGCCGATTCTATCGCATTCGCTTAAATCCTCATAAATGTGTCTTTTGCGTAGAATCTGGCCATCTCCTCGGTTTCATTGTTTCACGCCATGGGATCAGGGTAGATCCTATCAAGGTCGAGGCAATTCTTAACCTCCCTCCTCCTTCTTCTTTGCGTCAGTTACAAAGTTTGCAGGGGAAAGCAAACTTTCTTCGTCGTTTCATCCCGAATTATGTCGAGATTACTCGAGGTTTCACACGTCTTCTAAAGAAAGGTTCAGAGTTTGTTTGGGATAAAGTTGCTAACAATGCTTTTGAAGCTTTAAAATTGTCCCTCACCAAAGCTCCTCTTCTTTTTCCTCCGGATTATAGTCGAGATTACTTTCTTTATCTAGCGGCGTCCGAGTATACTATCGGTATGGTCCTCGTTCAAGAGGATGATAACCACGATGAACATGTTATCTATTACTTGAGTAGAAGTTTATCATCGACGGAAATCAAGTACCAACATGTTGAGAAGCTGGCCTTGGCTGTTGTCCAAGCAGTCCAACGTTTCCGTCATTATATTCTCGCCAGGAAGACTACAGTGATTTCACACTGTAACCCCATGCAACACATATTGACATGTCAATTGCTGGGGGGCAAGTACTCCAAGTGGATTGTTATTCTCCAGGAGTTCGATTTGGAATTCGATCACGCCACGTCGAAGAAATCGTTAGTTTTCGCAGAGTTAATTTGTGATTTTCCCCACAATGCCACAGAAAAGGTAGCAGTCGATTCGTTACTTGACGAGTCACTTTTCCTTATCAGTACCGAAGATATTTGGTACAGACATATCATTATATATCTCCAAACTCAAACTTTCCGGCCTAATTTGTCCAGTAATGAACGACGTCGTGTCCATTATCAAGCACGTCATTATATCATCCTTGGTGATACTCTTTATCGTCGAGGTATTGACTCTATTTTTCGGCGTTGTTTGACTTTTGACGAGGCTGAGAAAGATTTGAATGACTACCATTTAGGAGCATGTGGTGGTCATATGTCTAGGTATGCTATTTCCCAGAAGATCTTACGTGCAGGTTACTTTTGGCCTTCTCTATTCACTGAATGCATTACTACTGTTCAGAAGTGTCATGCTTGCCAAACCTATAATCAGAAGATTTGATCGCATCCTTCTCCCCTTCATCCTGTAGTCTTAGTTGGTCCTTTTGCTAAATGGGGCATTGACTTCATGACATGTCACCCTCACTCAGCTGGGGGGCATGGTTACATTATTGTAACTGTTGATTATTTCACAAAGTGGGCCGAGGCAATGCCGACATTCGATAATACTGGGAAGACTGCATCCTTATTCTTGTTCAACCATGTCATCACTCGTTTTGGTGTTCCTCGGGCTATCGTTACCGATCACGGTAGTCATTTTAGAAATAACATGATGTCTGAACTTACTAAGAAGTTGGGCCTTCGTCATGATATCTCAACGCCCTATTATCCACAGGCCAATGGTCAGGTTGAAGCCATCAATAAAGTTCTTGTAACTATGATTCGACGGATGATAGGAATACATAAAACCAGCTGGCACACAATGTTATTTTTGGCATTGTGGGCATATCGGACATCTGTTAATTCTGCCGCAGGATTCATGCCTTTTCGATTAGTTTATGGCGTGGAAGCCATTCTACCAATAGAATGCGAGATACAGTATTTGAAGCTAGATGTAGAGCTCTTACCTAATACCTCTACCGAAGAGGAACGTCTATTGTATTTGATGCGATTAGACGAGACTCACCGTGACACTACTCTTGTAATAGAAGCCCAGAAGAAATGTGTTAAGGCACAGTACGACAAGCATGTCAAACCTCGTGTCTTCTCTGAAGGCGATCTTGTTCTTCTATATGAACAAGATAAAGATGTCTTAGGAGCTAGGAAATTCGAACCAATGTGGCGTGGGCCTTATATTGTTAGCAAAGTTTTGGAAAAAGGAGCATATGAGCTAGTGGATTATGATGGTGTGCCTTTGAGTGAACCCAGGAATGGGTTGTACTTGAAGAAGTACTACGCATGAGTCATTTGTGCATAAGTACTGTATTTTTATGTATCATACTGAGTGTGTGTGTTACTTTAGTTTTGTCTTTGACGTTATCTGGTTTTTTACCTTACGTGACGTGTTTGATTGCCATATGTCAGAGTATTCGCTACCTTATATTGGCTTCGCCGACGGTGCTAGTCGTAGTACTCGGAACCTAGCTTCCGCTGCTTGGGCAATCTATGCCCCGACAAATGAACTCATATCTCTACGAGGTATATGTCTTGGCCGAGCAACCAACAATATTGCAGAGTATAGCGTCGTGGTTGAATTATTGGTTGATTCTATCTCTCTCGGGATTCGTTATTTAGTTGTTCGTCTTGACTCGCAATTGGTAGTGCTACAGCTCAGTAATGTATATTCTATTCCAAGTCCTACTCTATTAAGGATATTTTTGCGGATTCGCCTCTTGGAAAGACATTTTGATTACATAGAATATCAACACATTCTAAGAAGTCTTAATACATTGATAGACGCTTTAGCTAATTATGTATTAAACAGGCATTTAAATCATTTATAAAATCAAACACATTAAATTGTACACAATTTTAAAGTAAGCCAGTAGAACCCATGTATATATATATAACGGTCAAAGTTTGTTTTTACAAAATGTGTCCGAAGACCAAAATATCAAAAAATGAAGCTCCTGGCTTCTACAAAGTGACATCACTAATGATGTTCACGATAGCATGCTAAATTCCTGGCTACTCTGCGGAGTAAACGGCCCATAGAGACAGAGACTCCCACGATGTGACGCTGATCACGTCGTGGGATCTCCTCCAGAGGAATCTTTGGAACATCAGCCATCAAGCCCTCTAGATTTTGCTCCACTGTAAGGTAGTCCTCGGCATACTAGGGGACTGGAACTACTGCTTCTCCTCGATGCTGAATAGGAGAACTACCGGTTGGTCTGTATGCCCCCACATCTGTGTTATCAGGAAAATTTTGGTGTTAGTCTTTGGATGATTTTATAAAAACCAAAAACATTTAATATGATGAAAATACAAAAACATCTAAAAAGTTGAAAAGTTAGTGTACTTCTTACCAATATCCCCCCACTGTGCATCTTCAGGAAGGGCAAGCTCAGGATCACCACGAAAGTCCAATCCAGCATAAGCATAATCCTCAATCATCAAGACCTGGCCTTGGAGCCAGTCGAAGAAACGATCGTCATACCTAACGATAGGTCCTGTCACATGCCTGGACATGAGTTGGCACCATCGTAGCATCTGAGGATCCCTGGGACCTGAAAAGTGCCAATCTGCCTGAAGCCTATACACGGGAACCCTCTCGCAGAATAAGGACACTAGCAGCGATCCATAACCGAACTGCTTTAAATCTCCACGCCTACTTTTTGTCAGTTGTTTCTTGAGGTTGTGTAACACTGCGTCAGCCCAGTTGAAGACACGGGGCTCGACACACTCGAGAGCATACTAAAAGTAGCTCTGTAGAGCCATATGCGGGGCAGCACTGCCTGCCATCCGAGCTATAGTGAAGAGTATGGTCCGGAGAGTTATATCTGTCACTCCCCAGATGGCCACTTTTCCTTTCTGTCACTCTGCCTCTGGCACGCAATACTCTCGGAAATACTCGCTCATTTTCATGCCACCCCTGCGGCTACCAGTCAAACTGACATGAGCACCTCGTATTGACAACCCAGTCAAGAAATAGATATCTTCAATATCAATAATCAATGTGTGGGCACCCACAATAAAGACCTGCTGATCCAGATCCCACATCCGGACTAAATGTTCCAACAATCGAACCTGGGCTCTCATGCCCGGTATGCGGAAATACTTTAGGAGACCGCAGTCTCTTAAAGCAGCAATGGTTGGAGGGTGATTCTTGGCGGTAGCATTTTCATCCTCATGTTCCCTTTCTCTCCATTCAAATACCATTGTGTGATTATTAACTTGCATGGCAACCATGATAAGATAATTAATAATTTGAAACATGGAAAAATTTGGTTTAAATGGCTAAATTTTATACAAATTTTTGGGCACTGCGCTGTTCGCAGGTGAATTATAATACACAGTGCGAACTTTCCACACTGTAACTTAATCTTACCTGCGGGAATGAAGGATTCTCACAGGCCCCGTATGGGCAGCCTGCGGGAATCCCCATTCACGCATAGGGCTTCCAAAAACTCACCTAAAACTCAAAATTTAACCACTAAAATCATAAATTTAAACCATGAAAGGCTAGGGAATTGAGGACTTACTAATTTGATCCAGACGGTTTGTGAAATGATGCCCCGAAGCACTCGAAAATCGACGGTGAAGATCGGAGGTTAAATGGGAATTTTTGCACTAAAATGGTGAATGGGTAAAACATATGGTAAAAATGAATTGTAAAATTGTTTTATTTACTTTTTACCATAGTGAAAGTGGGTTTTTTCATATTTGTTCACTATTTTGCCCTAATTACTAATGCGAAAGTGAGAAAAATGACTTGCAGACACCTAACGTGACGATTATGGACCAAAAAAACTTTTGAAGTGTGGTGTGTTTATTTGGTTTTCTATGGTTTTGATTTCAAGACCTCAAGTGCCTTTTATCCGTTCTTGCACTTGCGAAAAACCTAGAACGTGATCGAGCATTGTTTTATCTCTTTTCTGGGCTCGTTATGTTTGCACGAAAAAGGAACCCCCCTGGAGTTAACTTTAAGCCCTTTTCACGACTCCCTAAATATGAAAAGATTGTCGAGCGACCTTGCTATTTTCACGCTCGTTAAAGTATTTGAAGTTATGCGTCCTTCGAGCGATAGTTTAACCCTTTTTCAGTCTCGTTTGACTATTGTATGAAAAAGGAACTGAGAGAGTCCTCTTTTGAGTGTTTTTCCAAACTCTATAATCATGAAAAACCTCCGAGTTTTCTATCTCTGGACTCGTTAAACACACATTGACTGACCTGTGATGGGACCGAACCACTCCTTCTTAGTGTTCGTTAAATATACTCCGAGGGACTCGTCCGAAGGATGAGCTTATATCAACAAGATCCTCTTCAAGCTTGCGTAAAAATAAAGAGGTACTTGCCAGAAATGGTGGGGGAAAATTTGGGAAAGGGATATGTTTCATTTTTGTGTTAATTGGCAGTAAGTGTCGCTCTTGAACATGACACCCTCTGTTCATCATTTGAAGCCGGTTTGGGAAATCCATTTGTCTCGATTCAATAACAATGTCTTTCCATGTGTCGTCTTTGAGTCAATGCTGCCAAATCATTTGTCGTGTCATCCATATGTTCAAGAGCAGTCCAAACCTCTTTTGAGTCGGCCTTCTGCAGTTATACTTTCATTCTGTGTCGGCCTTCCCTGTGTCCAAAGTCCAATTGTCACATGCTCTGTTTCATTTTCAAATCCTGTTACTCATTTCGTGTCACTGATGTGGGATACATCAAGGCCCTCCTGTGATGAGTCTTGTTCTGTCGACTTCAACACATTATCCAGAATTAAGACTTAGAAATTATTCAGTACCTTGAAGCTTGCATGCCTCTATGGCAAGTTTCTCACTTTCGACAGTGGGTTTACATCATTAACCCCTGATCGAGAGATTTCGTCGAGTGTTCGACATCAAATCCTTTATTCACAGTCGATGGATTGTACTATAGTACCTTGGGAGTCATTGACATTAATGGTGATATCCCTCGCACTTGTTAACGGTATACATCAATGACCGGTAATCAAGTGGTTTCTACCATGTTCGACTTCAACTCATGTAATCACATGGTTAGATTCGTACTTAGGGGCGACGAGATTGAAGACCCTGGATATTATCTTTGTGATCCAGGTTGCGATGGAGTATGCTTGATTTGCGACACATAGATCCACTGTGTATGATTCGTGGCTATGTCGTCTTGACTAAAAATCTGTCGCATAGATCCACAGTGTATTCAGGTGGCTGTGTTGTATAGTGGCGGCATGGATCCACAGTGTATGATTGGTGGCCATGACCTTGGTTCATAATATCATCTGCCTATGATCTGAGTATGGGAATGCCTACCTTGGAATTGATACATATGATATTCTGCTGATGCTTGAATGTTTGTAGGTCTCTGATTAGATGTGTTTTTGGTTCTTGACACACACATGCAGCTTACAAAGTCTATCGACTATCACTGGTTCCGCTCTCAGACTTTGGGGGGCATTCTGTTATCCACAAATTTGGTCGTTGTGATGATGTCATGATGATGTCATGGTGATGGAAAATCAAGATCTTTACCAAGAATACTTTCCTGAGAAAAGTTACGGTTGTCCTATTCCAGAATTCATACTTTGAAACATGTTCGCAAGCTGCTTATACATTCACCTACGGGAATGACTGTTTCCTGAAGGCTACCTTAAGCTAGGGTGTGAACTTCCCACACTGTGCTCATGGTTAGGGTGCGGACATGATTGTAAAAGGGAAAAAGATAAAGATCTTGAATCTTCTAGAAGGGTGAGTTGGCTTTCGAGTGGTTACTCAAGTACTGTCATTCCAGATATCTTGGGATCATTCCCTATCCAAGTAACTAATCTATCTCTTCCTATATATTGAGGAGATTGCTCATGGAAAGGGTTAAGCTAAGAAGATCAGCAAGTTAGCAAGAGATTGATTAAGAGAACTAGTGCAAGACTGTATGGAGGACTGATGCTACAGCAGCAAGAGACAACAACAAGGTCATCACATGTGGTAGATTTTCTTCATGCATGAGCTAGTGTGTGTGTTAGAGCTAGAAGCCATCAAAAGGAGACCTATGACATCAAGGCTCAGGTTGTAAGTTTCTCTTTCAATTAATGCAATACAGTAATATGTCCCTTTCCCATAAAAATGATGTTGTTTTATTACATAATTCCTTGATCATATGTATAGACTAGTCATTGAATAGCTTAACTTGTCTTTACTTCGATTGGTTCGTTTTGTCATGATCTGGACGGGACGAGAGCATTGAAGCGAAGCTTGGAACAACAGAGACATAAGGAAAGCGTTCATAAGGTATGTCCATAGCCCTTATCTCTTAGTTCACTCAATAGGCTAGATCTAGGGAAAGTGTATTATTCTGTCATGTTTTGTTCTAGATACCAGGTGGATCTAGGGAGGTCGGTTAGTGTCCGTACCTACGGACTTATCCTATAATAGAGGCTGAAGCCATCACTGACACAAGAGTTCTCCAGCTGAGGAATAGATTCATTTTAGAGTATCTCATTAAATGGAGGAAACTATTGGCTGAAGATTCCACTTGGGAAGATGAGTCTTTTATACAGAAGCATCCCAAGTTATTCAAGCATTGCAGACAACACTTGTCTCAAGGGGAGTGGCATGTTAATCCCTAATATTGGCTCATTACCCCTTAATTGGGGCATATTACATTAGTAATGTTATTTTATTTATGTCAGCTTTATTCCATTAGTTATAATTATACCTCCTAGTCTCCTATATATACCAAGGAGACATTTTCATTTGGAATCATCTGGGAATTGTACATTTATGTGGGCATAAGGAGGTTTCCCCCTCGAAGAGGCTTATTATCTGAATTTCTCTCTTTTTCAAGGCATTGAGTACTTATTCTGAGGTTTTTCTATGCTATATTAATATTTGGTTCTTAACACATTTGCGCACTTCTGATATATGATTTATTACAGTATCATATATGTATATGGATTATTGACACGGGTTTGATCAGTGGATGCAATATTTATGATGCTTTCTAATTTGACTCACATGAGTAGAGGGGCCAAACAGAGGAACTGCACGTTGAGGTAGAGGTGTGGCAACGTCCCTGTCATAGCCTACTAGCACTCCTGTCATGGTATGAACTGTAGGTTAACGATTACCTAGTTTGATATGTTCATGATGTCATGAGGACGGACTGAGACAGTCACTCATGGAGATTTTTAAGGAGCGCGCAATAAGGCAGAGTCTTTATTCCTTAGAATCCCTTAGTCTCTCACAAGGTCGACCAAGTGGGGTGTTGACTCCAAGGGTTGAAAAAACATCAAAAACCAATCAAAAGCGAGTGACACCTCTAGAGCAAGGATGTGCGTCATGAAGGGAACACCGCGTAATTAAAAACTTGTGTCAATAAATCTAGGCGACCTAGAAAACATTGAATTGATTAGACCTTGTTGGATTAATTTATTTATTAAACATGGAATTTATTAATTATAAATCCCCATAAAATCCTAATCCTAACTCTAAGACTAAGCCTAAGTATAAGTTTAGTTAGTGGACTAATTTAAATATTTAATAAATTAAAAGAATAAAGATAAAATCGTTTTAAGAAAAAATGAGAAAAACCTAAAGATTGGATAGAATGCACATGTGTGCATGAAAATAATAAGAGAGATTTTAAAAATGAATGAATTAAAAATATGAGAGAATACGTGTACACATGAAATGGCATCTAGAGTCTAACTAGAATAAGACTCATAGTCCAACTCTAACTAAAATCTAGTTAAGAGACACTCATTAAAGGCGTTGACTAGCTCTTCTACGAAATGTTTTTTTTAGCCAGAATCCAGTGATATCAATTTACATGAATCACTATTTTTTGTTGTTCAGAATCCATTTCTGAATGCAGAAATGGATTCAACATGCTGAAAAACTCCCACGACACTCGAATTTTACAAAAATAATCACTTAAATCTACGAATTTAATAATTTATCGTTGAATTTCGGGAAAATATCCTCGAAAAAGTTTTTCATTTCATAGAATCTTTAGCCTACAGCCTCATTAAATGAGAATCTGGGGAACAAAGGGACAACAAAGAGAGAAAATAGGAACAGATTGGAAATGTGACTTTTAAATAAAATAAAATTTGTAATTACTTTTGCAACTTGGGGAGAGTGTAACAAGTCTATGGGTGAATAATCATAATATATTCAATTAAAAAGTTAATTAATTGTGCATGTGGGCATGTTTGAGTGAGGAAAATTCTATAAAACAAATGATGTAGAAGGGAAATGGATCTCATTTATTCTTAGTAAGGTTATGCTGTCAAAATTATTGTGGACTGTGTTTTACATGTGATAGTTGAGATACCAAGCTTGAAAAAAGAATGGAAGCTCTTCTTTGCACGACAAGACTTGGAGCTATTGTTTGTTAGTTCTTGTGTGTGGCCCCTTTGTGGCTCGGGGGGCTAAGGGGGAAGAAGAGTACCCCTAGCGTTGGCTGGGAGGTACCGGTGTAGTCTCTTGATTAGCAAGCGAAGGAGGGAGTGGTGCAATTTCCTTTTGGATTGAAGTTCGTCATCAACAACAACGATCTTCTGACTACGATATTTTTGGTAATAGATCTGTTTAGCATGATTCTTAGTTATAATTATAATACGATTGAAGGATAAAACATTTTTCTGTATATATACACAATGGAATATTGTTGGGTTATTGATAGAATTAGATTTCATTTAAAAAAAAAAAGTTGTTATAAAAATGTATGTTGCCAATATGTATTTCAATCAGAATTTATGTATATCGAAGGAGTAGTTTTAAACTGAACTCATTTCTTCATTTGTATTGCTTACACCGATTATTTGGATCGGTCTTGCGAAATAGTAGAATGATTATGTTTGAATCCTTGATGCATTGATAACATCCACTTAAATTCGGGTTGAGTATTATTGGTATTTTCAAAACGTTTTACGCCTGCCTTACACTGAAACGCGAAGTTGTAGATGCAAATCTTATATTTTTATTTGATAGAAATTTCGCATATGCAATGAATGTTTCGACTAGATTTCTTTAAGTTCTCTTTTTGCCTTGCCTTCTTGAACGTTTTAAAAGAAGGAGACAAAGGGTTAAGTAAGAATCTTGCTTCAAGCGTTGAGGCAAGAATTCGTATTAAACCTTAGGGCTTCCAATGATACTTGTCATCTTTAAATGAGGGATCACCACCTACCTTTGGGAAGATTAGATTCGATACTTGGGTTAAGGATGGATCATCCAAGGTTTTTACCTAAGACTTTTCTAAAAAAAACTCAAAGATGTTTTCTTTTGTGATCGCCATTCAATGCAATTTACTTAAATAAAATGATAGTTGTAAGAGGCTTGGTCTAAAGGTAAAACTTAGACCTATCTCCCAAAAAGTAATGGATAAATTTTAAATTCTTTATTTTAAATATGCATAATTGTATTGTGGATAATATTTAACTTAACTTGATTTACTTTAAGTTAGTTGAGAGCTAACTCCTATATTGTATTCTTGCATAAGTGTATGATAGTTGTAAATGACTTAGTCTAAAGGAAAAACTTAAGCTTATCTCCCAAAAAGTTACTTGACAAATTTTATATTCTTATCTTAGACATGCATAAATGTATTCTGTGAAATCTTAAACTTAAACTTGTTTTGTTTAAGTTAGTTGAGATGTATTCTTATTTTTATTCTTGCATAATCATAACTTATGTGTAACTATGATGAAATAAGTTATAATTTAAACAATAATAGTTTAAACTGAAGAAGTGGTATTAATATTAAATCATGCAATATATAGGGGTTCTAATATTGAGTATATCAACCATACAACCTGAACATAACATTATAATAGTTATTGATGAAGTAGAAGGAAAAATAATTAATCATAAGAATTCAAATCTTACACCCACTTAATCAGAGTAAATGCGCTTGTAGATATTATAAAAGTTTGATGACCACTTGCGCATAAGACTTAATAGGTTAGTGTGCAAGTTGCACATTTTTAGGTAGTTAGACTTGGTGTTTTACATGATCATCATGTTACGTCCGTTTTTGGATTACCAATTTATGCACTAGACTTTTGGTAGTTCTTAGCATATTTATTTTATTGTGTAAAATTTGGGTTTTTTATGTTTTTAATATTAATGATGTCACTCTTATAATCTTTACTTGTTTATGTTTAGATCCATTAAGAGACATTACATTATGGGGATTAGATACTTCCTTGTTACTTAGAACAGTCGCTAGTCCTAAGACCTTAAATGGTCAAAATCATTCGGATGAATCATGGACTTGAGTGTTGATTATGTGTCTTGGATTTCCTAACCTTGTAGGGTAGGTTGGGCAAGCAATTATCGTTGTTATATTTATGTGATGTAGTTAATCTATGAATAACATTGAAGCTATTTCTGATTATTACTGTGTATATAGATATATGAGAAATAAAGGTATAATTAATGTTGTATGTTGTTTTGTGTGACACTTGTCCTAACTAAGGTTGTAAGAAAAAAAAAAAACGTTATGTCTATGTTATTATACACACTTACTTTATGTCGTAACAGAGGGTTCATTACAGCAGTGGGAACTTTCTCTTATACATAGGTTGAAATGGGAACAGTCACATACATACATGGTTTGTAGTAAGGAGAACCATGTACACAGGTTTTTCGGTACATAGCAAGTGCGTACATGATGACATGTTACATCAACAAGTTGTATAGGTGGTCTACAAAAAATTTATGTGAAGGAGAAGTTTCTAGGATATTTGTTGAGGTTTGGTGTTTCTGATTTGTATGGTTATTGGAGGACAAGGTTGTCCTCATATTTTGGTGAAATTGTATTGGCTGAGAGGACTGGTTTTGTCCTTAGATTTTGTGATATTTGTATTGGATAAAAGGGATGGTTTTTCCCTTTGGATTTTTGAATTTGATAAGGTTACAAGAATAGAAATATTTTTTTTCATATGTGTTGATGATTCATTCAACAATTTTTAATGTAAAATTATTCAGTGATAAAATCTAGGGTTTTATTGTTAGATCACTAGGAACTAATTTTCAGATCTAAAAATTAGTCACATATAGTTGCATGTGAAAATTGACATGGAATTAGAGCTTAGGATTTGAATATAAAGGAATCATATTTGAGACACGTAGCTTTTACATTTGGTTGCATATTTCTTTTTCTTGTTCCAGGAAGGTCAGGATGGTGAGAAAATCGAAGCTTGAGGACAAGTTGGAAGGGGAAACAAACTTCTGGGCTTGCAAGGATGGGGTTCTTCTCTTGTTGGAAGAGAATGACCTCAAAGAATATGTTGAGGATGTGGTTCCTATCCCGACTGATCTAGTATATTTGGCATTCCATAAGAGGATGAAAGTGAAGGCCAAACAAGTATTTCTAATATCCATGAAGGATCACTTGATTAGTCAAATTATTAAGAAGACATCTGCCAAGGATATGTATGATGCTCTGGTAGGTCTATACCAAAATGGGAATACAGGAAGGAAGTTTCCTTTGACACATCAAGTTCAAGTTGTCAGGATGTCCAATGAGGACACTATTATGAACTTTATTATGAATATTACATATATCCAAGATTAGCTTGTGGTCATTGGTAATAGTGTAGAGGATGATGAGTTGGTAAATTTATCATTAAGAGGTATTCTAGGGTCTTGGGAACCATTTGTGTAGGGGATCTATGCATGATAAAATCTACCATAATTTGAAAGACTATGGATTGATTGTATTAAGGAGGAGACTCGATTAGTGTCTAGGGATGATATGGATAGCATAATGAAGAGTATAAGTATTGAGAGTTAGGCCCTTGCATCCCTCACTAGGAAGGTCAGAAGAGCTTCTCTAGGTAGAATAATTTTGCTAGGGAGAAACATCTCCAGAGCCGAGATGGAGGAAGGATATTAGTAAGATTAGATGTTTTGAGTTCCATGACTTTGGTCATTATAATTCACAGTGTCCACACTGGATGGGAAGGGGAAGAAGGAAGTATGCATTAGTAGCAAAGGTTGATGACGTTGTAGACAGGTTCCAAAGGGAGATCTTGTTGGTCTCCTCCCTTCTAGGAAAAATTTCCAATAGGGGAACTTGGTTGGTGGATAGTGGAGCATATTTCCACATGACAAGTGCTAGAGATTTATTTTATACCTTCAAAGAGACTGGATCAGTCTTGTATGTAGAGCTTGGCATGAGATCCAAGCATGAAGTATGTGATTATGGTAAAATATTGTTCTAATTGGAGTGAGAAGAGGTGTTGAGAGTTTTAAATGTGTTATGGATTCCAGAACTTAGGAGGAGTGTTCTCTTAGTCTCGGATATTGAGAGAAAGGGATACCACATATTGTTTCAAAAGGGACAGGTGTTTTTTTCTCCTAGACGATCTAGCTTCAGATTAACAATGATTCTTGGAGTTAGGTAGGGAAACCTATATAGGTTGAGGGACTGTCCTATGTGTGTTATGCCCAACAAGAGAATAAAGGGGTATGAGGAGGAGCAGGTGGCTCCACCAATGATGAGGTAGGTGGCCCCACCAGTAGCACAAAGGGAGTAGGTGGCTCCACTGATCGTGAGGCAGGTGGCCCCACTAGTAGCACAAAGGGAGTAGGTGGGTCCACCAATGGTGAGGTAGGTATCCCCACCCATAGTGTCAACTCATAGGAAGCCAAAGCTCATAGGGAGTTAGTTCTCAGGATAGAGTACGAAGGAGAATCCTCCCATGATTTTTCATAGGATATTACACTTTAGAGGAGGTCAACGAGTACAAAGGCAATAGATGTCTCTAGAGGTTTTGCAGACTCAGAGTATGTTAGGATTCAAAGGGAGAATGAAGACTCAGAGGGAGGTCGATCTCAGAGAGAGACAATTGGGTTAGAGCCTGGGAGAGTAAAAACTTCATAGGGAGTTCCCCCTTAGGTTCAGGTGGGAGAGATGCATATTATAGGACTGATAGATAAGTTCCATGGGTTGAGGAGGGAAGACATGAGCTATAGAGGTAGGAGGATTCTAGGAGTTGTGTACCCTCCATGGAGGATTCAATTGTTTCGGCAAGTTTTTCTACAGTGCCAAAGGAGTCAGACAGTCGGGAAGACAAGAAATTTGGATTTTCTTCAGTGACCAAGGATGCAACTAGTCAGAAGGAATAGAGAGTATGATTTGTTTAAATGACAAAGGGAGCAACCAATCAAGAGGATTGGAGTGTAGCTATGGTAGAGAAGAAAAATCCACTCTCAAAGTGGGATACATAGGTACATCCAGATGATGGTGGATGGGATATCTCCCTTGCTAAGAGGGAGTGTTGTTTTTTGTACCTTTGGGGGGGATTCCCACAAGAGGCCAAGGTGTTATCCATGTGAGAATATTTTTTAGCACTATATTCTCCTTTCTCTTTAGTAAAATCATCCTCGAAATGAGGCTAGGGCCTCATGGGAAAGTTAATGGGATTTGTGTGCTTATGTTGGGGTGTCACACCCACAAAGAGAAATAGATTATTCTAATTAATTATTGAGTTTAGAAGGGGTGCATAAACTCACTCATTGGACTTGTATATAAATGATCTGAAAATCCTTACATGTACAATTAATTCTTAAATACACATAAACATCGGACCAGATTCGGTAAATGAAAATGGCTTGACTATTTGCAAAAACACTTGTGATTATGCTTATTTGTCCATAAACTTCATTAATACCGATGAATAAATTGAAGAATAATGAGATAGTACAACAAAAAATAAAAGAACTCAAATTACATGTATTGATGACATATGTTACTTCATCATCAAATAACCTTTATATAGCATGATTGTTCTTCATCATCTCAAAATACCAATTTACATTGCAATATGGACTTATGAAAATTCAATTTATTGAACACTCATTAATCCCACTACTCAAACGTAGAAAATGAGTTTACCATTGAACTCCTTGCGAAATTTTGAGAAATTTGAGTATAAAGTTAGCCAAATTCTAAATGAAGACCAAAAGAGCCCTTTGTATGCGTATAATGAGACAATGTGTCTCATACATGACAAATTGAGATAAGAATTTTACAAATGACCTCTAATCACAAAATAGACTTCATATTCATAATCCTTGATGAAAAATGAGTCCAACAAGTATAAACCTGCCTAGGTGTGGACAATATACTCTATGGCACACTTTTCCATAGAACACATAAACTTAGCATGCAAAACATTGCAGTCTATAACTCAAGATCCATGCTCGCATTGGAATCTATGCACATTGGCATGTGTTGCAACCTTGGAATGTGCGTATGTCTGTTGGGATCTGTTCCATTAAATAGGGTGCGGGCCCAAACCACCACCCAAATTAGTTGGCAACTTATTACTAAAATTAGAGGCATCCAAAATAAGTGGATAGTTTGGCCTAATGGTTAAACCATTGACTAAACTTAGTAGAGCTCGAGGGTTCTATTCCTTGCGGCCTTTGGCATGTTGGTTGGTTAGTTTTATTGTTATATTATATGGTATATGGTTTAACTATATATGATATATACATATATATACGTTGGTTAATCCTTATGTATTTATCAAGCCCCTTGCATATGTAGGTATAGGTCACATGTAACAACATACAAACTGAGGGCTAGGTTTGAGGGATTAGGGCCTCAGCCCTTTTCCACCCATTTATCCCTTAATAAAAAATTTAATACATTACTTTCCATATAGTGTTAAGAAATACTATTAGGGCGCGATGGTATGGGAGGTTATGTTAAGTCTTTGGGATATTATGGAGGTCATGGAGGTCATGGTTTTGACCCCGATCGACTCCATATTTTTTACATACATTAACCAATATTGGCTAATGGGAGGTCACCACATCGAATCCTCTCATTGGCTATTCTTTCCATGTGTCAATGAACCATTGGTCCACTTGGACTATACCATATGCCCAGTCAGCTTCCAACTAATATGCTATGTCACATGTATGATTGTACTGTCATATGATACATCACATGCTAACATCATCTTGTACCATGTTGATGTCATTGTTTGACATGACCTTTGACTTTTCCCTATTTGACCTAAAATTTGACTACTCATAACTTCTTCATACGAAATTTGTTTGAGGTGTCGTTCACGATGTTGAAAAGCTAACAATGAGCTCTACATATTGATTTTTTTTCTCGATCATTTGAGACGGTCGAATTTTGATATTTTATGGACCCCTTGGGACCTCTATGAGCATTTCATATCCTCCTGGACCTCTATGAGAGTTCCTTATATCCTCATGGATTTCACCTCCCCACTAAAGGAGTTTTGGACCTCCAAAAGTATGGATTATTTAGAAACGAAGTGAGAATGATTTCACCTCACTTGTCCAGTATCATCCATTAATTCTTCTAGGATAATGAGCACCTAAATCATCACAACCATAATGAATACTAAAACAATATCGTCGACGAAGTTAACCATTCCCTTAAATTCACAAACTCCACCATTCATTGTTGCAGTTGGCAACCATGATCCACTGATTAGTAATAAATTGAATAACAAAGTTGAATTTACATATGTGAAAGAGAATGAACCATCAACATATATGCCCTTATTAACAGGAACAACATCAACCAAAGAACCTTTTATACTTTCAACCATATGTTGTAAACCTGGATCTTGGATACTAGCATTAACTAGCATGTGCCCTATAGTGACAACTGTCAAATTCATCTTCATCCAATGATATCTCACAATGAACTCAATCCCATCCTTGAAAATATGATATATGTTTTGTTCCCTATAGAAAATGGCCTTCCTGGCATACAATTATGGACTTCCTAAAACCAACCCACAAATGTCAAGTGGAACCATGTATAACTCTACCTCATCAATGAAACTAGATGTGGTCACAAACTATAACTTGCACTTCTTAGTTACCTGTACTTGAGTATTATCAGAAATCTAACCTAAATGATACACTCTCGAATGAGGCCTTGTTTCCAATCCCAACTTCTGAACAACTTGCTATGAAATAATATTCACTTGTGATCCACTATCAACAAGTGTATCAATCTTAGTATTCTTTGAGATAAATCATAAATGAAACAATTATTTTCTTTGACTTCCATTGGGGATTACTTTAGCCTTTGCAGAAGAAGTACATGAATTGAAACTTGCAACAAAATATTTACCTTTAATGGCCATATATGTAACCTTCATTTGATCCTCAACATCTGATCCAAGATCTGGAACTATGGTCGTGGTCTTCTTATTACCCTTTCTAGGTTGAGCCCATTTTTGTTTCAATTCTAGATGCAACTTCCAACAATACTTCTCATCATGTCCTTTCTTCTCGTAGTGAGAACATATAGGCTTCTTCTCGTCATTTGTATTCCATGTATTTCTCTTCTTACTCTTCCCTTTTCCCTTCGACTACTCCTCGAATTCATGTGGCTCCTTTGAAACATCCTCAACATATTTTCCTTTGTTGCCTTCAAGATGTGTATATTGTACTGATATTTCATCAATATTAGTAGGATTAAACATCAATATAGTATGGAGAAGATATGAGTGCATACCACCAATATACTTTAGAAGAGTCTCAGGAGAATGTAATGGGATTCCCAAAGACAATTCCTTCCTCTTAAATTCATGTGTATAAGCCTGAAAATTTTTCCGTTTCCCTTGTTCGAGATGTTGCCAAGAAATAATTGATGTTTTCATGTAAGATAATGGATAAAATTGCTTTCTTAATGAAACAATAAATTCACTCCAGGAAGAGATGAGTTTACCATGTTTAATAATAGCAACTTGTGTTCAACTCTCCCACCATATCAATGCTAAGTCACTCAGGGAAGAGTATCCAGATGTATCCTTGAAGTATCCTTTATGACTTTTTGTACCTTGTAATACACTTCAATCTGTTTGACCCAATTATCCAACTTCTCTGCTTTTAAATCTCCATCATAACTTGGAAAATCAAACTTTACATCTAGATTTAACAAATAAAAATCATGAGAATGAGAAGACCTCTTAGAACTCTTTTTCCTCTTATGAGAATAACATTTAGTTTCATTAGAAGAAGAAGATGGTGATGGGGATGAAGGAGTCTCTAAAGGTTTTTCACCTTCTCGTTCTTCTTCATCTTTTACCATTGTTTCAATTGGACCCCCTTCATTTTAATGAGTTTCTCTCCTTCTTTCTAGGTCTTCCCACAATTCCTTAACCATATTTGTCATCTCAAGAAACATCCTTTGAAACTCCTTATCATCCTTAGAAAGAACATATTCAAGCTCCATTTCTTTCTTTCAAAATACATGTTCAATCTCATGATTAAAAACTCCAAGTGTGCCTTCACCTCGCTTAGAATTAGAACTCATAAGCATTCACTTGTAAATAAACATCAAAACCATCTCTAATACCAACTTTCCTTATCATAGGAAAGTTTCCTTTCATTGATACTAGCTTGCTCTGATACCAACTTGATTTGAAAATAGTTAGATGTACAATTAATTCTTAAATAAACATAAAAATCCGACCATGTTCGGTAAATGAAGAGCGCTTGACTATTTGTAAAAATATGTAAATATGTTTATTTGTCCATAAAATTCATTAATAGTGATGAATGACTTGAATAATAATGAGATAATACAACAAAAAATAAAAGAATTCAAATTACATGTATTAATGACATATGTTACTTCATCTTCAAAGTCCCTTTATATAGCATGATTATTCTCCAACATCTCAAAATACAAAATTACATTACAATATGGACTTATAAAAATCAATTTTTAAGACACTCCAAAAATATGTTGTTCAAATGTAGCAACTTGGTTTACCATTGAATTCCTTGTGAAATTCTAAGAAATTTGAGTATAAAGTCATCCAAACTCTAAACAAGGGCTGAAAAATCCCTTTTTACACGTATAACGAGACTATGTGTGTCATACATGAAAAACTGAGAAATGAATTTTACAAATGACCTTTGATGACAAAAAAACTTCATATTCATAGTCCTTGTGGAAAAATGAATCCAACAAGTATAAACTTGCCTAGGTGTGGAAAATATACCCTATGGCATGTTTTTCCATGCAACACATAAACTTACCACGCAAAACAATTCAGTGCATACCTTGGGATCTGTGCCTGCATTGGAATCTATGCACATTGGAATGTGTGTACATGTGTTAGGATCCACGTCATTAAATACAGTGTGGGCCCAAACCACCATCCAAATTAGTTGGCAACTTATTACTAAAATTAGAGGCATCTAGAATAAGTGGATAGTTTGGCCTAACGGTTAAACCGTTGGCTAAACTTAGTAGAGGTTGAAGGTTCTATTCCCTACGAAGTTTGGCATGTTGTTTGGTTAGTTTTATTTTTACATAATATATATATATAGTATGTGGTTTAACTATATAGTATATATACATATATATACGTTGGTTAATCGTTACATATTTATTAATTCCCCCATGGATTCAGGTATAAGTCACATGTAATAACATATAAACCAAGGGCTACGGTCGAGGTCTTAGGCCCTCAGCCCTGATTTAGCACTTAATACAAATTTAAATAAATTACTTGTCATATTATAATAGTGTTAATAAATATTATGAGGTCGCGATGGTATGGGAGGTTACAAAGGTTGTGGGTTCAACCACGTCAACTCCATAACTTTTACAGACATGAATTAATATTGGCCAATGGGAGGTTGCCATGTGGCAACCTCTCATTGGCTATCCTTACCATGTGTCAACGAACCATTGGTCCACTTGGAATGTACCATATGCTTAGTCAGCTGCCAACTAATATGCCACATAACATGTACGATTGTACTTTCATATTCCATGTCATCTTCTAATGTTATCATCTACTATGATGACATCATCCTTTTACTTGACATTTGACTTTGTCCTGTTTGACCTGAACTTTGACTGCTCATAAATTATTCATACAAAATCCATTTGAGGTGTCGTTCACGTCATTGGAAAGCTAACAACGAGCTCTACACATTGATGCCATTTTCTTGATCATTTGAGACGGTCAAAGTTTGAGCTTTTATGGACTCCGTGAGACCTCTATGATCATTTTGGATCCTCCTAGACCTCTATGAGTGTTCCATAGATCCTCTTGGATCAATAAAGGATAGAGATCATTATGGCATTGGATCATTGTGCAAGGATGGAGTTATCATAAGTGAGTTTTCACTTATGTTAGGAGGAAAATATGTCATAGGGTTGATGACTCTATTTTCTGTTCTTGGCAGGGAAAATCACACCACATGTGTGGGAGAGAGAGGCATTCGTAGAAGTAATAAATTGTACGAGTGGAGAGAAACATACAAAAGTGTTTGTATAGGTTTTTGTGCATGTACGTGGGTTTCAGTGGGAAAAATCACATACATATGCAACTTGTGGTGGAAAGATTCACGTACATATGTAGGTTGCAGTGGGCGCAACCATCTATACACAAGTTGTAGTGGGTACAACTATGTATATACGTGGGTTGCAGTAAGGAGAATTGCATACATAGTTTTCTTGGTAAAGAGCAAGTCCACACTAGCTAATAGGTGACGTCAGTAGGTCATACAAGTGGTCTGTGGTAAATTTTCGGGCATAAGAAGTTTCCAGGATATTTAATGAGGTTTGGTGTTTCTGATTTGTATGGATATTGGAGAACAAGGTTGTCCTCATATTTTGGTGAAATTATATTGACTAAGAGGACTCATTTTGTCCTCAGATTTGGTGATATTTGTATTGTTTGGGAGGGATGTTTTTTCCCTCATGATTTCTGAATTTTATAAGGTTACGATAACAAAAAATTTGTGTCTCATATGTGTTGATGATTCATCTCCTGTACTTTGTGTTTCTACTCCATATAATTTCCCTCAATAATTTTCAGTGTAAAATGTTTCAGCGATAACAACTAGGGTTTTACTGTTAGATTACTAGGTAGCAATTTTCACATATGAAAATTAGTCTCATAGAGTTGCATGTGAAAATTGACACTTAATAGTATGGAATTTCTCTGAACAATTTATGGCACCTCCATCTACAATCATTACACTATTGTGGGATATACAAAGCAATTGAGATCCTTTGCTAATTTGTAATTGATGAAACTATGGGTACTACCAAAATCAATCAATATTTTTACCTTTTTCTTTTTGATGTGTTATTGTATCTTGAGGGTTTATGGAGTGTTTAATTGATCCAGGAGGATACATGAATGCTCACATACGTTCAGGAGGATTGATAAAATCTCAAATTTTATCATGTCAAATTCTCTCCAAAGTTACATCATTATGTATAGCTCGGCGATAGCTTTCCAATGGCATAAACATGACCTCAAACAAAGTTTTTATGCAAAACTTATGATCGGTCAAAGTTTTGGTCAAATCGACCAAAAGTCAAATTCAAAGGGTGACATGTGTCACCACTGGAAGGGTGACACATGGCATGATCATACATATGTATGGTGTTGACGTGGAAACACCATGAAGTGACACATGGCACACTGTCTTTCTGAATGGGAAAGTGACATGGCATTCATACCTATAAGTGGACTAATTATATGTTGACACATGGAAATGATTGACCAATGAGAGGATTCCACCTAGAAACCTCACATTGGCCATTTATAAATAAGGTTGTTTAATATTAATGTTGGGAGTTTGGAGGATCGAACTAGGGTCTCCTTCTTAACACTCAACAACTTACCATTAAACCACACATTTGTTTCTTAACCATAAGGGGCATGACTTATATTTAAATTCGTCATATTTTTATAATGTCCAAAAAAAGGGTCGAGGACTAATCCTCGGTCCTTGGTATCTATGGATCTATTGTAACTATAACTGTAGTTCGCGGGGCCTAATGAGATACGCCAATGGATATACAAAAAAAACACACTATATATAAACTTTGATTATAACAAAACAATCGACGAGGGAGAGGTACACGGGCTTGAATATGTGACCTATACCCCCAAAAACCAATTCCTTAACAAACTCACCCAAGGCGCCTTTCAATGCAGAGATTCCACACAAACACAATTTAATGTGGATGCCATGATTAACCAAGGTACAGGGCTTGGTTGGTCTCGTGGCCTATTTAAGATTTGGCACACATCCCAAGATAGGCACAAATCCCAAGGTTGCATGCATATTGAGGAGGAGGTACATTATGGATTCATAGATTTTCATTCTAAGAGAAAGTCAAGTTTATGTGTTGCATAGATTTGCATTCCATGAGGTACTTTGTCCAAACATAGGATTTTTTATACTATTTTTTCTTTTTTTCTCGAGAGGAGTACAATGGTGATGTTATTTTTGTTCTAAGATGTTGTCTATGAAAATATTAGTCCATATTTCCATTTATGAGTATCTTAGTGCATCATTTGGTGTGTAAAGAGGGTAAAATTGAGCTAGTTCAGAATATGGTCGAGTTTATACTCATTTGTCTCAGAGTTTTACAAGGAACTCAATGGTAAACTTTACTTTTGATTTTGAGTAGCGGAATTGAAGAGTGAATTCAAATTTGTCTTTGTAAGTCCATTTTGTATTTTAATTTCACATTTTGAGATGATGAAGTGCAATCTCACTATTTGAAGGGAACTTGGAGATGAAGTAAAATATGTCATCGATATTGTGTAATTTGAGTTCTTTTATTTTCTATTGTGTTATCTCATAATTATTCAAATTAATCATTCTTTTATGATATTTTGGATAATAAACACATCATCACTTTTTTTTGCAAATCACCTAAATACGATCAAGAATTATTTTGAATCAAGTTAGATGTTAAAATGGTTTTTTAAAGATTACCCTTGGTATCTAAGGGTTTTTGGATCAAGTGGTATCTGAGCTAGTTTTGATGTGCATTTTCATGTTGTTGATGTGACGATATCCAAGACTTAAGTTGGTAAAGGGTTTGAAGGCTCTCAATATAGATCTTGTTGTGAAGAAAACATGAGTAAATCCCTCATGAAGTTAAGGCTACAAAAGAACATTAACTGATGAAATGAGAAGGAGAATTATGAATTAAGGATGCAACTACAATCTCTCGAAGAGGAGAAGTAGAAGCTTCAAGATCGATTGATGTGTCATGAGGAATTCCATAGAAGTATTTTTCATGAGTTGGAAAGGAAGTTGCATACTAAGGATAAGGTATTGGCACCACTAACACCATTCCATGAATATTGGAAGGTAAAGAATGTAAAGTCTCCAATGCAAGAGAAACTAACTCCTTCAAAGGGAATGATCAAGAAAGATGATTCCTCATATTATTCTTTTTCCTGACAAGATGGAGAATGCTCAAGGATGGATGAAGCAAGGAGAACTTCATATGACAAGGTCCTTCATAAGTAGTTAGATTTACCTTCTAGCCYGGGGAAAGTTAAAATAACTAAGACATCTCCAAAACCAAAAAGATGTAAAGGCACTTGAAAAAATACAAGAAACAACCCYAKGTGATATTAATAGCCTTGTTGAAAGATTTGAGAAAGAATACTTCCTAATGGTTCGTATTAACATAGTGATATATGAATAGATAGAGGTATGGTTCATTGGCAGTGGCTCATATCCCCACATGACCGAGATGAGATTAATATTCCTATCTCTCTCAAAGATCAACACATATTTCTATGTAGGATTTGGAATTAACACTAGACAAGTAATAAGAGGGTATGGATATGTAAGATTCGATCTTGAGTCAGGCGAATTTATGGAAATGGATCATATGTTATATATTTCTGACTTGAAAGTAAACCTACTCTGAGTTGCAACTTTTGAATATGAAGGATATGAAATCACATTCCAACATGGCCAGGTACTTTTGTATTCAAGGGAAGCTACTCAAGATATAGAAGTAGTGATTGGTGTTCGCAAGGAGAAGTTACATAGGTTATTGGGAAGACCGATAATCTGGTCTAATGGTTTTTTAGATTCAACATCATATTCTACATCATATTCAATGTTGTGTGACTCCTTCCAGTACTAAGGGAAGTATGAGTCCATGAATAAACCATCCATCAAAAGAGATAATTGTAAATATGTGTATTTGTAAAATGTAAGCTAATATGCATATGTAGATACCTTCTATTTATATTTTTGTATTAGAAGGATTGTAAGCCACTCATGGTACACTGCAAGAGTGAGAGGAATTTTGTAAAGGATTTCTATATAGCCACCTTACATATTTTTTAAAGTGAGAGAAATATTGTAAAGGGTTTCTATATATATTTTTTGTTATAGGAGTGAGAGGGATCTTATAAATATTTCTAATTGCTTCGACAACAAGTGTAAACAATTGTATTGTCTTGTTATCAGCTAAGGACTATATATGGATCAAATTGTTTGAGATAGCATTCTTATTCTGAAGTACTGAAGGAAAAGGAACATAAGGATGTAGGCAGTTGGATCATGTAGATCGAAAAGAGGGAGGAGCATCGAAGTAATGTAAATCTTCCTAGAGCTGGTAAAGGAGAAACAATTATCTTTCTAAAGAGATAAGAGGTATATACTTGTAAAGATGCATTCTATGACATATTCAATATATTATTTCATGTTCATATAGATGTATACCTTGACCACAAAATAGTTTAGAAAATACATATGTATACAGAGAATATGTTTGGTATTGTTTTCAAGGAAGGAGAGAAGAAATGGATAGAGAATTCATTCAGAGACTCCTATAGATACATCAATGGTATAATAACATAGAGTCCAAATGGGCAAGGCATAGATAAACATTCAACTTGGTTTCATATTCGCCGAGATAGAATATCTTCAGTAGAGAAGGAGATGGGAGTGGATGTTGAGTACATGATTCAGATTTGGATATTGTAGAGATTATGTGAGAATATTTTTTAAGAAGGAATCTATGAGCCAGAACCAGAACTAGATTTGACCTAGTGCAAGTTGACAAAGATCTATATTCAGAGCCATATTCCAAAGAAGCAAACAAAATTACACTGATCTAGTATCCAAGATCCAAGATGAAGAATCATTCACAGAATATTCAACAAGATGGAAAAGTGAAGAAGCTTCATCATCACTAAGTTACTAAGTAAGAGAATATCAGTAAGGTGGAAGAGTGAGTAAGAGTTATCATCACTCAGTTATTGAAATATTCATACTTTTGGAGGACAAAGAGTTCTTCAGTGGGAAGGTGTGATTGAGGAAGATCCAAGAATACTCATAGAGTTCAAGGAGGATCCAAAATGCTCATAGAGGTCCAGGAGGATCCCAAACACTCACATAGGTCTAGGAGGATCCAGAAAAGCTCAAAATGTGACCATATTATATGCTCTCAAAAACTACATCATTGTGTAGAGTTCGACAATAGATTTCCAATGGCATAAAAATCACCTCAAACAAAGTTCATATGCAAAAGTTATGATTAGTCAAAGTTTAGGTCAAACTAGGAAAACGTTAAAGAAAAAGTCAAAGTCAAAGGGTGACATTTGTCACCATTGGAATTGTGACATGTGGCATGATCATACATATGTATGGTGTTGACATGGTAACACCATGAAGCACCACATGACACACCATATGTATGACTAGGAAAGTGACATGGCATCTGTACCCATAAGTGGACTAATTATATGTTGACACATGGAAATGATTGACCAATGAGAGGCTACCACGTGGAAACCTCCCATTGGCCCTTTATTGATAAGGTTGTATAAAATTATTGTTGGGAGTTTTGGAGATCAAACCTGAGTCTCCTTCCTAACACACAACAACCTTACCATTACACCACACATTTGGTTCTTAACTGTAAGGGGCGTGACTTATATTTAAATTCATCGTATTGTTATAATGGTCAGAAAAAGGTTCGAGGGATAAGCCCTCGACCCTTGGTATCTATGGATCCAATGTAACTGTAAGAAGAGTTTAGGGGGGCTAACGAAATATTCCAACATATATACAAACAAACCACACTATATATAAACTTTGGTTATAACAAAAGCATCAATAGGGTAGAGGTCCACGAGATTGAAGCTGTGACCTCTACCCCCACAAACCAATTCCTTAAACAACATGCCCAAGGTGCCATTCATTGTGGAGATTCCACATAGATGCAATTTAATGTGGATGCCACGATTACCCAAGGTACGAGGCTTGATCGGGCCTGTGGCCTATTTAATACCAGGTACACATCCCAAGACAGTCACATCACATATTTATAATCTTATTTTATATTCCAGATTTATGATTAGCTCATTAAATGACACAAACATCCTAATTTTTTCCATTTCACTTTCAAAATTGAAGGGGAGATGAACCTTTTCTACTTCTTTAATGACTGCTTCTTTCCTTACTTTTGGAACCTTCCTTGGGGGATCTTCTTTTTTCTTACCTTTATTTGGTGTGTCTTTCCTTGGAAGATATTTTTCCTGATGACTAAAAGAGGGAATATCATCTTTGGGGTATTTTGGAGGATTTGTTGTTGTTTTGTTATTTATGAGATTATATTGTTTTTGGAATTCCATGATTGTGTTATGATATCCCTTCCTGTAATCCTCTTTCTCCTTCAACACGTCATTTTGGTATTGCATGAAAATATCATACTCTTATTTAGTTAGGCAAATCCGTGGCTCTTCTAGATAAAAATAATGAATATCTTCAAGAGGTTCCTCAAAATGTTTTGCAACATAATTGTTTTGGAAAGGGGGTCTGACTGGCTAATTAGATGGAATCCTTTGTTCCCTCTACCTTATTTGAGGAACAAGAGGCCTTCTAAAATTATTATTTCTGGCTTGAATATCATGAGGCTTATCTTCCAAGGAAAACGTTTCTACCAATTTCTCCATAGTGTTTACCATCAAGTACAATTTTTCATATGATGCTTGAGAGGTAGAAGGTAGTGCTTCTTCTTTAGCCTTCTTATTTTCAACTTCTATTTGGAGCTCAATCTTTCCTGATGTATCTAGGTTCACTTCTACTTCAATTGCATCATTCATCATATCAGTCAGAGAAGCAGATATTCGCTCTCTTAGTAGCAAGGAAAATTCACTCTCAAATGCATCAACATAATGGAGTTGAGTAATCCCTAGAGGAGGATTTGATTGATCAGGGATGGAGTTCTAAACCTTCATAAATTTGGTGGAAAATTCTTGAACTGTCTCAATAGGGAGTCTCTTCAAATTATTGTATGTTGTCAACAACTGCAAAGGGGTTTTCTTATTACCCCACCTCCCAAGAAAAAGAGTTTCAAAATTGTCAAAATTGGGAGTTCTAGTTGATGGGATGGACTTAAACCATTTTATAACTTCTCATGAAAATATTTTTGCAAATAACCACATATTAACATCTTCATATTCTACTTCTTCAAGATCTATGAAATTAGTGAATCTATCTAAATGTTTTTAAGTTGTTATGTCTCCTTCTGCATCAAATTGTTTTATCCTTTGTGTATAATTTTGTGGTAGGTCATGAAGTGTAGCAGGGAGAGCTAATGAGGAAAATATGGTTGTGATGATTCTAGGAGGGATTGAAGGAGAAGGTTGACTAGATGATGAGGACTTAGGGATACCAACAGTTGTGTTAGATAAAATCACTACAACACTTTTTAAAGAACTAACTGATGAATGTAAGGGAAGATTAATCAAATAAAGGAATATCTTCTCATCAAAAAGAATTTGGGACAGATCTGACTCTGACTTGGATCTAAACAAAGATTGCTCAACTTTTATATCAAAATACATATATTCAATAGTTGTTACTCCATATTTAGGAAATGATGAAACTCGATCCA
The DNA here is from genome assembly GCA_009831015.1 of Picea engelmannii. Lineage (NCBI taxonomy): Eukaryota > Viridiplantae > Streptophyta > Pinopsida > Pinales > Pinaceae > Picea > Picea engelmannii. The sequence goes on along the minus strand of ML781120.1, from coordinate 71,964 downwards.
GAAAAATAACTAATTGGGTGCTTTCTTGTCAGTTTTGCGCAGGAGATTTTTTGGATTATCAATAGCTTCTAAAGGATTATCATCTGGATGATGCCTTGTTTGTTTCCTTTATGTATCCAGGATTCTCAAACAAAATCTTTATCAATGAAGGGTTATTGTATACTTGATGAATTGAGAGGTGGTTGATCAAAGGAAATATAGAAATAACACCTTTAGGCCAATTAGATATCATTGTAGATTGAATATTACAGAGAAAAAAAAACCTTAGGGAATCTATCACAAATGAATACCAAGGTGATTATAGTAGAAAGACAACTAAAAGTATATGCAACATAGCATCAGATACAGATCAATTTTGATACATATCGTTCACATTAACATAAAGAAGAAGATATATCACATAGATGAATTTAAACTATAAGACTAAAACTGTAGGATCACATGCATAAAAAAACACAACCACATGTATCTCTGGAGTCAAATTTTAGGGACTTATGATCTAGCAAATTTCATTAATATTAGAGAAAGTTTACAAAATGTATTCAATAGTTTTTTCCTTCCACACTTGCAAACCCTTTCCATACTAAATTTCATGAAATAAATACAATATGGCTCACCCTTGGACCAAGGGATACAATATAAACCGTTTGCATAAAAATAGAACTAAGTTACATTGAAATAAAAATAGTTTCAACTAGGTTCCATAAAACTAGGGAGCTCTCTTGAACAAATTGATTTCATCGAATTTCTTTAACCAAATACATTCTAGCTGTCAATTAATATTATCTTTGCCTTCGTATGTCATTGGAGATGATATTGAAATATTTTTTGAGTTGTTCTTATCGAATTTGAGGGATTCTGGCACTTTGTCATAGATTTGCAGCAAGGTTGTTACACAACAACCTACAACAGAAATGCAGCGATATGTGCAACATATGCTTTTTTTCATTGTGTTCGTATTTTATGCCTTGAGATGATTGATGATGATGGTTTATGGCCTCTTAATGATGATTGAATATCTCATAATGATTGTTCTTTATTCATGGTGACGCTTGTTCCTTTAAAACCTTAAACCCTAATATAGCAAACTGCAATAAATGAAACCATGCTACTTCAGCCTGATCAAGTGATTGTTTGACTTAATTTTTCATACTCATCTCCCAATTACCCTTATGATTATGTTTTGATTTGAATATCACACACAAAATATTTTCTTATTGCTAAAAAAAACATACTATCATAGTTGTGCAGCAAGGTTGTTGCACAACTGTAAATTTCATATTTATAGCTTATATCCTCAAACAAAAAATTCCAAAATATGTATGGGAAAAAATGTAATGTCATCAAAAGATAAAAATACAAAAATTAATGCATCTTAGAGCTTAGACATCTACTTCTTCAACAAGCAAATCAATTGTTCCCTTCCCCTTCTTTTATGTCTCCAACTATTGCAATCTTTGTTTGAGTGTTCAGTTCTCTTTCCTCAAAGTCATATTTTGTTGATATATGTTCTTCAATTGTTTATGTAGTGGCAGGTTTCTTCTCACTATGAATATAGCATTTTCTATTATAGGATCAAAATAATCTAGGAGCTCTATAAATTTTATCTTTGCTCTTCTATTCTCCTTGCTCAGCTGGATTATCATATCGTGTGCTTCTCTCAGTTGTTCTCTTAGTATTTTGAAAGTATGTTGACCCTCATCATAGGTAGTCCTCTTATTTTATGTTTCCTTTGGATGTATCTTTGATGGAGTTTCTTTCTAAGACTGCAAATTTCTGGATGAGGATCTGGTCAAAGGAACACTAGGCTTAGGTATTTATTTCACCTCTGGACTTTGCTCCACCACCTTCCCTTTACCTTTTGTTTTGGAGTCAGTTGGAGTTACAAGAACTAATGTTTCACGTGTCACTGAGATATATTTATTGGAGGCATGTTCCAAGTATTTTTTCTTCATTTCGATGTTCTCATGTTGCAACTATGCTATGAAAAAATGGGCTTTCTTTAACTGTTCTTGCAGCTCAATGATAAGGCTGTATTTGTCATTAGGGGGATCTCTTTATGTGAAGGCCTCTAGAGCTTCATTAGGGGCTTGTGATGTGTGCATGGAAGGAATCCTTTTTTTTGTTGACCTAGTAACTGGTTTACAAGGAACTTTGACCACTTCTTGGGAAAATTGGAGCTTTTTCCATTTCTTTTTAGCTTGTTGAATTACTGTAGTTTCCTCAATTTCATTTTCCCTCTTTTTGAAAGAAATTTCAGGAACATATGTTGTGGTATTTTCTACGGATGAAGGTGTATCTCTCATTCTTTGTGGGATGCTAAAAGAATTAACCGCTATCTTTGATGATGATACAAAAGATTCCCAATCCTAACTCCTCTTTCTAAGTTCTTCTAACACCAACAACTTTATCAATGGAAAATGGAGGAGGTGGGGTTCCCCTTTATCTTTCCTTTATTTCACTTTGTCATCCATCTTCCCTAGGATTCTAAAGAGGTAATGGGCTAAATTTAAAGGTTTCCTACTAGTGAAGTGGGTTAAGATCCTGAAATGATATTGATAAACCCTAGTGAATCTTCCCTCACATGTGAAAAACCTTTGAATTACCCTAAAAAAACTACTATGGTTTTCTAATAGAATTTCTCTGGGTATGGTGGCTCCAAAATCTATGTTTCTAAATTCAGGATTCAAAAATTCATGGTAGTAAGCTAGATCCAGTTGCATACCTTTGAACCATTTCTCTCCACGAGCAGGGATCTTTGTTGCAACAACGACAGTGTCTTCAAAAACCTGAAATTGTATAAATTGTATGTTTCCCACCTTAGCTTCAATTCCATTATAAATAAATGCAAACTCCTTTGTCACCTGCATGTTGTAACCTTGAAGCTTTTCACAAAATCTGATGCATCCCACTTGTTCAAAAGAAACCATGATTGTTGGATATGCATTCACTACCCTAAGGTTTTGAGGCTCAAATCTAACAATATCACCACCCTTTGTGTTCCTCCTCCTGCCTTCTAGAGTTTCCATGATGCTGGCATGTGTCAATTTCCATGTGAAAATGGAAAGAAAATATTGTGCGCATGGTAAAATGAAACATTTTCATATGCACATCTAATAGGTAGAATTATGGTTTGATGTAGAAAAGGATATGCATTGTAAGGTTAATTTTGAGTTTTTTGGTTCATAAGAAAGGTTTTCCTTTCAAACATCAACCATGAGCCCAAAATAGTAGTGGGAGGGTGCAAGAGTAAAGGAGGTGATGATGTGTAGCGCTGTAAGCAACATCGACTATAGCCCGTGCGCAACAATCTTGGATGGGAGATTTACGGATTTACAGAGAAGAAGAATGGTATCCAAGAGGTTTCTTGCATGAAATATGAAGAATTGGAATGATAAAGACAAATTGAATTGCCACTTATACCCATCTTACCTTGTTGCACTTCAAAACCCAATTGTGCAACATTTAGGAACTTGCACAACAACTTGTGCAGTGATCCAATTTTCTTGATGATGCTACGTTCCTCCAACGGATTTGAGCTCATGAGATTTTCTAAACCATGACAAGAATGAATATAACTGATTATGATTGACCACATGGCCTCTCATAATGATCCTTTGGTGACATGACAACCCATATTCTTTGACATCATGACCACATGACTCATGACTCAAACTTTATTTATAACAATATCTAAACGACTTTATTAATCACAAATCCATTCAATCATGACATGAATTTCACCTAAGAGAAGAATTTCATGGTATTTATAAGAGAAAAGCAGGAATTTACCCTATCATACATACTTAAACCATACTCTAACAACCTATTTATAGGACACTAACAGGAAGGATTAAGTTCATTTATCCCCATCCCTATTTTCATTTATGTTAATTTGTTGAAGAATTTAAGACCTAGTCTAGGAGTTAATATTGTTTATTCCCTTAGGGTTTGTCTTTGGTTAGATTAAAACCTAAGGTTTATGATGGTATAATATCTAGGGTTTGACCTAGTTCAATGAATTTCTTTTTTCTAGACACTAGAGAAAGAAAATGATACCTAGGTCTTGACAAGTTTTTAATTATGTTTCTAATTTCTCAGAAAGACAATTAGAAAGACTTTGCATTTAATTATCAATTCATGATTCGTATGGAACTTGTGTGTTACCATGCACTGTATATGAAGGATGAAATCTATGATTCCAGTGGTTTTCTATGTAGTCATAGTATCATTGATTTCTTTTTCCAGGAGAGTATAGACAATTCACAAATTTTGGAAAGGTTCTACAAACTAGAGGGAATAAAATCCACACATATTTAAAAGAAAGTAAACTATGCTAATTCAACCGACCTGGAATCACTTAGTGTTGTAACCTTGATTGAATGTAAATGAAATTGCAAGAAATGAAACTAATTCAACCAACCTAGAATCACTTAGTGTTGTGACCCTTATTGAATGTAATTGAAATTCCAACTAAACTAATTCAGTTGGCCTAGAAGCACTCAATGTTGTAACCCCAATATAAATGTAATTGAAATTGCATGAATTTAAATCTAATCTAGTTTGCAGAAAATAAATTCTAACTAATTGTAGGAAGGGAAATCAAGTCCTTTCCAAATTGATTATTGTTATCACTCACTCTAACAAACATAATAATTAGGTTAAGCACATTTATTCAAAAACATGAAAGAATGCAAACTTAATCTAAAATGCAATTATCTCAACTAGAAATTATAAATAAATAAATAAATGCAATCTTATGTGAATAATCAAATGCATAAATAAATTAATGATTACATAAATATAATCCCTCATAAATAATTAACTGCAGAAATAAATTAAATCACACCACAAAGAATTGATTGCAAAATAAAATGAATTAATCTCTTACTAATCTACAACATAAATAAATCAATCTAATATAAACAAATTTATCTAAATACATACTATAATCTAAATTAAAATGAGAATTCTGGAAATATAATTTATTTCATCATCAATTAGACTTGTTCTGTAAGAGTCCTCGTAGAATGAAAGAGGAAATATTTTTATACATAAGTTTTGTTTAAAAATAAAATAACAAAAAATAAATGAGATCGACAAGTTTCTCATGTGGTTTGCTAACAATTAAGAAATAAAAAATGAGATCCACATGTTTTGCATGTGGTTTGCTAACAATTAGAAAATAAATACATGATTCCAAGATCTTTGCTAACAACGTATCTAAGAATTCCAAGATTCTTGTTAACTCCTCTTGAATTTAGGATTCCTTTGAAGTCATATTCAAATTTGGAGATGTAGGTTACAACGACATGGTCAAAACACATCCCAAATAAATTTTAGTGTTTGACTTCCTAGATCCAATCTACACCCATATCCACCAATAAAATGCATCCTTTGTCTTCGATCTATTAAAATCATAATTTGATATAGCCAACAAATAAATTGTACCTACCCAAATTAAATCGGAAAATATAAAATTGTAGAAAAATGGATTTATGCACATAGAAAATATATTATTCATAATTAAACCATATAACTTATATTTGAATATATTTGTTATGGTTAGTGGTGGTTGATGATTTGTTTCCATGGATCCATTCTACTATCTATGTAGTGGCGGTGTCACAATATGCCTGGAGTAATGGTAGTGAAATGTGGTTTTGTAAAAATTAGCAGACTAACCCATTTTTCAAAGATAAATGAAAAATATGTTATTTCTCTAATATTTATTCATAATTCACACGAAATACTAAGGAAATGAAATGTAAAGTACTTTGGTTCTAGAGCCCGCACACGAACATTCGAACGAACTAATACATGGTCATAGGTATGCGAAAAGGGATTAAAAATATGGAAAAGAGGATGTAAAAATATGACATTTATGTGGCCCGTCGGGGTTTATGATGGTATAACCCATAAGGCTTGTTTCCTATAATATTTGGCCTAGTTTTATGATGGTATAACTTCAAGTTTGAATCTTCAACCCCATCTCTTTTCTTTAGCATTATTCCAAGAGTTTTCTTTTACTCCATTTTCCCAAAATAAAGAAAATGACACTAGTCTCCTTTCTTACAAGTGTTTACAAACCCTAATAAATGACTTCTCTCTCAAAAGTAACTTGTTAAATGGATGCTTTATCACATTATTGTGCTCAATCTATCCCAACAACTTGTAAACTAACTCATTAACTTGTTGATGTTATAAAAATTAGCTACAACCATTAGGGATTGGATAAATTATTGATAAATTACTTAATATCATGGTTAAATAAGGATTAAATCATTGTTTGACACTTGGATCTTATTCTACTCATTAAGGGTTATATTTTGAGAGTTTATTTGCTAATGTTAAGATCTGATTTCTTGTTGTTGTTACAAAATATGATTTGTTTATATAACATTGTTAATTATTGTAATTTCATTACAACAACTCATTTTCACTTGATAGTTAGTGTTCCACGAATAATTTTTGCATTGATTAGACTTGATAATTGTTTGGAAACATTGAAATACTTGGCCTACACTCAATTGATCAATTACCTCGTCTTGTCCTTGCTTTGTCCTTAACCTAATATTCTCATCAACTGACCAATATAGGGGGTTGTAGGTTTTCCCCTATCTTTCTATATGATCCCTGAAGGTCACAAGAGAAGCATCCCTTGTGTTGGACCACTTTGCATCACTAAAACAAGTGAAGTACTTTCCTAGGTGACACTGGAAATTACTTCCAATTGTTACACAAGTTTAGTATCTTGTGAAGGCTTTGCACAAATTATAAATTCTATGATAACAAGGAACTTGATGTCACACTACCCATTCACTGCATGCCACTTGTCCTACCTTGAACCCTGATCTTCATTCACAATTGGAATTATTTTATTTAACCAAAATATGCTCTCATTTAGCCTAACAATCATTGAATTTTGAATGTCCAATTATGATATTTCAATTTAAATGTCACAATACTTTTATTCTGAACATTCATAATTATCATAATATGCATTTTTCAAATTTCATGGATTTCCAAGTGTGGAACCATGATCTCCAGTCAGAGCCTTGATTCATATTTGAAACTTTGATCTGTAGTGAGAACCTTGATTCAAATTTGGAACCTTGATCTAAATTCGAAACTCAGCCTCATTTCTCCTTACCCATCCATATTTTCTTGTGTATATATGGTCATGTACATTTTGGATTTAATTTATTTTTATCCCAAATTTCCATTTTTATTTTTTTATTTATCTTCATTTTATTTTTATTTTTGGATTAGGTTTTTATTTAGTTTATTTTTTATTTGCATCAGTATTTTAGGACAACATTTCAAATTGATTTTGAATTTCCTAAAATCCGAGAGCATGAATTTGCATTTTATTTGTAGTTTATTTATGTTTTTGTTTAATTTTTATTTTTATTTTATCCATGGTTTAATTTCCAAATCCCTACATGGTTTTAAAGTTCCTGCTTCTTGAATCCCATGTATATTATTTTATTATTGTATCCCATCGAGATATTTACTTAGGAGAATTTACCTATTGGACATGAGTCACTGGGGAATTACCATCAAAGATTGATTTTTACATGCCATGCAAATTTCTCAAAATCTCAATCCTGGGTTATTTTATTATTTTATTTTCTGACTTTTTATTTTTATTATTTTTAATTTCAGGATCAGACATTTATTTTGGGTTTACCATTTTGGGATTTCCCTATCGAATTTTCACCTTTGGAAATTTTTCCCAAATGATCATCGAACATTGATTTTAGAAATATTATTTTATTATTTTCAAGCTTTCATTTGGGGTTTCCATTTCAGGATCTCCCTTTTGGTTTGTTACATTTCGAGCTCTCCCTTTCAGCTTTAGATCTTCAGACATTGATTGTGGGATATTTTACCCGCATGTTGATTTTAGGAATTTTACTTTAGGATTTCATTTCAGGATATTTTATCTGCACATTGATGTCAAGATATTTATCATATTTCACACACAAACTACATTGGAAGGAAAAAACCATATAAACCCCTTGCAATCCCTTCCCACAATGCATGTGGGATAAATCTATAAGCTTATAAGATCAACGATCAAGATTTACTTAGATATGAGATCAATGGTTATTGAGTGGTCTCTTTTGGGGGACATATATTGAGTATCGAGTGGCCAAATTGGGCATGAAATAGCTCATTGGAAATATGGAGGAGCTAAGAACATGTTAGAAGAGTCATTTTTTCAATTTGATAGAAAAATGCTTGAAAATTAATAAAAGAGGAGGCACAATTTTTCTTGGATATTGACAAGGATTTTTTTCGTAGCCCATAATATGATTTCCTGATGGACAAATCGAGCAAAAAATTGCTCATTGAGAAGCTTGGGACTTGAAGAATAATCTTAAATAATTTCTCTTTCCTAATTGACATTAATAAATTATCATATTTTAATTAATTTATACAGTTGTTAATGTCTCGTGTTTTACTCAAATATAAATGAATTTAGATTTTTTCATCGTGATGGTTTTACTATATTCTCACTTTGATAGGAAAAAGAGGAAGTGAGGATTCCACATGAAGATAGAGATGATGAGAAAATGTAGAGTCTAGAAAGAGGAACAATTATAATTGCATAATATAGAGAGGAGACGAAGAATTTAGAAGAGAAACAGTTTCAAGTGATATGAAACTTGTGTGACACTGATACCAAATTTGATTTGGTTTTAGGCCACTCAATGAAGGTCATATTTACAATTGCAGATCTATTGAACTTTATAACATCAAATTTGAAAAGATGTACTTATGAAGGCTTGAATCCAAATTGAATATTAACATGGTGAATGTGTTGTTAGTCTCATGATCCATTACTTAATGCATTTAATGATCATAATTGTGGAAATAAAAAATACATAAGAAAACATGAGACAAGAGACCATGGAGTTGTTAACTGAGTTCACCAAGACATTCTCTCTACGTCTTTGAATCTGCTTGAAAAACAAAATTCTTTATTGTCCTCCCCAAAAGGCTGAAACATTCTCACAAAATGTTGTACATGATCCTTACAGGGATGAAACCTAGAGCATCCTTCTTCTACACAAAGAACTCAAGGCTCTCACATAAGTGAAATTTCTTCATACACTAGAAGGAATAAATTCCCCCAGAAGGAGGGGGGGTAAACTCTCCCAATGAAGGGGCTTACAAACCACAAGTATGATTTCTTGTTTCTCTCCTAAAACAACTCTCCCATATTTCTCCCAACGAGGAGTTTGAATAGTTTCCTTAGATCCATAATTCAAGGAGATGAGATCCATAAATTTAGGATATAATAACCACTCAATGACAAAAATGAGAAATCATCTCAACCAAATTATGAGACCCTTAACATCCTCCTTGAGACTAGGAAACCACTTGTGATAAAATAACGAATAATCCCAAACCAACTCATGATACTCCAACTTCCCCTTAAAACTAGGAAACTAAGTTATGAGGTGGATCCTAAAATAAAACTAATTTCCCCTTAAAACAAGGAAACTAATTTGTGAGTTGAATTCTCTCACTTAATTTTAATTTCCTTTTTACAAATTAATTGAAAAAATATATGAGCACATTATGCTCAAAAATATTAATCATTTTTACAATATGAAGCATTAAACATTTCTTTTAAACTTTGTGACCTATCATCAATTAACATTTTAATAATATTCTCCATGGTGTGCAAAGTAATGAATCCTTGTGTGGAGATCCTCTTGGATCACCAAGGGTAGGGACAAAGAAATATTATAAATAAATTTTCTTCCTTAGTCAAAGGGGGGCGGGGGGAGGTAGGGGAGGGATAACCCTGAATTGGGTATTATATATTGTTATCAAGTTTCAGGATGAATTTGAAAGTTATTGGATTTTTCTTGTACCTCTATATAAGGATTTTTTTCTAAATATTGAATACAGGGATATGCTAATTCATGGTCTATTCATGCAATGGTGTACTATTGTAAATTGATTATTTTTTGTAGATGTTAGCGATTTGTCATTTATTTCAACTGGCTCCGTAGGAAACAATTATGAATGGATTATGAATTCGATTGCAGGGACATATTTAATGTCATATATGTGAAAATGTGTATGCTAGTATTGTTTCATATTGAGGAATGTGAATACTTTCTATTTCCATAAGTAGAACTATATGTCTACAATTGATTTTTGGTTATTGTTAGATTAGGAGTAGTCAGAAGTTAGAAGAGGACTACAATTTCATAGTAGATTAAGAGTGAATTTAGGATTTAGATTAAGATTGCATTTAGGATTTAGATTAGATTAAATGACAAAGTCTCTCTTCATAGATAAATCCATTTAGTTAGTGGCAACCAGACCCACAAACCAATGGAGATTACCATACCAAATGAGATCATGTATGATTGGTACCTACCATTGGGGAATTCTCCCTCATGTTTGTTGGGTATGTGTTATATTCTTTTCATGTGTGCATGTGGGCACATCAGATTCAACAACTGTGTATGGCGGGTTTTGCTATTTTAGCGTATTTTTCTATTTTTAGCGGTTTTCTAAATTAATCTCGGATTAAGGGATTAGGGTTTTGGTAGCTACAAAACACCTAAAATATTGTATATATTTTATGGTGAATGGTGATGTAATGATCCCAAGCCATTATGCAAGGATCATCACTGTTTTGGTGTCTTTTTAAACTTTTTCTGAGTGAGGTATTTCGTCAAACACTTTGTTGATCTACTTTTTTAGATGTGTTTATATGTGTGTATGCAGCAAATAACAGAAAGAGATAACCATGGAACATACCTCAACCATATGCAATAAGATAGACAAGCCAAAACATCTCAAATCTTCTTTATTCATAAAATAGAGAAACTTGCTACAATGAAGATGTCGATCTGGAATGCTCAACAGATGGCCAAGAAGATAGACAATAGATAAGAGCTACTACAAAATGATCCCTCTAATACAAAAGATACCTCCAAAGGCTGAATAAGAAATGAAGATCAATACAAGTAGATCTGAATGCCAAACTTTCCAGCTGAAGAATGCCATGCTCCAATAGAAGGTTGAAACCCTCAATAACTCGGCCCTGTTGCCAAAAGTGTCCAATCACCCTAAGAAATATGCCAAATGATAGATCGGGTGATGGTAAGAAAAACCCAGGTGCCCAAATCTCTAAGATCCCTCTCAATCTCTGTAGATCTGAAATCCCCCTCTGAATGGTGTGTCTCACTCGATGATTGAAGCCCTAGAAAATTTGGCCCTACTGAAGGAGGCCTCCAAATGCTTTGAAACTCTCCAGAAATATAGATCAGGACACTACATGTCACTAGGTGAAGTCTCAGGGTCATATCTGAAGTGTAACCCCTCCAAACAGACTAGATCTGGATCTCAAAAACACCCTCCTTCTCTTCAATTCGCCCCATTGCTCAAGAAATAATCTGAGCCATAAAACTATCTCAGAAAGAACTAGATCTGATGTCCAAGGCCCTGTAATGAAAACCCAAGTGATAGAATCCTCAACATCCTTGCCAATCTCCTACAGCGAATCTCTCTCCAAAGATGGTGCGCCCCCCTTGCTGGAAACCCCCAATTGTGCGCCCTCCTCCTCTTCTTGTGCCTGTGGCTATGTAGAACCTCTTGCACTGATGTAGATCTGAGTAGAATGGTGTGGGAGAGTATTGCATCTCCGAGACCAATCTTGGGACAAGCTAGGTGGAATGTTTCACCACCGAATCATCCTCTAGGGTTTATTAAGTCAAAACCCTCAAAACCCCCAAGAGATGGGCTCACTAACTAAAGCCAGATATCAAATTGATAAACATACCTGAATGAATGAGAAGAGGTCATTGCCTTCCATTTATACTTTTTTCTCTCCTTGTCCCTCCAAAGGGACTTTCATTTTATTAATATTTAATTAATTAATTAAATCACTTTAATTAATTAATTAACCTTTTTACCTCTGAAAAGCTCCTTATTTCTCCTCGTTGCTTCCCTAGCCACTGAAAGTCACTTCTAGCCATCCCATCCTGTAGTGTTTCTCCTCCCAATTCCAATGAGCTATTACACTGAGAGGTTCCTCCAAGTAATGTGCCCAAAATGACCTCTTCAGTGATCACGATTAACTTATAGCTCAAAATAGTCAAAATCTGGAAATCGTCGGAATGCAACGAAACCAAAGCCAACCTGTGTGGAATGGCTCATAATGATGGGATATGATGAAAAATCCAAGATGGACCCCACAATGCCTCTCAAATACCCCTGTACTCGCTATAACATCCATCTGGCTACTCTGGTCATCATAAATCTCTACACTGTGATGATGTCCCAAAGTGGGGACATTACAGGTGAAATTAATAAAATGAAGAGCTGAAAGGTGTGGCACCAAGGAAGGTTGGTTTTCTCCCAGTTAAGGGTTTCCAGCGTAAATCTCTATGTACTATGTGTATGAGCCATTGCTTAATTTCTGCTTTTCTTAAGAATCTGTATGCATTTCTTTACTTCATAGGTTTAAAACTTACAATGTTGGCATGGGAATTTTTACTACACCAACAAAATGGCACTATAAGGAGGGAAAATGACAAGTTGACCCTGTGGAGTTTTCATGTTAATGTTTTTGATTATTAATGGCTCCTTCCCAAATCCATGTATGGAGTTGTATTTATGGTTTTGTATCTTGTACCAATCCTCAAAAGATAGTTAATCACTTGTCAAAATTTAAATTTGATGAGGGAGACATTTGCATCTGAATATATCTTCCAGTTCCTTTTGTATTTTTTTCTCATAAAATTACTCATGAAGGTTTCATATGTAGGTTGTTCACTCTTAGTTCTAAAGGCTGTGTTAAAATTTGGTGTGAGATTTTCCCAATTGCCTCTATTCAAACATGGGAACAATTGTTGCATGAAATTTTTCATTCTTTTGAGAGTTATGATTATAATGAATTGTGTAAAGAAATGGTAGAGCTTAGGAGAGAATAAAATGAATATTTAGAAGACTTTTATTTAAGTTTTATGTGTCTTTACTATATATTTCATTGGGATAATATTCCCTTTACTAATGAATGGTTTCCATATCTAATTTCTCTTACTGATGAACAAGATTTCCCAATGACTAATCAATCTAAATCATGCGTTAGTATTAAATTACATGCTTATTTAGATTTATATCAAAATTATAAGGATACAGACGTTGTGAGTTGAATATATTACATTGGGATCTTTCTTCACTTTCTGTAATATGGATTAGGGAGAACATAAAATTTCATAAGAAGCACATGTGACCTATAATCATCCTAATTCACTTACATTTCCTCTTGATGAGGATACCTCTTATGCACATAATCCAAGTCCAATCATTTGTCATATTAAAGAACAACAATAATACAAAATCCCTCTTCATAAAGAGACACTTTCGAGTCATCGGATGGTTATGTTAGACTCTCATTATTATATTGCATCTTCATCATCAAAGGAAATGGAGAAGGAAAACTTACACATAATTGAAGAAAGTCGTGATGTGCCTAAAAATATGACAACTACCTTGGGAATGGAGCATATTGAGTCTAACAATTGTGTTCATGATTGTGTTCTGGAATATTCTTCTCTTAGTTTGACTAATGAATTTCAATAACTTATTAGGGTGACCATCATAGATCATTATACTAATTGTCACCCCAAGAAAATTCTTGAACCATCCTACTTTGAAAGTACTTGTGATTTTCTCTCATCGTTATCTGCTAACAATGAACATAAATGTGTTTTGGATAATTTTTTATGTTAATATTTCCCAGTAGAGAAAAGTAAGAATGATGGTTAGTTAACTAAAGAGGAAAATATGGACACATGAGACATGAAATTTCAACACTCTACATCTTTCTCAAAAGAGAAGAATAATGTTAAGGAAGAAGGTTTTGATTGTTCACTATAAATTTTATGATAGAATTGAAGCTTGGTTGGAGGAATTGTTGGCATGTTTTATAGACAGTGTGTGCTTGTCATTGATGGCAAGAATAGTGTGTGCATCAATGGAAAAACGGGAACAACATAAGCTAAGGAGGATTAGCGCAGAGTTGCACGTAGTGCGTAGGTGTGCACCATTGACGAGGTTAACTCATTGCCAAAGCTCAAGAGAGATAGCGTACTCAGGATCTCAGGTGGATCAAAGGTCGAGGCCTTTGACACTTAGAATTTTTTTTAAGTAAGGAGGATGAGTAAGCTTGAGCAGAGAAGCGACATTGATCATTGGATCCCATTCAAAATTCCCGATGACTGTCAGATCTGCATCCAGACAGGAGGAGCGAAAAGATGGAGGACAGATCTCTGGCGTTAGATCCGAGCGCAGGGTTCGACCATCACTAGATTAGGAAGAACCTGCACATTCTTTAAAGTGAAAGATCAAAGCGGTGGTCCAAATCCATTTCATAGTTTTGGCTATCGGGGTTTCGGATACCGGAAGTTGGAGTGTCGAAACACTTTGCAACAAGAATGTTGAAATCGTAATATGCAAAATCGCGATATGATCTGAGTCGTTGAATCAAGATCAGATCTAGACCATCGATTCATAGTACATGTGGTGAAATATCGTCATGTCGCTGACTGGAAATTCAAAGGAACGGGGTTCCCTAACCTATCGAATTCGTGATATGCGAAATCACAAAACTATCTTAGCCATCAGATCAAGGTTTGTTCTGGACCGTTGATCCAACTCCATCTTGGAGTCTCGCCTATCACGACTTGGAGTGACGAGAACCTCCATCTATGGAACAACAAGATACGAGATCATGAAAATATCAAGACCATCGGATCACCAAGAACGTGAACCATCGATCTGAGCTTCATCTCGGAGCTTCGCCTATCGCGACTTGGAGTGACAAGACTCTCCATCACAATAATCATGAGATGTGAACTCATGACGAGATCTGGACCGTCAATACACCAAGATTTTGAACCATTGATCTAAGCTCCATCTCGGAGCTTCACCTATTATGACTTGGAGTGACGAGAACCTCCATCACAGGAATCGCGAGATGCGAACCCATGATAAGATCTGGATCGTAAATACACCAAGATTCTGGACCATTGATCCAACTCCATTTTGGAGTTTCACGAATCGCGACTTGGAGAGGCAAGAAACATAACCACAGGAGTGTTGAAGTGTTGAAATACGAAATTACCAAATGTAGTTGTTGAATAAAGGCTATGGTCACAGCCCTTGGTCACATCGGCAAGTGATGGAGGAAAGAGCTAGAGCATCCAAGCTCCTTTTTGGGGATCGCCACTGGGAGTGTCAAGACACTTGGTCACCCGAATGTCGAATTTTTGAATGCCGAAATGCCGAAATGAATGCAAGATCGCATGGAACCAATCCAACAGTGCAGGTGAATTTGAGCATAATCGGAGGGCTAATATTTCTCCTCCCAGTGTAACTGGTAGAAACCATTGATAGTCTCTACTAGAGAATTCGAAGAGACCTCTGTGTGATCTCCAGAGGAGATGAGGAGTCTCCAAGCGTCATCCAGTGAAGGAAGATGATTCTTAGAGGGATTGACAGGTGGATGAGAATTGAAGTCTATAACTGAAAAATAAAGGATTAGCTCGACTGTGCCAGAGAAGACGAAGAGTCTCAATTGCCAGAGAGGCTGAAGAATCTCAACAGAGCACCCAGTGATGCTGGATGCATTGTGGGAACCACTAGAGAAGCTGAAGATTTGCGATGATGATCAGGCAGAGCACTTGAGATGTGGAGGAAATTGGTGTGGTATGAGCATGTAAAGGAATGGCGAATATTGGATGTTGAAGGTGCACAGAAGCTATAAATACACAGTATAGAGAAGAGATTGGGTTGTTGTTGCTGTTGGAGATGCTGTGGATGTTGGCGTTGAAGGTGATTCATGCATGAAGAAGGATCAGAGTGCAGCAGTTGAATAGAACAAAAGAAGAATTGTGCAGCGAATGGGCATGGCGCAAAGAGCATAAAAAGCAGAAGAATAGAATGGGTTGCAGATGCATGCTGGAAGATAGTGAGGTAGTTTGAGTAGAAAAATCTTGCAGAATAGTGATGAGACTGGTAAGTTGTTATTGAACACTATATCACTGAAATAGGTTTCAGTATTTCATATTCATAATCTAGGGTGGTTGGGAGGTGCTAGGGAGGACTGATGTCCTCAGAGGTTCAAGTGGGTTCTTGAAAACAGGGAGTTGGTGATTCCTTCTAGTTGGTTCTAGAGAAACCAGGGAGTTGGTGCTTCCTTCTTGTTGGTGTTAGAGAAACCAGGGAGTTGGTGCTTCCTTTTAGTGGGTGCTAGAGAAAAACAGAGAGTTAGTACTCTCAACAAGTTGCAGCTTGGAAAACAAAGTTTGTAGCCTCACAATGAGTTGGTTCTCATATGTATGATAATGTAAAGAATGTAAATAATACTTATCATATAAAGAAGAAGAGGTTTTTACCCTGTATGGGTTTCCTTAGGAAATATCCATCTCTTTGTTTCTCATATATATGACTGATGTTGAATGTGGCATTGTTTATTTCCCTGCAATATTGTGATCATCATTGAGTGCCTTGTAAAGATTTAAAAAGAAGCATAATTGTTTAAGCGTGATAATAACTGATTCACCCCCCACCCACTCAGTTTTCAAACAATTGGTATCAAAACCAACCCCTTTTGTCTAAGGGTAGATCCGAGAGCTTAAACATGTCAAGCCATGAAGGAAATTCAACCAATAAGGCCGCTCTATTCAATGGAACAAACTTTTCCTTCTGGAAAGTTAGAATGAGAACCTACATAATGTCGTTAGGTGTAGATGTATGGGATGTGGTAGATACTGGTTATGTAAAGCCAATTGTGCTAGCTAATAAGGATGACAAACTAGAATTTAGCTTAAACACTAAGGCTATGAATGCTATATTGAGTGGGCTTGTAGAAGCATAATTCATAAAAGTTATGCACCTAGGAACTGCCAAAGAAATGTGGGACAAAATCATAAGCAACTATGAGGGTAATGAGAAGGTAAAGGATGCAAAGCTTCAAACCTACAGAATACAGTTTGAACAGCTGAAGATGAAGGAAGATAAAACTGTTGGAAAATAATTTCTGAGAGTAGAAGAAATGGTAAATGCAATGAAGTCACTTGGTGAAACAATTGATGAACCTTCTTTAGTTCAGAAAATCTTGAGAACTCTCCCAGATAGGTTCAACCCGAAGGTCTCTTCCATAGAAGAACTTAAGGATCTAAAAACCTTAGAATTTGATCGACTACTAGGAACATTGACTGCATATGAAATGAGAATAGTTAAAGATAAACCTACCTTCAGAGAAGCATCATTTAAAGTAGACAAGAATGAGGATTCTGAGCCTGATGAAATTGAAGAAAAATTTGTGAAGAGACTAAAGAAGGGATCAGGAAAATACAAAGGTAAACTGCCTTTCAAATGTTTCAACTGTGGTAGGATAAGTCATTTTGCAAATAAATGTCCCCACAAAGGAAAGGATCAGACATGTGATGATGAAGAGAAGTACAAACACATAAATTTATTTAAAGAGAAAAGATTTAATAAGAAAATTCTATGCGTAAACAATGATGATGATCCTTCAGATGATGAAGAAAATGACTCCTCTACTGAAGATAAACTAAATGACTTCATACTTATGGCCAAAGAGGATTATGATAATAAAAGCATAGGGAGTGATGAAGAAGAAGCTGCGGTTGACATGGAAGGAGAACTGATCAGTGCACTGGAAGAGATTGATAGACTAAGAATCAAGAACAGAAAGCAAAGACAATTGTTGATACAGTTCGAGAAAGACAATAAAGAACCTGATGAAGACCTTGTCCTACTAAAAGTAGAATTGGAAGAGGCAAAGAAAATCGAAAAGATTCTGAAAAAACAACTATCATAAAAGAAGGCAAGATGTGAAGCATTAGAACAAGAAGTAGTGAAAACGAGGAAAGAAATGATGAAGTTTCAAGCCTTGTATAATCAGAATCTATCAAGTATAAAAGCCTCGGAAGGATTGGCCAACATTTTGAATCAGCAAAGGAATCCAAAGCTAAAAACTGGCTTGGGGTATGAAGAGGGATCAAGCAGTGGTAAGCCACGAAATGAAGAACCCATCAAGTTTGTCAAAATTACAACCAATGACAATAACAATCCTGCAGAAACAAAGGAAGACAATCAACTCCCCAGGTTGAGTAAGGTAAAAGATGTCATATCTAAATTTGTAGAACAAAGAAGTAATGTGCTCACTACTGAATGACGTCATCAGCCTAGAAGAAATCGATTTGCTCAAAGAAGACAACCATTTTCCAGGTACAAAGAATTTTTCTATGGATATTGTTTCTACTGTACTAACTTTGGTCACAAAGTTGTAAATTGCTCCTTAAGACTTAGACATGAGCAATTAAGATTTCAAAGGAATAAATACTTGCCACAACAAAGAATGATGCAACCAAGTAACAAACCTTCACTAATTTCCAATTGCCAAATTAAGTCCAGGGACATGCAACTAAAGAGGTCAAGAAATAATCAACAGTCAATGAGTAGACAACGCTGCACCAATACGTTTGACCCGTTGAGTAATGATATTGAATGCTACATCCGTCATAACTATGGACACAAATCTATTGACTGTCGTTTAAGGGAATATGAACTAGATTTGAAATCTCCTGCTGAAAATGTCAGGTTTTGGAAGAAGAAAGAAAGTGACAAGTGTGGATTAGTGTTGTCTGCTCAAAGAAAAACGAACCCTTGGTATATAGACAATGGATGCTCCAAACACATGATGGGAGACAAAGGCAAGTTTCTATCTCTAAGTGAAAGAAAATCAAGAAACGTAACCTTTGGAAATGATGCTCCAGGGAAACTAAAGGGCAAAGGGATGGTGAGCTTAAGAAATGGAAAAGGAAAAGCCCAAGATGTTGTACTTCTGGATGGGCTGAAACATAATATGCTCACTATAAGTCAAATGTGTGACAGAGGATGTGAAGTGTTGTTCACATCCAAGGACTGCAAGATAAAGTCTGTAAATTCAGGACAAGTGGTGGCCAAAGGCATAAGGACAGAAAATAATGTATATGTGCTGAAAGAAAATAGAGAAGAATGTCATCTAAGAAAACACGATGAAAGATGGTTATGGCATAGGAGACTTGGACATCTAAACTTTGACCACTTAATCAAACTCCAAAACCTCGAGGCAGTAAAAGATCTTCCGAGAATATCAAAGCCCCAAGATTCAATGTGTAAACCCTATCAAGTAGGGAAGCAAAACAGGACACAGTTTAAGTCCAAGATCTTTACTTCAACAGAGAAGCCACTCCAACTAGTTCATATCGATTTATGTGGACCATCAAGACAGGAAGGCACAGGGAAAGAAAACTACTTCATGTTGATTATCGATGTTTACTCCAGACTTACTTGGGTTGCCTTTCTCAAAGAAAAAGATGAAGCATTTGAGAAGTTTAAAATATTAAAGGCATTAACAGAGACTCAAACAGGAAAGAGGTTAAAGGTAGTAAGATCAGATCAGGGAGGAGAGTTTATGTCAAGAGACTTCAAGGAATTATGCGATGAACATGGGATCAAGAGAGAATACACAATCCCAAGAACTCCACAACAAAATGGAGTTGTTGAGAGGCAAAACAGAACAGTGCAGGAAATGGCCAGCTCAATGATGAATGAGAAGAACATTGGTCAAACCTATTTATTGGGTAGAAGCAATACAAACAATAGTCCATGTCCTTAAGAAATCCCACCTCAGACCACAAAGTGACAAGACACCTTATGAATTATGGTTTGGAAGACCTGCCTCAATCAAACACTTTAGAGTCTTTGGGAGTAAATGCTACATAAAGAATAATGATGAGAACCTCAACAAATATGATGACAAGGCTGATGAAGGTATCTTCTTAGGGTATGCTACAAACAGTAAAGGATATAGATGCTATAATAAGAGACTACATAAAATGGTTGACTGTATTGATGCAAAAATTGATGAAGGAATCCCAGCAAGAGAGGTGTACAGTAATGAGTCTTGTACAGAAGACACAGCTAAAGTTGAAGATGAACAGGTCTAAGAATTATAAAACGAAGACTCTAAATCAGATGAAGACTCAGACACTCAGACAGACTCAAATCAACAGTCAACTAGAAATTCCTCCTCCACAATCATTCAAAAGAATCATCCTGCAAGTCAGATAATTGGAGAAAAAGACAAAGGTGTACAAACTAGGAGAAAGCTAATAAAAAACACCGAACAGTCTCATATAGCCTTCATATACATGTTGGAACCCAAGAATTTTAATTAATCCAACAAAGATGACCACTGGGTTAAGCAATGAATGAAGAACCTGATCAGATTGAGAAAAAAAATATTTGGGAGATGGTTCAAAGACCTGAAGGTAAAAACGTCATTGGCTCCAAATGGATCTTTAAGAATAAGTTGAATGAGCAAGGACAAGTTATCAGGAACAAAGCAAGGTTAGTCTGTAAAGGCTAGGCTCAGATAGAAGGACTGGATTTTGATGAAACATTTGCACCCGTAGCAAGATTAGAAGCTATCAGAATGTTTCTTTCCTATGCTTGTCATAAAAGTTTTAAAGTCTACCAAATGGATGTCAAGTCGGCCTTTCTAAATGGAGATTTAAGTGAAGAAGTCTATATGGAACAACCAGAGGGTTTCAAACTGTCTGATAACCCTAAATTAGTATGCAAGCTGAAGAAAGATTTATATGGTTTAAAACAAGCCCCTCGAGCCTGGTATCATAGACTGGATACATATCTCAAAGACAAAGGGTTCAAGAGAGGAACAACTGACAACAATCTGTATATTAAAACAGAGGATAATGATTTTCTCATCGTATTGGTCTATGTAGATGACATCATATTTGGATGTAATAAGGATTCATTGGTACAATGGTTTGCTTCTGCCATGGAGTCTGAATTTGAAATGTCTATGATAGGAGAACTGTCATTTTTTCTTGGTCTGTAAATTACTTAGATATCCAAAGGGATGTTCATTTCTCAAGAAAAATATCTAAGAGAAATGTTGAAAAGGTTTCAAATGGAATATTCTAAACATGTGGGTACACCTATGGTAACTAGATGAAAATTAAGAAAGTATGATGATTCACCTAATGTTGATCAAAGGTCATATCGATCAATGATAGGCAGCCTGATGTACATCACAACATCTCACCCAGACATAATGCATGTTGTAGGAATGGTAGGAAGATATTAGGCTGCACCTAAACAGAGTCATTTGCAAGATGTCAAAAGGATATTTAGGTATTTGAAAGAAACAATGACTTATGGTATGTGGTATCCCAGAAATCAAAATCTTCAGTTGACTGCTTATTCAAATGCAGATTGGGGAAACTGTGTTGATGAGAGAAAAAGCACCAATGGAGGAGCATTCTTTCTGGGTGACTCCTTAGTATCCTAGCTTAGTAAAAATCAAGGTTCCATTTCTTTATCAACCACAGAGGTAGAGTACATTGCTGCTGCTACCTGTTTCACTTAGGTATTATGGATGATTCAAACACTTGCAGACTTGGAGGTAAAGTACACTACACCGATCCCAATTCATTGTGATAACACTAGTGCCATAAGTGTGTCTAGAAATCATGTCTTCCACTCCAAGACCAAGCATATTCCCATAAAATATCATTTTCTGAGAGAGTAGGTCACCAATCAGATTGTTCAAGTCCATTACATTCCCACTACAGAACAAATTGCATATATCTTTACTAAACCCCTAGCCAGGACACCATTTGAATATCTCAGACAGAAGCTGGGTGTCATCCCGTCTCACGTATAAGAGAGTCCATCTTATTAGGGGGAGTCCTGTATTGCTTGCATATCTGATACCTCCTAAAATTAATGCAACAGCTCAGGGGGAACGTGTTTTCTTTGACATTGATGTCAAAGGGGGAGAAAAGAACAGGGGTGCCTTTGTTGCCATCAATGCCAAAGGGGGAGATTGTTGGCATGTTTTACAGACAATGTGTTCTTATCATTGATGGCAATAACAGTGTATGCATCGATGGAAAAATAGGAAAAATGTAAGCTAAGGAGGATTAGCGTAGAGTCACAGGCAGTGCGTAGGTGTGCACCAGGGACAAGGTTAACTCATTGCCAAAGCTCAAGAGAGATAGTGTACTGAGGATCTCAAGCGGATCAAAGGTCGAGGCCTTTGACACTTAGAAATTTTTCTAAGTAAGGAGGATGCGTAAGCTTGGGCAGAGAAGTGACATTGATCATTGGATCCCAGTCAAAATTCCCGATGACTATCAAATCTGCATCCAGACAGGAGAAGCGCAAATATGGAGGACAGATCTCTGGCATTAGATCCGAGCGCAGGGTCCGACTATCATTGGATCAAGAAGAACTTTCACGTTCTTTAAATTGCAAGATCTAAGCAGTGGTCCAAATCCATTTCAGAGTTTTGGCTATCAGGATTTCGGATATAGGAAGTTGGAGTGTCGAAACACTTTGCAAAATGAATGCCAAAATCGTGATATGTGAAATCGCGATATGATCTGAGCCGTTGAATCATGATCAAATCTGGACCATTGAATCATACGAGACGTGGCAAAAGATCGTCATGTCACTGACTGGAAATTCAAAGAAACGAGGTTCCCTAACCTCTCGAATTCGCGATATGCGAAATCGTGAAACTATCTTAACCGTCAGATCGAGGTTTGTTCTGGACCGTTGATCCAGCTCCATCTTGGAGTCTTGCCTATCGCGACTTGGACTGACAAGAACCTCCATATAAGGAACAACGATATGCGAGATCACGAAAAGATCACAACCATCGGATCACCAAGAACATGAACCGTCGATCTGAGCTCCATCTCGGAGCTTCGCCTATTGCGACTTGGAGTGACAAGAACCTCCATCACAAGAATCACGAGATGCAAACTCACGATGAGATCTGGACCATCAATACACCAAGATTATGAACCGTTGATCTAAGCTCCATCTCGGAGCTTCGCCTATCATGAGTTGGAGTGACGAGAACCTCCATCACAGGAATCGCGAGATGCGAACTCACGATAAGATTTGGATCGTCAATACACCAAGATTTTGGACCGTTGATCCGACTCCATTTCAGAGTTCCACGAATAGCAACTTGGAGAAGAAAGAAACATAACCACAGGAGTTCTGAAGTGTCGAAACATGAAATTACCAAATGCAGTTGTTGAATAAAGGCTATGGTCACAGCCCTTGGTCACATCGGCAAGAGATGGAGGAAAGAGCTAGAGCAACCAAGCTCCTTTTCGGGGATCGTGACTGGGAGCGTCGAGACACTTAGTCACATGAATGTTGAATTACCAAATGCCGAAATGCCGAAATGAATGCAAGATCCCATGGAACCAATCCAACGGTGCAGGTGAATTTGAGCATAATCGGAGGGATAATATTGCTCCTCGCAGTGTAACTGGCAGAAACCATTGATAGTCTCTGCCAGAGAATTCGAAGAGACCTCTGTGTGATCGCCAGAGGAGATGAAGAGTCTCCAAGCTTCATCCAGTGAAGGAAGATAATTCTTAGAGGGATTGATAGGTGGATGAGCATTGAAGTCTGTAACTGAAAAATAAAGGATAAGCTAGACTATGCCAGAGAAGACAAAGAGTCTCAACTGCCAGAGAGGTTGAAGAATCTCAATAGAACACCCAGTGATGCTGGATGCATGGTGGGAACCACCAGAGAAGCTGAAGAGTTGCAATGATGATCAGGCAGAGCACTTGAGATGTGGAGGAAATTGGTGTGGTATGATCATGTAAAGGAATGGAAAATATTGGATGCTGAAGGTGCACAGAGGCTATAAATACACGATACAGAGAAGAGATTGGGTTGTTGTTGTTGTTGGAGTTGTTGTGGATGTTGGTGTTGAAGGTGATTCATGCATGAAGAAGGATCAGAGTGTAGAAGTTGAATAGAATAGAAGAAGAATTGTGCAACGAATGGACATGGCGCACAAAGCATAAAAGGAAGAAGAACAGAATGGGTTGCAGATGCATGCTGGAAGACAGAAAGGTAGTCCGAGTAGAAAAATCTTGCAAAATAGTGATGAGACTGATAAGTTGTTATTGAACACTATATCACTGAAATAGGTTTCAGTATTTCATATTCATAATCTAGGGTGGTTGGGAGGTGCTAGGGAGGACTGGTGTCCTCAAAGGTTCAAGTGGGTGCTTGAACACAGGGAGTTGGTACTTCCTTCTAGTTGGTTCTAGAGAAACTAGGGAGTTGGTGCTTCCTTCTAGTTGGTGCTAGAGAAACCAGGGAGTTGGAGCTTCCTTCTAGTGGGTGCTAGAGAAAAACAGAGAGTTGGTACTCTCAGCAAGTTGTAGCTTGCAAAACAGAGATTGTAGCCTCACAATGAGTTGGTGCTCATATGTATGATAATGTAAAGAATGTAAATAATACTTATCATATAAAGAAGAAGAGGTTTTTACCCTGTATGGGTTTCCTTGGGAAATATCTGTCTTTGTGTTTCTCATATATATGACTGATGCTGAATGTGCCATTGTTTATTTCCCTACATTATTGTGATCATCATTGAGTGCCTTGTAAATATTTTAAAAGAATCATAATTGTTTAAGCATGGTAACAACTAATTCACCCCCCCCCTCTCAGTTGTCCAACAATTGGTATTAGACCCAACCCCTTTTATCTAAGGGTAGATCCTAGAGCTTAAACATGTCAATCCATGAAGGAAATTCAACCAATAAGGCCCCTCTGTTCAATGGAATAAACTTTTCCTTCTGGAAAGTTAGAATGAGAACCTACATAATGTCGTTAAGTGAAGATGTCTAGGATGTGGTAGATACTGGTTATGTAAAGCCAGTTGTGCTAGCTAATAAGGATGAGAAACTAGAATTTGGCTTCAACGCTAAGGCTATGAATGCTATCTTGAGTGGGCTTGCAAAAGAAGAATTCATAAAGTTTATGCACCTAGGAACTGCCAAACAAATGTGGGACAAACTCATAAGCAGCTATGAGGGTAATGAGAAGGTAAAGGATGCAAAGAGTCAAACCTATAGAATACATTTTGAACAGCTGAAGATGAAGGAAGATGAAACTATTGGAAAATACTTTCTGAGAGTAGAAGAAATGATAAATGCAATGAAGGCACTTGGTGAAACAATTGATGAACCTTCTTTAGTTCAGAAAATCTTGAAAACTCTCCTAGATAGGTTCAACCCGAAGGTCTCTACTATAGAATAACTTAATGATCTAAAAACCTTGGAATTTGATCAACTACTTGGAACATTGACTGCATATGAAATGAGAATAGTTAAAGATAAACCTACCTACAAAGAAGCATCATTTAAAGCAGACAAGAATGAGGATTCTGAGCCCGATGAAATTGAAGAAAAATTTGTGAAGAGACTGAAGAAGGGATCAGGCAAATGCAAAGGTAAACTTCCTTTAAAATGTTTCAACTATGGTAGCATAGGTCATTTTGCAAATAAATGTCCCCACAAAGGAAAGGATCAGACATGTTATGATTAGGAGAAGTACAAACACAGAAATTTCTTTAAAGAGAAAAACTTTAAAAAGAAATTTCTATGCGTAAACAATGATGATGATCCTTCAGATGATGAAGAAAATGACTCCTCTACTGAAGATAAACTAAATGACTTCATACTTATGGACAAAGAGGATTATGATAATAAAATCACAGGAAGTGATGAAGAAGAAGTTGTGGTTGACATGGAAGGAGAACTGATCAGTGCACTGGAAGAGATTGATAGACTAAGAATCAAGAACAAAAAGCAAAGACAATTGTTGATACAGTTCGAGAAAGACAATAAAGAACCTGATGAAGACCTTGTCCTACTAAAAGTAGAATGGGAAGAGGCAAAGAAAATCGAAGATATTCTGAAATAGTAGCTATCAGAAAAGAAGGCAAGATGTGAAGAATTAGAACAAGAAGTAGTGAAAACGAGGAAAGAAATGGAGAAGTTTCAAGCCTTGTATAATCAGAATCTATCAAGTATCAAAACCTCAGAAGGATTGGCCACCATTCTGAATCAGTAAAGGAATCCAAAGCTGAAAACTAGCTTGGGGTATGAAGAGGGATCAAGCAGTGGTAAGCCATGAAATGAGGAGCCCATCAAGTTTGTCAAAAGTACAACCAATGACAATAAAAATCCCGCAAAAACAAAGGAAGACAATTAGCCGCCCAGGTCGAGTAAGGTAAAAGATGCCAGATCTGAATCTGTAGAACAAATAAGTAATGTGCTCACTGCTAAATGACGTCATCAGCCTGGAAGAAATCGATTTTCTCAAAGAAGACAACCATTTTCCAGGTACAAAGAATTTCTTAAACATATGGCTATTGTTTCTACTGTGCTAACTTTGGTCACAAAGCTGTAAATTGCTCCTTAAGACTTAGACATGAGCAATTAATATTTCAAAGGAATAAATACTTTCCATGACAAAGAATGATGCAGCCAAGTAACAAACCTTCACTGATTGCCAATTACCAAATTAAGTCCAGGGACATGCAACTAAAGAGGTCAAGAAATAATCAACAGTCAATGAGTAGACAACGTTGCACCAATAAGTTTGACTCGTTGAACAATGAGATTGAATGCTACATCTGTCATAACTATGGACACAAATCTATTGACTACCATTTAAGGGAATATGAACCAGATTCGAAATCTCCTACTGAAAATGTCAGTTTTTGGAAGAAGAAAGAAAGTGACAAGTGTGGATTAGTGTTGTCTGCTCAAATAAAAATGAACCTTTGGTATATAGACAGTGGAAGCTCCAAACACATGATGGGAGACAAAGGCAAGTTTCTATCTCTAAGTGAAAGAAAATCAGGAAAGGTAACCTTTGGAAATGATGCTCCAAGGAAAATAAACGGCAAAGGGATGGTGAGATTAAGTAATGGAAAAGGAAAAGCCCAAGATGGTCTACTTGTGGATGGGCTGAAACATAATCTTCTCAGTCTAAGTCAAATGTGTGACAGAGGATGTGAAGTGTTGTTCACATCCAAGGACTGCAAGATAAAGTCTGTAAACTCAGGACAAGTGGTGGCCAAAGGCATAAGGATAGAAAATAATGTATATGTGTTGAAATAAAATAGAGAAGAATGTCATCTAAGAAAACATGATGAAAGCTGGTTATGGCATAGGAGACTTGGACATCTAAACTTTGACCACTTAATCAAAATCAAAAACCTTGAGGCGGCAAAAGATCTTTCGAGAATATCAAATCCCCAAGATTCAATGTGTAAACCCTATCAAGGAGGGAAGCAAAACAAGACACAGTTTAAGTCCAAGAGATTTACTTCAACAGAGAAACCACTCCCACTAGTTCATATGGATTTATGTGGATCATCAAGATAGGAAGGCACAGGGAAAGAAAACTACTTCATGTTGATTATCGATGATTACTCCAGACTTACTTGGGTTGCCTTTCTCAAAGAAAAAGATGAATCATTTGAGAAGTTTAAAATATTTAAGGCTTTAATAGAGACTCAAATAGGCAAGAGGTTAAAGGCAGTAATATCAGATTGGGGAGGAGAGTTTATGTCAAAAGACTTAAAGGAATTCTGCGATGAACATGGGATCAAGAGAGAATACACAATCCCAAGAACTCCACAACAAAATGGAGTTGTTGAGAGGCAAAACAGAACAGTGCAGGAAATGGCCAGCTCAATGATGAATGAGAAGAACATTGGTCAAACCTATTGGGTAGAAGCAATACACACAGCAGTCCATGTGCTTAACAAAGCCCACCTTAGACCATAAAGTGACAAGACACCTTATGAATTATGGTTTGGAAGACCTGCCTCAATCAAACACTTTAGAGACTTTGGGAGTAAATGCTACATAAGGAATAATGATGAGAACCTCAGCAAATATGATGACAGTGCTGATGAAGGTATCTTCTTAGGGTATGCTACAAACAGTAAAGGATATAGATGCTATAATAAGAGGCTGCATAAAATGGTTGACTGTATTGATGTAAAAATTGATGAAGGAATCCCAGCAAGAGAGGTGTACAGTAATGAGTCTTCTACAGAAGACACAACTAAAGTTGAAGATGAATAGGTCCAAGAATCAAAAAATGAAGACTCTTAATCAGATGAAGACTCAGACACTCAGACAGACTCAAATCAGTAGTCAACTAGAAATTCCTCCTCTAGAATCATTCAAAATAATCATCCTGCAAGTCAGATAATTGGAGAAAAAGACAAAGGTGTACAAACCAGGAGAAAGCTAATAAAAAACACTGAACAATCTCATATAGCCTTCATATTGATGATGGAACCCAAGAATTTTAATGAAGCTAGCAAAGATGACCACTGGGTTAAAGAAATGAATGAAGAACTTGATCAGATTGAGAAAAACAATACGTGGGAGATTGTTCAAAGACCTGAAGGTAAAAACGTCATTGGCTCCAAATGGATCTTTAAGAATAATTTGAATGAGCAAGGAAAAGTTATCAGGAACAAAGCAAGGTTAGTCTGTAAAGGCTATGCTCAGATAGAAGGACTGGATTTTGATGAAACAAATGCGCCCGTAGAAAGATTAGAAGCTATCAGAATGTTTCTTGTCTATGCTTGTCATAAAAGGTTTAAAGTCTACCAAATGGATGTCAAGTCAGCCTTTCTAAATGGAGATTTAAGTGAAGAAGTCTATATGGAACAACCAGAGGGTTTCAAACTATCCGATAACCCTGACTTAGTATGCAAGTTGAAGAAAGATTTATATGGTTTAAAACAAGCCCCTCGAACCTGGTATCACAGACTGGATACATATCTCAAAGACAAAGGGTTCAAGAGAGGAACAACTGACAACAATCTGTATATTAAAATAGAGGATAATGATTTGATCTTCATATTGGTCTATGTAGATGACATCGTCTTTGGATGTAATAAGGATTCATTGGTACAATGGTTTGCTTCTTTCATGGAGTCTGAATGTGAAATGTCTATGATAGGAGAACTGTCATTTTTTCTTGGTCTGCAAATTACTAAGAGATCTGAAGGGATACTCATTTCTCAAGAAAAATATCTAAGAGAAATGCTGAAAAGGTTTCAAATGGAGGATTCTAAACCTGTGGGTACACCTATGGTAACTGTATGTAAATTAAGAAAGGATGATGATTCACCTGATGTTGATCAAAGGTCATATTGATCAATGATAGGTAGCCTATTGTACATCACAACATCTCGCCCATACATAATGCATACTGTAGCAATGGTAGGAAGATATCAGGCTGCACCTAAACAAAGTCATTTGCAAGATGTCAAAAGGATATTCAAGTATTTGAAAGAAACAATGACTTATGGTTTGTGGTATCTCAGAAATCAAAATCTTCAGCTGACTGCTTATTCAGATGTAGATTGGGCAAACTGTGGTGATGAGAGAAAAAGCACTAGTGGAGGAGCATTATTCCTGGGTGACTCCTTAGTATTCTGGCTTAGTAAAAAGAAAGGTTCCATTTCTTTATCAACAATAGAGGTAGAGTACATTGTTGTTGCTACCTATTGCACTCAGGTATTATGGATGATTCAAACACTTGCAGACTTGGAGGTAAAGTACACTGCACAGATCCCAATTCATTGTGATAACACTAGTGCCATAAGTGTGTCTAAAAATCATGTCTTCCACTCCAAAACCAAGCATATTCCAATAAAATATCATTTTCTGAGAGAGTGGGTCACCAATCAGATTGTTCATGTCCATTACATTCCCACTACAGAACAAATTGCAGACATCTTTACTAAACCCCTAGCCAAGACACCATTTGAATATCTCAGACATAAGTTGGGTGTCATCCCTTCTCACATCTAAGAGAGTCCATCTTGTTAGGGGGAGTCCTGTATTGGTTTCATATATGATACCTCCTAAAATTAATGCAACAACTCAGGGGGAATGTGTTTTATTTGACATTGATGTCAAAGGGGGAGAAAAGAACAGGGGTGCCTTTGTTGCCATCAATGCCAAAGGGGGATATTGTTGGCATGTTTTACAGAAAGTGTGTGCTTGTCATTGATGGCAAGAATAGTGTGTGCATTGATGGAAAAATAGGAACAATGTAAGATAAGGAGGATTAGCGCAGAGTCGCACGCAGTGCGTAGGTGTGCACCAGGGATGAGGTTAACTCATTGCCATAGCTCAAGAGAGATAGCGTACTCAGGATCTCAGGTGGATCAAAGGTCGAGGCCTTTGACACTTAGAATTTTTTCTAAGTAAGGAGGATGCGTAAGCTCGGGCATAGAAGTGACATTGATCGTTGGATCCCATTCAAAATTCTCAATGACAATCAGATCTGCATCGAGACAGGAGGAGCGCAAAGATGGATGACAGATCTTCGGTGTTAGATCCGAGCTCAGGGTCTGACCATCGTTGGATCAGGAAGAACCTGCATGTTCTTTAAATTGAAATATCGAAGTGGTGGTCCAACTCCATTTTGGAGTTTTGGCTATCAGGGTTTCGGATACCAGAAGTTGGAGAGTCGAAACACTTTGCAACAAGAATGTCGAAATCGCGATATGCGAAATCGTGATATGATCTGAGCCGTTGAATCAAGATTAGATCTGGACCGTTGAATCATAGGACACATGGTGAAAGATCATCATGTCGCTGACTGGAAAGTCAAAGGAATGGGGTTCCATAACCTCTCAAATTTGCGATATGCGAAATCGCGAAACTATCTTAGCCGTTAGATCGAGGTTTGTTCTGGACCGTTGATCCAGCTCCATCTCGGAGTCTCGCCTATCACAACTTGGAGTGACAAGAACCTCCATCTAAGGAACAATGAGATGAAAGATCGCGAAAATATCAGGACTGTCAGATCACCAAGAACGTGAACCATCGATTTGAGCTCCATCTCAGAGCTTCACCTATCATGACTTGTAGTGACAAGACCCTCCATCACAAGAATCATGAGATGCAAACTCACGATGAGATTTGGACCATCAGTACACCAAGATTTTGAATCGTTGATCTAAGCTCCATCTTGGAGCTTCGCCTATCGTGACTTGGTGTGATGAGAACCTCCATCACAGGAATCGTGAGATGCGAACTCACGATAAGATTTGGACCGTCAATACACCAAGATTTTGTACCATTGATCTGATTCCATTTCGAAGTTTCGCAAATCACGACTTGGAGAGGCAAGAAACATAACTGCAGGAGTGTCGAAGTGCCAAAACACAAAATTACCAAATGCAGTTGTTGAATAAAGGCTATGGTCACAGCCCTTGGTCACATCGGCAAGAGATGGAGGAAAGAGTTAGAGAAACCAAGCTCCTTTTCGGGGATCGTGACTAGGAGTGTCGAGACACTTAGTCCCCCAAATGTCGAATTGTCGAATGCCAAAATGTTTAAATGAATACAAGATCGCATGGAACCAATCCAACGGTGCAGGTGAATTTGAGCATAATCGGAGGACTAATATTGCTCCTCGGAGTGTAACTGGTAGAAACCATTGATAGTCTCTACCAAAGAATTCGAAGAGACCTCTATGTGATCGCCAAAGGAGATGAAGAGTCTCCAAGATTTGTCCAGTGAAGGAAGACGATTCTTAGAGGGATTGACAGGTGGATGAGCATTGAAGTATGTAACTGAAAAATAAAGGATAAGCTCGACTGTACCAGAGAGGATGAAGAGTCTCAACTGCCAGAGAGGCTAAAGAATCTCAGCAGAACACCCAGTGATGATGGATGCATGGTGGGAACCACCAGAGAAGCTAAAGAGTTGTGATGATGATTAGGTAGAGCACTTGAAATGTGGAGGAAATTGGCGCAGTATGAGCATGCAGAGGAATGGAGAATATTGGATGCTCAAGGTGCACAGAAGCTATAAATACATGGTACAGAGAAGAGATTGGGTTGATGTTGCTACTGGAGTTGTTGTGGATGTTGGTGTTGAAGGTGATTCATGCATGAAGAAGGATCAAAGTGCAGCAGTTGAATAGAATAGAAGAAGAACTATGCAGCGAATGGACATGGTGCACAGAGCATAAAAATCATAAGAACAAAATGGGTTGTGGATGCATGATGGAAGACAATAAGGTAGTCTGAGTAGCAAAATCTTGCAGAATAGTGATGAGATTGGTAAAATGTTATTGAACACTATATCACTGAAATAGGTTTCAGTATTTCATATTCATAATCCAGGGTGGTTGGGAGGTGCTAGGGAGGACTAGTGTCCTCAGAGGTTCAAGTGGGTGCTTGAACACAGGGAGTTGGTGCTTCCTTCTAGTTGGTGCTAGAGAAACTAGGGATTTGGTGCTTCCTTCTACTTGGTGCTAGAGAAACAAGGGAGTTGGTGCTTCCTTCTAGTGGGTGCTAGAGAAAAACAGAGAGTTGGTACTCTCAGCATGTTGCAGCCTGCAAAATAAAGGTTGTAGCCTCACAATGAGTTGGTGCTCATATGTATGATAATGTAAAGAATGTAAATAATACTTATCATATAAAGAAGAAGAGGTTTTTACCCTGTATGGGTTTCCTTAGGAAATATATGTCTCTGTGTTTCTCATATATGTGACTGATGCTGAATGTGCTATTGTTTATTTTGCCTGCATTATTGTGATCATCATTGAGTGCCTTGTAAAGATTTTAAAAGAAGCATAATTATTTAAGCACAGTAACAACTAATTCACCCCCCCCCCTCTTAGTTGTCGAACATGAATCTTACTTATCTATGTTTCCCATGAATTATAACAGTCTCATCTTTTACATGATGGGTAGAGTTTTACTTGATTTAATTCTTCCTATTTTTTGTCTCTTAATGCTCCAATTTATGCTATTGATTTTTTATGAACATGTTATTTTCAGGTTTGGAGTTACATGGAAGGCTACAATGGCATTATAATTTTTCATAGTACATTTTCAGCCAATGTAGTGTAGGATAGGAGTAGGATAGAATAATTTAGTTTTTTTTATTTGCATAGTTTTTTACAGTAGGTTTGATTCTAGTTTTCTAATCAAATTACAATTGTAGATTATTTTGTTTTTAAGTTGTTAGCCTAGTATAATATTTGCTTCTAGTCTCTAGTTAGTTAGTTTTTTCCTTTGATCATTTCAATAAAAGTACTTGTTGGTTGAATAGAAAAGGAATTTCATTAACAAGTTAGGAAGTTGGCATTTTGATGTTTTCCCTTGGGCGAGGTTTTTGTGCAAATTTTTTTTGCTAAAAGAGAAACATTTAGTTGTCACACTCTCAAATCTTTTCAGAAGTCTATTTGGATTAATTTTCTGGTCACTCTCTATACCATGACATTCATGATTCTCCTCTAGTGATCATATGATGGACAAATTATTGTTCCAAGTAATGAAAATGAATTTTTAAAATTGAAGAAAACTTGGTAGTTCCTTTTTGTTATGAAAATTAACACTTAAGGATTTTTGATTTGATATCTCTATATTAATTTAATTTTGGTTGGAAATATCTTTCTAGTTTGGATTTCTTTTGACTTTTGATTTTTTTTTTTTGTACACAGTTAATGAAAGATTGAGAATCAAAATTATTTCCATCTTAGATTAAGACTAATCCAAGCTCTTTTAATGATCATTTGATTATAGGTTTGGAGGTTCTATGATGGCTATACTAAATTTTAGTTTGTTTAATTTCCTTCATCCAACATGTTTTAGTATATACTTAACATAGTGGACCTTAGTTTTATTTCTAGTTGTTTTCTTTGATCAGTTTTACTTTTAGTTTCTTTATTTCCGCTTACAAATACGTTTTCTAGTTGATTATCCATTTAAGGGTGAATTTTCCTATCAGGTTGGTAGCTTTCTTAATTCAAGGTTATTCTTTTATATAAGTAGGTTTCCATAACACAAAACAAAAGACATCCCTCAGAGTAGACTGTAAACATGTTTGGACAACTTATGGAAGTGTTACTATTAAAGTTCTATGCCTGGATTACCTTGAAAAGATTTCTATATTATCAATCTCTAGAATTCAACAATCATGTTATTTATCAATTCAATTTTTGATCTGTTCTTTGATATAGTTTTAATGGAAATATATTTCAAATAAATTGTTGTTTGGAGTCAATTTTAGCCATCATGATTATTCTAATCTCCTTCCATAGCTCCAATACTCTCTTCTTGCCTCATCCAATTAAACTGTTGAAATCATTTGAATCTTTGGAATTAATAACCATCTTTCATGGTAAGGAGAAATTGATACTTTGGTGAAATATATCAAATGTAATTTCTCATATTGAAAGTTTTGTGTTTTCAAAATTCACAAGGGAATTATTCATGGTAGTGAGTTTAGAGAGTTTTAGTGTTTGGAATGTTTCACATAAACAATTTGAAAATTTATTTTCTTGAGAATTTCCATTAACCAATGTTTTTAGGTACCGGGAAAAATTTAATTGTTTCACCAAGCGGAATGGGATACTAACATTGTGTTGTCTAATCATTAATTCTCATGAACTTGCTTACTTTTCCCTTCCAGATTGTGAACTATACCCTAGGAATCTGTCTTTTGGGATTTGTTTCAAATGGTTCACCTATATTGTCCAACTCTTTCCCTTGATTTCACTGAAAATTCTTATGATTAGGATGTTCATGATGTGTCCCATGCTACTAGGATTTTATGTTTAGCTTTCAAGTTGATTCTTCCTTTAATGGATGACATAGTTTAATTTTGTTTTTTCTTTCATTATAGTTTATTTACTTTATTTATTTTATTTATACATAATTTTACTTCCTTCTTTGCTTAATTTTTCAATCATGGAAGTGGATTTATTCTCTTATCCCATCAGGTGTGAGTGATAAAAATAATTGGAATGATTACAATTAATAATCAAAGAGGAAAGGAATACCTTGGTGAATGAAAATGAATGCATTTTTTAAGATTGAAAGTCATGCACTTTGAAAATATTATTTTTCTAAGACCTTATCTAGCAGTAAGTTTAACGGGTGTGAATTCTTGTCAAAATGTTACTCATGAATCTATTTGATTTTTAATTTTGAGCATTTCAAGAATTCAAGTTGTTGTCACCAAGAAAGATGAAAATTTATTGGAACAAGATTCTTGATTTGATATCAGTTTGCTTGATTCTTGTTCCTCGTAATCTTGTTGGTCTTGATTTCCAGATTATGTGCTTGGTCCTGAAAATCATTCTTGTTGGATTTTAGTTTGTATGGAAAGCTTATCTGGTGAATATTTTTCACTTGTTTCAATTCTTGGAGCTCTAATGTAATTTTGTCTGTATATATCATTTGTAATTTGTTGCTTTCTCTCATGTTGTCATGTTCTATTTTTAGTTTTGTTTTATAACTAACATTTTTTTCTTTTGGAATTTCTTTTAGTTTAATTTAATTTTATTTCATTTTTCATGATTGGTTTAGTTTGAGCACTATTGGGCCCTTCATTTTTGGGATAAGGAATTGCGCACGTTTTAGCAGAGTACGAGTTGTGCAATCTCCAAAAGAATCTAGACAATAGAGCAAGAAAAAGGAACATAAATCATTTGCGAAAAGGACAATGCAATGCCAACAAAGAAAAAGTGGTTTCAATAGAACAAGAAAGCGTGCGAACCAAGACAAAAGACACAACTTAGCTTATATATAGGGAGGAATATGATTGTAAAGGGGTTAGCTGTTGGTTCGGCTAAATTGTGATTGCGTTTAATTCGATATTTCCCTTACTATTAGGTTGATGTCATAGTTATTGTATGCAACTGAGAAGTCAGAGTCCTGAGTATATAATGTAATCTGTACACCATTTTGAGAGTTAGAGATCTGCGACATGGGTCGAGGGCCAAGAGTCTGTAACATAACACTATTGTGTGTCCCTGAGCTTGTAAATGAAGAAAGATTCAGAAGATAATATGAAGAAGGATCTAAATTTTCAAAATATGTTGTGTCTTTCTGTGTTTACTCATGCATTACAGTACTTCTTTATGGTTTATAAGTTCCACGTGATGGCGCTGTGTTTAAATGATTCTCTACAACACAAGTAGGTTCAATTCTTGCACACAAGAGTTCAAATCTATTTGATAAATAGATGTCTTTCGCAAGATCATGATGAATCTTGAAGGTTATGTGAATCATCCTAAGTATTTTCCTTGCCCTTCCATATCTAATTGTATCAACAATTCTTCGGGTGAGACTTCTTCTCTTTGGAGGAGATGAAAATGCCAACGCTCTAGACTACTCGGTACCTTTTGTTGGTAACCTAAGAAGGCCTTCTATAGTGGGAAAACCCCCCTTATGGACTACACTAGGTTTCAATCGTGCAGGCAGAGCTAACCGTCTAAAGTCTCCTACTTTTAACAATTATCCTGACAATAGCCCACATTCATGCATAAAATACAAAGTATAAGAATCTTGTAGTCTTACCTTAAACTCCACGTCAAGTGTCAATCCTTTTGCATTCGGTTGCTTCTCAACTGCAAGTCTCCTCCCAAGGTTGACTTGCACTCACCAAAAGAAAAACAAGAAACTACGAGCATGCATATTATATATGAATTAGTAGGTTAGATGTCATAAAAAAATGTAAATCAAACATAAATATTGAACACATTATATGGCGGGATGGAAAAATTACTTCTTTATATTAATATCACAAAGTCACTTACAAAATGAGATCGGAGACTGCTCCTCAAACCCAGTCCTGGGCTCCTCTTCACCAAGCTCCAATTGCTTCCACGTATCCTTATTCTCTCATAATTTTCTCTAGGGAAATGGCATAGGCTTATGAATGAGGAAAAAGGGAAAGAATAGGGAATTCTGGCTCAAAACTCACAATGTGGCTGCAAATTCTTGGGGCAAGGGGGGAAAGTGTAATGGGTAGAGTTTCATTGTTGCTACGTTTCTCCTTGGAATGAGACCCCAAAATCTCCTTTTATATGACAAAAGGATGGTTATTCGGTTAGGTGATAGGATATAGGTGGTGGATTAGTTGGGAAACTACCCAATAGCCCGTAATCTCAACGAATCCCTTGCAAATTTTTATTTTTTGAAACTTTTGTGGGCATACGTGGGTTGTAATAGTGCATCTAGCATATGTATGTGGGAAGTAGTGGGGAAGATAGCGTACATACACGGGAAGTAGTGGTGCAGGGCGCATACATCTTCGAAAATACTGTTTTTAAGAAGGGTTTTTCAGTGTTGCCTTGGCAAAAGTAGTAAGTAAGATGACCTGATGCAAGGTATGCATGTATGGTGAAATTTAAGGTTATAAGATGCCCCCTAATGTGTGAGGTTATAAGAGCATATGATGGCTCAAATACATTACAAATATTCACTAAAGTACAAAGTGAGTGAGCCAGGGACCAGAGTTCGGTAGGTGCCATCTGCAAAATAAAAATTGTCTCACCGAGGTGGGAATACCCATGCTCGAGATGAAATAAATCATGGTTGCTAATCAAATACACTGCAGATCCATGTCATATAACTATATAAAGTGTAGTCGTGAGAAATACACAATGGATATACATCTCAAAATCAAACATATACGTGTATAGTATCCATCTTCAAGAAGCCAATGATGCCTCGTGGCTAGAGATGAGGCCTTCAGAGATCGAGCAAAAAATTCAAGATATTCAAAAATCGGGTAGGAGTGTAATGTGAGTGTATGACTTCACTACCCAGAGGTCTTCGATGGCTCATTCGGGAACACACAAGAGGATCTCGGTGATCAGGCAAAGAACTCCATTGATTTCAAACAAGGACTTGATTAGACTTTAGGGATAGTCGAGCATGAGGTCAAGAGACAAACTGTAGAGAAGCCGAATCAAGTTGGGTAAAAATTCCCTTGGAAAATAGCATGACTGATGATTAGACTTGGGCAGCATGACATTGACATAAGTTCACGATGCAGGAGGAAACAAAAACTCTCCATGTGTTTGGAAGGATAAACAATCAGAAGAGGACACAACTCTATGTTACGAGAACAACTTCCTAAGGTCATATTAAATCCCAAATCTTGATGAACAAACGGAAGGATTTGCTTTGTCCAAGGGAGACTCATTGTGCTGCCATAAAAAGAAAATACTTTTCCCATCCTGTTTTTGGGGTATATTTGATTTTTTTGTCTTTTTCAATATTTTGGA
The DNA here is from genome assembly GCA_009831015.1 of Picea engelmannii. NCBI lineage: Eukaryota > Viridiplantae > Streptophyta > Pinopsida > Pinales > Pinaceae > Picea > Picea engelmannii. The sequence continues at coordinate 33,912 of ML781120.1, read as the reverse complement.
GAGCTTGAAAAAGAATAAAAGAATGCTACGTTACAAAGGAGGAACGCGTTTCACAGGCATACCAATTCCAACCGCAAGGAACACACTAATGCTCATAGCAAGGAGACATGTGCAGGAAAAAGGATACTCGGGAAAATTCCTCCATGGGTCAAGGTGTCAGATCATAGAGGCAAAGCGCTACAAGGATTGTGTATAAGGCATGCTTCAAAGGTTCAGTTGAGAGAAACATGGAGCCAACATTAGGCCAAAAACCACAGGAATGAAAATGTGATTAGCAGGACACGATAAAACCCCTTTCAATGCATTTTTTATGATCCTAGAGAAGGTAAGCTTGGTGGTTTTTCATTTTTATAGAGTTTGAAAAAACATAAAAGAAGACTCCACTGGGGTACCTTTTTCGAAGATAGTCTAGTCGATTCAAAAAAGGGGTAAACTAGCACCAAAAATATGTCAATTCAAAACCATTTTAATGAGTGCGACAAAGACAAGATCACTTGACAATATTTTCACTTTTAAGGAGTCTGAAAAGAGATTAACTATGGACTCACTTCCTTTTTCTAGATTTAGTCTCCTTAGCCCAAAAAAGGTGAAATTTACTGAGGAGAACTTATCGGCGAGACGAATATCCTGAGGTGTACCTTTTTCCTCCTTAATCTTCAGTTCGGAAAAAGGGGTAAACTCATGCCAGTAGATGTTTTTCCAAACCAATTAACGAGTTTGAAAGAACAAGGTCACTCGACGATCTTTTCAATTTTAAGGAGTCTGAAAAGAGCTTAACTATGGACTTCGTAGAGGACATTCTTCTGGATCAGTTTAATGAGTGTGAAGGAACAAGGTCACTCGGCTATCTTTTCAATTTTAGGGAGTCTGAAAAGAGCTTAACTATGGACTTCATGCGGGTTCCTTTTTCGTAAATTTAGTCCCTTAGGCCCAAAAAAGGGGTAAACTTATACCTGAGAATACTCTTCTAGTGAACCGAAGTTCCTAGAGTGTACCTTTGTTCATAAAATTGACCATCTGGACCGAAAAAGGGGTAAACTACTGCCGGAAAGACGTGCCTTCATATTTTAGTTTGGCGAGCGTGAAGGACAACAAGATCGCTCGACAATCTTTTCATTTTAGAGGGTCTGAAAAGGGCTTAAAAGAAGACTCGTTTTGTGGGAGTCCCAAGGGTGACGTCAAGAGTGATAACATATCAGACATATGAGGCTCAATCTCATAATCAAGACAATACTAACAAGGACTCCCAAGCCTAAAGTCATTAACGATGACATGGACACCAAAACGCAACCAGGATCTACCTAGGGCATCCATGTGAAGGTAGGCTCTACCACTAAATTACAACACTTAAAGCGAAAAAATACAACTAGGTGCAACAAGTGGAGGTGGAATCCTAACTTAGATGCACAAAGTTGGAAAAGTGACTTTTTACCAAAAGACCTTAAAAGTGCCCCATCTCTCAAAAAGTTTTCCCAAACCAAAAGTAAAGTGTATCGTAACATCCAATGAGAAACTCAAGAATCATGTTAAATGATTTTCAAGCCAGCAAAATGAAAAAAGGGGTCAAAAAAATGACAAAAAGGGCCAAAAACGTCTATAAATAGAAGTTGGGAGCTCATTATCGCCATTGCAAATTGAAAATTGACAAAAAATCCAAAAACACCCCTTTGTTAAAGAAATTGATTTCGGGAGCTTTAGTGGACGAAACGAACTTCTGCTTGGACCAAGTAAGTGCAAACTAGCTCCTCTTTCATTTCCATACTTTCCTTTTCCATTAGTTTTATTTTGGGGGGGGGCGTGCACCTTTAAAAAGATCGTCCCTACGTGTACCTGGGTTGTTATAGGACAACTTGCGTATGCCTATGGGCAGAAAAAAAATTGCCCACGTGCATACATGAATGTGTCCAATAAAACCCATGTACACCCTCAAAGATATGAATAAATTAAAAATGCAATCATTAAATCTCTTTTGAACTTGTCATTTTAGAGAATGTATTTCCATTGGAGAGAGAGGGAGCATGAGGACATTGAACTATTGGTCGATGAGAACCCTGTAGCTATGGCCGCATTGAGACAATGTAGTTTGTGGAATTTATTTCGGTTTCCACTAATGAGGTCACAACCCAGGATACTGAATGCCCTGGTATACTCAAAGTGATAGTTTTACTTATTGGGCGGATCACTGGATCCACAAATTTACATTAGGCCTCCCGGGTGCACATGCATTATGAACTACAGTGCTTGAATGCACAAATATTTGATTGGAGCATGACCATGCTAGACTGCATGAAGATACAACTCATCGAGTGTCATGGGAGGAACAACAAAAACTTTGGATTTGGGACCATTTTGTGCTCATTCTTCTTCGAGATATTTCTCGGTCTCAGTCCACGAGAGACAATGCAAGGGCATGTGGCCTGCCTCCCAATAGTGTGTAGATGGGAATCTTTTCTTCCGTGACAGGGGGGAGGAAGGACCATAGAGTCCTTCGACGATGCATTTTTTGACTGGTGGGCATGACAGATTCTGGTGATAGAGGACTACCCCTATGCCGGAATCAACTTTTCCAGGGACCCGGACATGCCCATACCTCCCAGAGCAGAGCAAGGAGAGATAGGTAAATTTGTTTTTTAATGTTAATTAATTTTTATTTCTTTTTATATATATCATTTTTTATGGGAATCAGAGTATCTAACAACTATGTATATATTTATGTACAGATGTGGGGCCAATGCATCCATCAGAATTCTTGAGGACTAGGTGGCATCCTCAACCAGAGGAAGTACTAGCCGTAGCCACCAGACCAACAACACTAGCAGGGGGACCTCTAGTCGGAGAGGTTGAGACAGTTTTGAGACAGGTAGAGTGGAACCTCACCGTTCTCACTCACGCAGTCCCTATGGAAGAGATAGAGGATCTCCCACCATCGATGCAACCTCATGTAGTTGGGGTGCCACATACCTAGGTCCAACTATTATGGCATTTGTAAAACGTCGTGGTTCACTATGGTAGGGCCAACATGCCCCACCCATAGCTTAGGATTGATCACTTATGTGCCAGGGGAACTTTTTTTACATGTGTGCAAAATTCCAATCTAATACTTGATTAGCTAGAGTATCTACCATTTGATTCAATCTCCTAGGAACATGGATATATGTAATGTAATCAAAACAACGTTCTAAGAGACGTACCCTAAGGAATCATCAATGTAGATTAGGATCATAAACACGATAAACCCCATTTAATTGGGACACAACCAATTGTGCATCTATGTAGACCCAGAGGTAAGAGATACCATGCGACAAGGAGTCATGAAGTAACTCTATTATTGCACTTTATTCGGTGAAATTGTTTGTGTCGTCACCTAAACAGGTACCTCCAGAACATAGCAAATGGCCTTGAGTTGTGAAGATCACCCAAGCTGTGGAAGCAAGCCTCCAAGTGTGTCATCTACCGTCCTCCATGAACCCAACAAACACCTCTGATTCACTTGACATCTGCCACAGTGAAAAATATGACATCAAAACAACACATCCATAAAAAAAAAGGACAAAACAAAACTGTATAATTACTATACATATATACAAGAATTCACCCAAGGTGACCCAACTACGAGTAATACTTCTTGAGGTAGAGCCCATTTCTAGTCTCCTCTAAAGCATTCCCTTCAAAATAAACCAGACGATAAGTACCCTTCTTTAATACCTCCTTCATGATGAAAGGTCTGAACCACATAGGTTTGAACTTAGCTTCCCTAGGGGATCCTTATATTGGTCATAGACCAGAACAAGGTCGCCTTCGGAGAAAATCTGAGGATGAATGGACCAATCATACTGACACTTGACTCTTTGCTTATGAGCCTCGTTAGCCAAGGATGCATCACGTCATTTCTCATCGAGATGCTTGAGATATAATAAGCGTTCCTCAAGTGGTGAAGTGTCTAGAAATAACTGTACTTCCAAGTTAATAGATGGGATCCGACATTCTATAGGCAAGACTGCTTCCAACCCATAAATAAGTTGAAAAGGTGAGAAAATATGACACAGGTGACACCTCTTGAATGATTCAACACAATATTTGATTATCATCAGCCAATAGTAACCGGATCATAGAATATTTTGGGTTGTTTCCAACCCAGAAAAATGACCACCACATGCTCCAGTGTGGCATTCATTAAGCATGATTTCCGCTTCTTCATGAGTGAGGCACCGACGAAGGATGCAATCTACACCTTGCCGATACAAAGTGTCCTCGAGTATGAGATAGGATTTTTCCCGATGGCATATACGTCGACGCTCATCATGAGAAGAAAAGGCGGGGCACTTCAAAGTATGTATATATACTAGTATATCTCCATACCAGGGGTCCGAAGATGAAATCAAAAAAAGATCTCGTTTAATCGGTGATTCTTCGGGCGTAACATCACTTGACTCAACCAAAAGTTCCGAGATAAGTTCTGCAAATACCATCGACTTTTTAGATTTTTTGGAAACAAAATCTAAGTCAAATTCCTGGAGGATAAAAATCCATCTACTGATCTTTCCACTAACTACACGTCATGTCAACACATATTGGAATGGATTCACAACGGCAATGACTATGGTCTTGCGAAACATGATATAGTGACAGAACCGCTGGACAACATGTATTGTTGCCAATGCAAGTTTGTAAACATGGGAGTATTTGAGTTCTCATCCAACCAGGCCTTGGCTCATCTAATAAATCACATGTTCTTCAATTAGATTGTCCTCTTGAGCCAATGCCATACCAATGGTCGACTCTGTCGTGGCCAAATACAATAAGAAATAGTTATTATAATTGGGTGGCCGAAGTAGAGGGGAAGACATGAGGGAACGTTTCAATGCTTCGAATGAGCGCTGAGTGGCTTCATCCCAAAGAATAGAGACACCCTTCTTCAGTAAACTTAAAAACCCTTTAGTGATCTCGGCATATTTTGCGATAAAATGCCGAAGAAAATTGGTTTTTCCCTGTAAACTCTAAAGCTGAGGGACTGTGCATGGGGGAGGAAACATAACTATCGCCTCAACCTTTAGAGGATTGACCATGATCCCTATTGTCAAAACTATAAAACCTAAAAGACTACCTGACGTCATGCAAAAACTGCGTTTGTTTGGATTCAAGCGAATCTGGTAGTAGCAACATCGCTCAATGATAAGTTGGAGGTGCGTGGGTTGATCAGCTCTCTTCCGAGATCATCATACTAAATCATCGAGATAAGACTCGACTATGTGTTTGAGATCATGGAAATCAAAAGACATGGCTCGCTGAAAGGTGGCTCTAGAATTTTTAAGGCCAAAAGGCATCTTTTGATAAGCAAATGTACCCCATGGAAAGATAAAAGTTATTTTATGTTGGTCCTCGGGCTTAATCTGTATCTGATTGTATCCCGAAAAACCATCCATGAAAGAGAATACCTCACAACCTACGCATTCATCAACAATCTGGTTAATGAATGGGGTGGGGAAATTATCCTTTGGACAGGCCTTATTCAAATCACAAAAGTTCATACATGCGCAAATCATTCCCTGTTGTTTCTTGACCAGAATGGTATTTGACACCCATTGAGTCAATTGGACGGGGTAGATGAAACCAGCTTTGAGTAGTTTCTCTACTTGAGCCTTGATAGCTTCTTATTTTCGAGGATTAACTGAGCAAAGCTTCTACAGGACTGGCTTGGTGTTAGGGTAGTCATTATTTCATGTTAAACAATTCTTGGATCAATTCCTAGCATTTCCTCGTAAGACCAGGAAAAAACGCCGCGAAATTCTTTAAATAAATTTGTGTATATTTGAATCTCCTTGGGGGAGCAATCTGCTCCGGTGAAGACATTCTCCACAACGCCAGGGATTTTGGAGATATCAATAGGTATTGTTTTAGAGATGGTTTCAATATTACCTTTGGCATAAACTACGTTCATAGCCAAAGGATTGATAGGACAAGAACTATCTCCAGTCATATTCAATACGAATTCACTGACCTCAATTCTTCCTAACTCTGGGAAAAAATAAGATCTGTGATGGAGATCATCCCAGGGTTTGTCTAGACTAGTCAATGCCTCTATAATTTCCTCGTCTGAGGGAAAGACCAAGTCCAAGGAATCAATAGTGGCAAGTGAACCTTGAGCCCAGGTAGGTTCGAAACCTGGATCTAACTCTTGTGCAGGAGTCGGATTGGGGTTGACGAAATCTTGTTGGACTATAGAGTATGCAACCTCTACCACGGACAAAGGCATGGACATTCCATGATGCCCTATCCCTTCCATCATGGTCTATGGGGAAGGAAGAGTCCACGGATCATTAAAGTAAGTCATGCAGAATGATGACACTTGAAATATTTCAGCCTTAGGTTGGTCGGGGACAACAGATATCAACTTGACATTGTCCAAGGGAGGCGGGTAATTGAAAGTACCCATGAGAGGTGGGCACAAACTGACCCCCATGTTAATGACACTGGTCTATGGGTTGTCAATCATCGGGACCGTGGATTCCCTTGATGAAGGGTTAGGCCTAGAGAAGGACAATTGATCAATGGTCACGATTCGACCCTCGTGTGGAAACAATAAGACCCGAAAAACTATAGCAACCAATGCATGCATGGCATATGTCCAACTCCTTCCTAACATGAGGTTGTAGTCGAGAGGTGCATCGACCACTTCAACTTCGACGCACATGGTCTTCCCTCCTAACTGCAAGGGGAAAGAAGGGATGATTCCATGTGGTCTGAAAGAATGATCGTCGAAAGAAGTAAGAATATTAGGTAAAGGAGACAAAATGGGTTGGCCAATGGCCTTCCAACATACCAACGACATCACACATGTTGAGGCGCTCTCATCAACCATCGTATAGAAAATATTTTGAGTAAAATTTTTTGTGGTGTAAGCCACTACTATTTGAAATGTGACGTGATATGGGAGACGAGGCTTCATGTCAGTTGTATCAAGTGTGATAGTTCCCAGATTACATGCCTCGACGGATCCTAAGGCAGCTAGAAGAGCGTTTCTCTATGAAGGGAAGCTCTTGAGGACCTCCAATCAAAACATCGCACAAGGGTTTGTTACAAATCCTCCACCACAGAGTAGTTCTAGGCGGCCCTCGTGTTTGGATTATGTGAAGCCTTCTTGAGCGCTTCTTTCAAGATGCATTTCATTGTTTCTCCCATCGTTCTCTTGATCTAGAGAGGAACAGATGGGTTTTCAACTTCTTTTCGCTTTTTAGCAGTACTTGGCATTCCGTAATCGTGTGCCCTAGTAGCTATGTGAGCTTCACCTTTCAACATATAAACATTCAAGGTCAAGGGATTTATAGATGACGAAGGGGGTCCCTGATTACCCCCATCCACGTTCGCAGAGGCTTGACTTAAATTTTTCCCATGTGGAAATGGGTTCGTTAACATATCAAGTTGTTGTTGCGCCAGTAACTTTTGGGCCTCCGTGAGCCGAGGGCACAGGTGAGTCAGGTGGTCTTCCATGCAAATATTACACAGATACCTTGACTTATTTCTCTCTATGTTTCCCCTGCCAACATTATTAGTGGGTTTCTTATCCCCCTTACCCTTCTTTTGTTGTTTCTTCTTCCTTTCGTCCTGTTGGTTGGCCTCCGGGTTTGTCGATTGCACACTGTGTACATCTGACGTCTGAGTAGGGGGAGAAGTTGAACTAGAGGTTTGGTTGGCTGCTATCTGTTGTATCGACAATTGCTGCAATTGATTTGACAAATGATCAATGGCCTTCTCTTGTGTTGAACCAACAATTCCATCGACATGTGGTCTAGACTTCTATCTGGTTTTCTCAGGTATAAACCTCGGTGCATCTGGAAAAATTTTGTAAAGTAAACCAGACTGAGAGTAAATCATCTATAGTTGTTGAGATCTCATAATCACTTCTTCTTCTTAAAAGACCCCCGACGTTGCTATGTCTTTGGATAACTGAGGGACCAAAGACTTGATGAACCACTCCAGTAGGAAATACAGTGGGATTGGTACCTTTATCAAATGCTTCTGGCATCTCCATTCTCGGATGTGATCAAAGATATGGTCTTCCTTTGTCTGCTCAAAGTTGGCCAGCAATTCAGTGTCGACATCGTATGTCATAGGTAATTGAAAATGGTTTAAGAAAACCATTGCCAATTCGCCAAAAGTAGAGTATCTTGAGAGATTGAGCTCTATGTGCCATTTCGCGACACTCCCGATGAGAGTGCATTGAAACAGATGCAACTGTATGGAGCCATATTTCAATGAGTTGGACGATAACCATAGGTGAAAGGTAGTCACATGATCACCTGGATCTTAATTAGGTTTTGCTTCAAACTTTGGAATGTCTGAGCGTAACTTGGTCGGCATAAGAGGCCAATGTGGATCGTGACAGATTAGATCATTTAATAATATTGACAAGTCTGGAAAATGCAAAGTTGCCAGAAACAATAGCTTAGGTTGTTGAATATGTACAAGAGGATAGAGGCCTAGGTTTTGGTTGGCACCAAGTTGCCAGGAAAAGTTAGGTTGTTGGCCTATCTTCTAGTAAGAACCATGACCTAGGCTAGCATTCAAATACTGCGCTTGTTGAGAATTCATCTGTTGAATCTCGTAATAGGACATTGATGGATAGGAAGGGATTTATCCCGACATTATGTTCCAAAGGTTCTAGAAAGGGATTTCCCCTGTCAATTCAACAGGCATAGGTACTGAGCCTTGTCTAGGGTTCCATTGACCATGGAAGGGGTTTCCCCTGGTCGGCATCCCTGCCACGAATTCCAAGGTCCTTGAGAAGTGTGTGCCCCCTGTGCAAGAATAGTACCCTACACAAGATTTTGTGATCCAAAACCATGGTTTCCCCCGGACGAGATGATAGCTGACGAGAATGCGTTTTTACCAAATGTGTTGAACAAAGAGAACGACAAATAACCCACCGGTGTGATACTGGAAGAAGATCCTTGACTACCTTCTCCGAACGTGTTGCAGTTTATGTTCGGCCAGGCAGGTTGTTGAGAAGCACCTCCAAGCGAGGGGGACAATAGAGGTATATGACCCCCGTCGTAAGGGAAAGTGTTATAGAGGGATGAGGTTCCCCCCATGGACCCTTGCAGAGGAGTGTTTGAGCTCCCTGCCCCCAAACCCATGGTCTATAGGGTGGAGTAGGTGACGACCGATTTGGTATCAAAACTAAGCATCCCGTATGAAAACGGAGGGCCTATTTCACTCTACGTGAAAGGTGCAGTGATTTTCGCCATAGATGGAATCAGACCACTACCTGAGGTAGAGGTGGTTGAGACCATAGTGGCATGAACCTACGAAGGTGATTTAGGAGGCAGAACGCCCCCAATAGTGACAGTCGTAAAGGGAGTATGACGACTCCCTGATGAAGTTGAAACATTTGTTTCCATTGTTTCTTGCAGGACTATATGATGCTTATGATGCATTACCCTTGGAGGGGCAAGTTGTATCAAAAGTGGCGCCAACAATTCAGTGATCGGAGGGTTTTACGGATCGAGAGCTTCTGCTCCAAGGTCATAAATAGTCATTTCCTCCGGATACGAGTGTTCTCCTCTCGGAGTTGGCTTGGGTATAGTTTCTTGTGGCCCGGTCACCTCAAATGACCCTTCATGATCAGGTCTTCACCTTCGCGGTGGCGGTGGTGGCTCCAAGTTAACTACCGATAGGCCCAAAAGCCTTCGTGACCAACAAATCTCTTGATCTTCCACTGTGAGAAAATCAACGACACACTAAGGATTTTCTAACGCTGAAGACCAAAACACACACTAGGAAAAGTTCCTATGAGATATAGAAAGCAAACCACTATAACTAGTTGGAAGAATAGTTACACCAACCAACTCTAGAACAACTTATAGGTCCAAGTGAAAATTGAACAAGAAATCACCCTCCAGGTATACTCTGCAAAGTGTGGCCTGATGTTTATCCTAGGTACCATGGTATACCCCCACAATCACCTGTGTAAGTACCTAAAAAAGGAAACTAGGTTGCCAGCTCATGAACAATTCCTAGGCGGGTACAGTCAATAGTCGGGTGGACCGCAATGAGTATGGTATCAAGCCCGAACACTATCGAGGGTATCAAAATCAAGTGTTCTAGAAGACGACTGAGGACCTTGAATGGATTCGTGACCGACGAAGCTTCATGGAAAATGCGATCAATAGAATCCCAAGATAAGTCCTCTATATGCGTTCCCCACTACACTTGGTCCATCTTTGGAGGGGTTATCTCCAGTACCTTTCTGCACGTGACCTCATGTTTAACCCTTGTGTTAGAGGGGGGTCCCAGATAATTTCCACGTTACTGGACTTCTACACTCCCTAGCACTGAATCCTATGTTTGTTTTGTAACCTTGAAGAGTTTCCTCTCCAACCTAAATCAAGGCTCTAGCCTAGTCTAGTTAATGGACCCTACAAACATAAAGTCTGATTAATTTTAATTAATTGTTAATTTTAAGTCGTTTATCTTAAGTCAAAGGAACATAAATGAAATTGGTGGTGTTTGTAACGAGATGAAAGAGAAGAACAAATGTTGGAAACAAAATTACTTCTTTTTCAAAATATTTGCAAATTGAAAACTCTTTAACCAACTTTTCTAACTAACTTCCTTTCAAAGATATTTTAAAAGAAAAAACCTAAAACTAAATTTCTCTCCACTACGAGCTAATTAAATTCCTAAGTATTCAGTAAAGAACTTAAGAAATCACTCTTCTTCTTGACAACTAACCTAACTACTTAACCAAACAAGAAAATGAAATCTTTTTTTTTTTTTATGCTTCAAAATAAGAAACTTGAAAATGAATTCTTTTCTTTTCTTCTAAATCAAGTAAAAGGGAAAAGTGCAGACAATGCAAGACCAAAGAAATTGACTTCTGGTCTACTACGGATCGCAGGGAGTCACTGAAGGAACCACAAAGGATAAAACAGAAAAGACTCACAGACTCATCCAAAACCTTTCAACAAAAACACAAGCAATCTTGAAAGATAAAGGAATTGATGTCAAACCTAGACTTAAATACTGTAACTATAGAGACCAATACTAAATAAAGAAACCCCTAAGAAGTCAGACTTCAATCAAGGAAGAGGATGAATGCCTCTTTTTAAAAAAAAGGCTTCATGACATAGTCACGCTACTGACACTTAAGAAGCTTGTGTATGTACACAGGTTGTCCAAAGGTAGGGTATGTATGTACGCGTGCAAACCCACTGCAGGCTGCGTACACCTATGTAACTTCTAAAAAAAAATAAAACTAATAGTCAAGCTAACTAGGAAAGGAGTACTGGTATGGAAGACTAGAATCCCTTGAAGACTCAACAACTTACTGAGAACTCAAAGAGGTAATTAAACCAATTAAAACACCCAAAAACATCCCCTAAAAACCCTAGAGGCTCCCTAGTACGGTCACCAATTTTTCTATAGTGGGAAAACCCCCCTATGGATTACACTAGGGTTCAATCGTGTAGGCATAGCTAATTGTCTAAAGTCTCCTAATTTTAACAACTATCCTGAAAATACCCCACATTCATGCATAAAATACAAAGTATAAGGATCCGATAGTCTTACCTTAAACTCCATGTCCGGTGTTTATCCTTTTTCATTCGGTCACTTCTCAACTGCAAGTCTCCTCTGAAGGCTGACCTGCATTCACCAAAATACAAACAAGAAAATACGAACATGCATCTTATATATGAATTAGTGGGTTAGATGTCATAACAAAATGTAAATCAAACATAAAGATTGAACACATCGTATGGCGGGATGGAAAAAGTACTTCTTTATATTAATCTCACAAAGTCACTTACAAAATGAGATCGGCGACTGCTCCTCAAACCCAGCCTTCAACTCCTCTTCACCAAGCTCCAACTTCTTCCATGCATCCTTCTTCTCTCACAATTTTCTCTAGGGAAATGGCATAGGCTTATGAATGAGGAAAAAGGGGAAGAATAGGGAATTCTGGCTCAAAACTCACAATGTGGCTGCAAATTATTGGGGCAAGGGGGTAAGTGGAATGGTCAGAGTTTCATTGTTTCTATGTTTCTCCTTGGAATGAGACCCCAATACCTCCTTTTATATGACAAAAGGATGGTTATTTGGTTGGGTGGCAGACTATAGGCGGTGGATTAGTTGGGAAACTACCCAATAGCCTGTAATCTCAACAAATCCCTTGCAACTTTTTATTTTTTGCAACTTTTGTGGGCATAAGCGGGATGTAATAGTTCAGATAGCGTATGTACACTAGCAGTAGTGGGGCAGATAGCGTACATACGCGGGCATTAGTGGTGCAAGGCGCGTAGATCTTCAAAAATAGTGTTTTTAAAAAGAGTTGTCCAGTGTTGGCTTGGAAAAAATAGTAAGTAAGATGGCCTGATGCCAGGTATGCATGTATGGTGGAATTTAGGGTTATAAAAAGGACCCTGGTATGATAAAACTTGCACCAAAAAAATGGTTCCATTTTTGGTACCTACGTTAAAAGGGAACTTGTAGGGAGGATGCTTCCACGGATTCACAGATCTAATATTGACCAATGGTGGGAAATAAATTGTGACGCCTTCATATGGAAAGAAGCAGATATGAGGGAAAATCTATGGAAGATGCTCGTGAATCAGTCTTTTACTCAGAAAGATCGAGTGACCAATACGAGATATTTTAGGTTAAGTTACCAGAAGAAATTTTCCACTGGATAAATAGGCTCCAAGAAGCTCCAGAGTTCCAAGAACGAGTCAAGAGGATTTTTAATTGGGACACATAAAATATTGCAGCACTTTATCGGCTAGATTGTCCATCCATGCGAGCAATTGATTCTGGGTCTAGACCACATTAGAAGGATACATTATTGAGTTTTCATCTGAGAACCACCAATACTTTTCATGAGTAGAGGGAAATTTTAGGAAATATGCAAGGGGAAGACTGTTGAGGGAAATCCCCCTGTGGATTAAATTTTTCTTCATGGAAGAGGGGATTTTGACTATGTTCCCGACTGACATGGCAATGTAAACACCCTCGCTTGGGGTAGAGTCATGGCCTGAGAGAGGGGAAGGATTCTTTGAAAAACGTGGGGGGGGGGGACTGTAAGTTTTAAACATGTGAAGTAAAGCAGTGCATACAGATTCTTAAGCAAACCAAAATTTAATCAATGGCTCATACACAGAGTACACTGAGATTTTATACCGGAAAACCTCAACCGGGGAAACCTTTCTTATATTCATTATCGAATTTCACCATTCACCATACAATATATACAATGTTTTTAGGTATTCTGTCGATACCAAAAACCTAATCCCTTAATCCAGGATTAATTTAGTAAACTGCTAAAAATAGCAAAAACCTCCCCAAAAAAAAATTTGGGGCGCTGTGCGTAACTAGGGGGGGCATACCTGCCCCCCCCTGGGACCCCCCTAGGAAAGCGGCCAACGCACACGACACAGAGGACACTACTAGAAGGATCGTTAGACGCAATTGTCAAACCTGACACACCCACACACACACATGCAAAGAATATAACACATACCCAACAGAAACAATAAGAAATGGACTCAAGAGATGAGAAAGCCTTGAAAATAGCCGCCATAGTTGAGAAGTGGTGGTGCGGAAAGATCAAGAAAGTAGGAATACAGTTTGAGAAGTTGCAGAAAGAAGTTGGACCAGGAGAAGTAAAGGAAAGAAAGATGGAAGATTTTCGGAAGATGAGAAGACAGGAAAGACTGTCCAGTCAAAGATTAAGAAAGAGAAGCACAGAGAGAAAGAAGTCCCCAGGAGGTTGTACAATAAGGAGAAGGTGTAGACGTAAGAGAGGAGGAACCTGACATGAAACTTGAAGAAGAAAGAGAAGATTCAACCACGATGACAGGAGAGATCAGGAATCTGGCTTAAGAGACTGCTCCAGTGAAAGAAAACAAGACCCCCTAGATCAAAGAAAACCGCCCCAAAGTCAGTGGCGCCAACCCCGAATCACCCATACCCCAAGTGTCTTCTATACAAATGGTAAGTTTGATACTACCTTCTCATTCTGGTTCTATTCCAGTACAATTATTTAGCCATTCACAGCTAGGAAGTGCAAGTACAGGGAGGATATTGGGATCCCCTAGTAGATTGCAAGAAAGACCATTAGGTTTAATTTTGATAAGATCACCAAGATCAACAATGGTTGGTCACGCGGGGGGTTCGATTTCCCAATACCCAAAAATTTTGGGCAAGGGAGATGAAGATGTTGAGCAACACTGGTTCTTGTGTGAGGCAATATGGAGATCCATAGGGACTCTGGATGCAAATAAGTTGGTTGAGTTCCAGACTACCTTGAGAGGTCGTGCTCTCAAGTGGTACATGAATATTATTGGGCCAGGAGTGCCAGTTATGAAAGGTAAATCATTCACACTTGGCCAGGTACAGACAAGGTTCATAGAAGAGTTTAAACTACCTTAGTCAAAACAACAAGATATTTCTGAGTTGCACGAGATCCAACAAAGGGAAGGTGAATAAGTCTAGGAATACAACCCAAAATTTAAATATTCTATAGGGAGGTTAGCACATCCAATCCATAAGGAACATCAAAGGGAATGGTACATTCATGGATTTCTACCTCTGACCTGGATTCCGCTAATGCAACAACAGATATCCAATTTGACATATGCCTTGGAACAATCGATGAAAATTGAAGACATGGCGGGATACCCTAGGAGCCTAAGAGTGACCAGACCCCCAGAAGATGCGAATTTAGAGAAACTACAAGGTAAAATATAATCTCTTACAGAAAATATTCAAGAAATGACAATACCTAGACTAGGACAACCACAGGTCTGGTGCACCGAATGTTATATAGAAGGAAATATCGTGAACAAATGTCCACGAATGAAGGGAATGGGACCTCCTTAGAATCCAATGGGACCCTCACCAGGACCAATGGGAGGATTTTCACAAGTGTCTAGGAACTTACCATTCCATAACCCCACCCCATATCATGCTTTTCTAGGGAGCCAAGCAGCACCAACAATTGAGTATTGTGAGATTTTCCGAATCTATGGGCATGGGCCAAGACAGTGCCCCATTATGCAGAAATATTCGATAGTACCAAATACAATACACTATAAGTTATGCACATCTACCACACACACTACCAATAAATGTAGAGCAGTGGATGCACTTGCAGACAGGTTGGACTAAATAACATTCAGGGTGATTGAAAACCCTCAGGGACCAGGAAGAGGTCGAGGAGGTGGAGCCAAAGGAGACTTCAGAGGAGGAAGGACTGGGGGAAGAGGGCCAAGAAGATGTTATAACTGTGATGAGCAAGGCCACATGGCTAGATATTGTCCTCATCCAAGGTGACCATGGTGATCTCAATGTAGAACCAATGGGCATGCAACTGAAGACTTCCCATAATTAATTGCAAAATAGGAATATAGGGTATGACCACAAGGAACTAACCTCATCAGTTTTGAAATCAAGAGAGTTATTAAGGGACAATTTCCCAACCTCAATATCGTTACTCGAGGAGGAGAAAATATATGAGCTAATGTTGATACTCTACCTCCGATCCAAAAAACAACACCTAAAGAAGACAAGTATGAACCTCTAAAACAAAAGTTGTTCTTTAAAGATTCCATACAAGTATTTCAGAATATTCCTAGCCCTGAGATGTGATAGAAAACCCCACAACCTATTGTTTACCCTAATATTTCTCAAGTCCTTGCTTCACCCCTTGCACCCAGAAACCCTATAGTCACACCGAGACAACCTGAGCAACCTCATAATGTAGTCGAACTTTGGTTTCAATTATTCTCTAACATTCTCGGGAATGATCAATTAACAGAGAAGTTGTGCAATGTGTTATACCTATTTTTAGTGAATGCGGAACCCATAGAAGAAGGAATAAGGGATAATATTCCTGAGAAGAGCACCTAGAGAGTGCAGAGAAGAAAAGTACGAACTGGAAAAAAAAATCAGACTAGTACCCCAGTTAAACGAATTTGAGATTAAGGATGTCATGTTGGATCTAGGATATGTTGTGAACATTATGCCTAAGAAGACCTGGGAAGCCTTAGGAAAAACTAGGCTGACATATTCCCCAGTTCATCTAAGAATGGAAATCCAATATTGTATTTTCCTAATAGGAAGACTCGAGAGTGTGGAAATATATGTTGTGGGAGTGAATACCTTAGTTCAATTTTAAGTGATTGAGATCATGGGAGATAAGGACCCTTACCCTACACTACTGGGCATTGATTGGGCCTACGATAACTATGTAGTAATTGACTTAAAGAAAGACACCATGACATTTGAAGCTGATGGAATCAAGGTAGTTCAACCCTTGGATCCATATGTAGGGCCTAGATATACAAAGCCAACAAACAATAATACAGAGGGAGGATATTTGGATCAGTTGTATATTGTAACAGCTAGGAAAAGAGATGATTACATAAATCCTATTGTTGATGGATCAGTAAGTTGGAGGAGTATACAGTTAGTGGACAAAGATTCATAAATGGCATTTGACAGTTGTGTTGAGGGGCGTAAATGATACACCATCAACTGGAAGGCTAGATCCGGATAGACATTGTCTAATTAACCCAAGCCGTTTGGTATGATCTGACCCGGCAGGTTTAATGGATTTGTTAGCCAACTAAAGTCCTAAAAACACTAAAAGAAATAAACTAATCTAAAGATATGATTCTAACAAATGATATATTACTTACTAATATTTATTAAAAAGAAACGTGAATATACAAATGATTATAAACAATCTATATACAGTTTACAAGGTTTACTTGAAATCTTGCGAAAATGAATGTTCATATTAATGTTTCAAAATAAGATAAAGTAAGAACATAAATCTTTTTTTTTAAATGTTTAAATATTTTAAACTAATAAATACTAAGAAAATACAATTGAAACAATGACACAGAAACAGTCAAAGCTAATTAATGCAATCATTGTCTCATTCATATATAAACAAATCTAAATAAAAGAAAGCAATGAACATACTAACATCTCACTAATCTGTAGTACTAATCTAAATTCATCTCTCTGTATTTGTATGAGCTCCTCTAAACCTGTGTCAAGTGTAAGCCTATGACAAAAGAAAACAAAATACTTCCTGAAGAAATTCAAGGAAGTGTTTCATATTCTGGAAAGAGTTTATAACGACATAAAGACAAATAATGATATATCTTGTGACCTTGAAATATCCAATAACTGAAAATAAAAGAAATTCCAATTCTCTGGGATGGTGTTACCAACTATCTAGCATCAGATGTAAACTCAAAATACTTGAATAGATGATCATTCACAGATATAAACTAAACCAAAAGATAATGAACAACGTAAGGAAAAACATGATATAAAATATTATGTCCAGAATTGACTAAAGCTAATTCGATGCAGATAACATTTCACATCAAGAAATTACATGAGAAGACAATGAAAAAACACTGCAAAGTCTACACAGGACGAAATCCAAAGAGTAAATTGCTTTCTCATATAGTTTCAACAAAATATGTTCATCATATGGTCTAGGAAGAACTTTTGGAATAATAGACTCTTAAAGATTGAAACAATTAATATGTAAATGATAACAATTAACCATATATTGATAAAACAGACTAAAACTAATTTAAATCAATGCATAATCAATTATTCAAAGAATATGAAGATATTATAATAAAAATAAAACCATTTTACTCACAGGACAAAAGCCATTAAGCAACCTGGAATTCCATTTTCTTTTTTGAAAATACTTTTCCATTCTCCCAAAGATTCCAACCATCCATTACTCTATTTGAAAAGAAAAAAAAAATTACAAATAAATAATATACAAAAGAGAAAGGATAAAAATCCTCCTCTCAATTTCTTGGATCTCAATGGCTCTAAACTTTCTCATATATTTATACAATGAATGAACAGTCTGGGCATCACTAATAATTTTTTCCACCTGAAATTTGCCTCAGAAAGAGACACACATATCTCTCAAATCGTTCATTTGTTTAGAATTATTTCTACATGTAAGCTAAATGGGTCCATTTTGGAGATGAGTTTTCAACCGTTTCTTCAAATTCCTTAGGGTTTGGCTGAAACAAGTCTCGTAAAATCGTCGGTCTGTTCTTGAACGCATTTCCAAATCTTATCTGTTGTTGTTCATAATTTATTTGCAACAATCCAATGTTTTTTTTGGATAAGCCATGAACATATCCGTACCAAATAACTAATAATAAAAACCTGTGAAACAAAAAGAAACCTAAATTAACAACCTAAAAATTGTGAATAAAACAAAATCTAGAACAACAAAATAAAAAACGAATTTAATCTAACTATAAGTTCTAAACAAACATTGTTTATATTTTCCTTTCAAATATGAGCTTAAAATTCTAGAAGCTTCAAGCTGATGGAGAGGAGAAAAATATTAATTTTGAGTTTTCACAAAATCAAACAAATGATAGATAATTATTTTTATTATTATTTTATTTTTACTTTGAAATGAGATGCAAACTCACAAAATGATTTAATTAATTAAGCCTACCAAATGATTTTGTGAAAATGATTGTTAATGAGCAAAAGACGAAAACATAATCATAATTTAAACGAAAGTAAAAGTTGATAAAAATTAAGGTTTTCGTTAAATTAAGATTTCTATGTTTGTCTCTCCCTCATTCAAATTTGATCAAGTGTGAACAAATGTCATAGAAAACATGTGTCATAATAAAAACTCCCAAATTATGAATCTCGTCCATCAATATTAAAACTTTGTAGAAAGTAAAACGAAATGGCATTTAAATTTCATGAAATTCAAACCAAACCAAACAAAAGAATATAAAATCAAACCAACCTTGAAACAAAGAAAACCAATACCAATCTAATCAATTCAAAGGGAAACAAACGAAGAATCCAAGTAAAATTTCAAGGGACCCTAGATTTTGATTAAAGAAAAAGAAGGGGGTTGTTGGGGCCCAACAAGTTGGAAACAAGGCTCGTACGAAAATTTTTCAAGGAGATGTGCAACTGTCAGAGCAACTAGATGGGTTGGGAATAAAGTCAGAGAACATCCAGTATATGATGGCACCTCAGGACTCGACATTTTTCTTCTTAGAATGGAAGAAAAGGTAGTAGAGGATAAAAGGATCTCAGTACTAGATGTATCTTTTCAGGACACCCCTTCCAGATGGTGGGCTAATCATAAAGCCTTACTCAGAAATTGGGATGATGTAAGGAAAGATATTAACTATAGGTTTTAGAATAAGGAGTAGCTGGAATCAAAGATGCAGATGGATTTCCAAGCTGTGCAATTGTTCAACTAAGAATTTGATCCTAAAGTACATATCGAACAATGTGTGACACAGTGGCAAGATGGAGAAATACCCTCTCTCTTCTGGGTTAAGGTATTTCCCCATTCTCTAGGTCCAATCCCAAAATCTTGTTTCATAAATGAGGAAACCAAAAGACAACTAACGACTGGAAAACGTTGGCATCTCATTTTTGCAAGGAATTCTCGTTTACAATTAAGTACCCTGAGCTTGAAGTAGTCCTGCAAAATATTAAATAAATTATTTTTACAGATAATATTAATGAGAAATCAAACCTACTGGTATGTCCAAAGCATAGTTGAGAACTTTAGACTAACCTTAATTTACCCTCCACAAAGAATCCTATAGAATGCTATAAGATTAGTAGGGATTCAAAAATCCCAGATGACTTAGAGGAATTGAGAAACCTATCCATTAAAGAGAAAGAAGGGAACAGAGAAATCCATAACACCATACCCAGTCATACTAATAGTTTCTACAATCACCCATTAAAATTGCGTAAAGTCAATATAGGGACCACAGAGAAACCAAAGATATCTATGGTGGGAGACTATTGGGATGAGTAAACTAGTCAAGAGATATAGATTTTATTGCGGGAATATGAGGATTTGTTCCCAAAGACTTTTTTAGAGTTAAAGGGAATCAAAGGAGTTATGGAAGAAATGAAAATTGAATTAAAACCAGGATCCAAGCCTGTGCCGCATAGATCATACCATCTTAACCCTAGAGTAAAGGAGAAGGTTAATAAAGAGATAGACAAGATGTTGGAAGTGGGATTCATTTTTGCAGTGGAAGAAGTAGAATGGGTTAGCCCAATAGTCATTCAAAGCAAGAAAGGCACAGAGGATATCAGGGTCTGTGTAGACTATAGAATCCTTAACTTTGCCTATGTGCATGACCCTTTCCCAACACCTTTTACCGATGAGGTGCTAGAACAGGTTGCGGGGAAGGAAGCATACTCATTCACAGATGGATTTTCAGGATACCAACAAGTCAGGATTGTCGAAGAGGACAAAAACAAGACCACATTCATAACATCATGGGGATCGTTTCCATACAATGTGATCCCATTTGGCTTAAAGAACACCCCTGCAGTTTTCTCCAAGATTGTAATAGAAGCTTTTAGAGAGTTCATTCACAAGTTTATAGAAGTCTATATGGATTATTGGACAATATATAGTTTTCTCAAGGAACATGTAGCACTGTTACGACTAATGTTTGACAGATGCAGAGAATTGCAGATATTATTGAATCTCAGAAAGTGTATCTTCTATGTACCACATGGGAGTTTGTTGGGCCACATTATATTTCGAGAGGTAGTAGTGGTAGATCCAACCAAAGTTGTGGTTATTGTGAACATGGCACCACCTACGAGTGCTAAGCAGTTTCTCTCCACATTGGGACACACAGGGTACTATCACAGGTTCATCAGAAGATAGGCAAACATTACTGCACCTCTGGAAAATATACTGAAAAAGGATGAAACATTCCAATGGATTCCATAATATGATAAAGCATTTGAGACACTAAAGGATAAGCTCAGCACAACACCGATTCTGATATTCCCAAACTGGGAAAACGAATTTCACGTCCATGTAGATGCTTCAGGAACTTCCTTGGGAGCTATCTTAGCACAACCGGGAGATGGATACATGGATCATCCTATATATTTTGTGAGTCAGAAGTTGTCACAAGATGAGCGCAACTACACAACAACAGAAAAAGAGGGTTTAGCCATGATCTATGCTTTGCATAAATTTAGACATTATTTTTTAGGTTCTCATTTTAAGTTCTTTATTGATCATTCTACATTGAAATATCTAGTTAACAAACCTGTGTTGGGTGAATGCACGCTAGATGCATTGTCAGTAGCATACTTTGCGCCAATGGCGTTGTATTCAACTGGTATGGTTACCTATTGGAGGAACTACTAGTGGCTTGCGAGGAAGCCCAGGAGAAGGGAGGCACCTTCACCTATGGATATCTATTGATGGCATTCACGATGTTCAAGTGGAAACCACCCGTGGGAAGACTGTCGGAGATAGCAGACAAGGGGGGCCTTGCGAATATGTTCACGCCCTAGCAGTCTAGGATGGATTCGGAGAATACATCTTTGAACACCACATAATTATTTAAGTGGTACAATGGGCTTATAGATGCAATACAGAGGTTGTGCATTCCACAGGAGGTCCTCAATTTCAACACAAGGAACATTGCTTTTAGTATGAACCAACATCATATGTTTGTATGGCCAAGGCATGCTAATAGGGAGGATTTCCACTCGAGGATGTTGTCTTTCTACGTAGATGAGGAGACATTTGACAAAGAAGTAATGTCGTGGCTAGGAATTAAACACAATCTATACAAGTGGGGGATGCACTATATTCTTGTTGTCGAGTTATTGAAGAAGAAAGTCAAAGTAGCAGGGGTAGGACTGAGTGCAAGATTAAATCTATAGAATAAATAATCTCTATCACAGTCGTACTCTAAGGAGGAAGATGAGACATAGCCATTGGAGTGTAAGAAAAGAACATTGTCAGTTTTCCAGCCACTTCTAGATAAAGTCGAGTGTTGACAGTCAAGGATGTCAATGAGATCCTGAGTGTTGCATTCATCATAGAACAAGTGGCTAAGAAGCTCAGAAACAAGGTCTCACCGAGTAAAGTTATGAACCCCCAACCCATTGCATCGATCGTCCCCCGCACCCGCTCAATGGTTAGAGAAACCCCCATCATCCATATTCAGGACGACCCTAAGCCTGACATCCCTCCATCCACCATCATCACTAAGCAACCCCCATCACCACAACCCTAGTTTCCACCCCTAGAAACCACCATTCCACCCCAAACCATAGATTCAGAGCCAATGCAACATGATCCCCCAGAGAAAGCAGAGCAAGAACTCCCAGAAAAAACCCAAGAGTTTTCTGAGCTGAGACCAGAAGTTTCTAGTCCAAACCTTGAAGTACCAGAGAAGAGCCTACAATTGACTGGTCTGAAACCGAACACCCAACACCAGCAGATTGTGCCTTTTGTGTCAAAAATGGACACCCAAACCGTGGAGAGATGCAAGCTCAAGGTACCCAGCACATCCCCTCAACGACCAAGGTTGAGGGTGGCCAATAAAGTGCAATGAAGGAAGAATATGTAAGAAATGGGCAAGAGATACCAGAGGTTCAGAAGGATCCAAAGTCAACATCCGAGTAGAGTGTGACACCCACGCAGGAACAGATGGAGTTGGTTCTCCAAAAATCTTAGCAGTGTGTAGAGTTGTTGCAACTCTTCCTAGCCAAAATAGAGGTTATAACACTTTTCCCATTAGGGTTGAGGTTAAGGCTGGTTCCAGGACCATCTGCAGGGGAGGAAGAAGTAGAGACTCCCTCAGAACACTCAGCGTCCAGTGGACTTCCACTGCAAACTTGAGCACCCAAAAAAGTAGCATCGTCTCTCATTGACCTTGCATAGTGGACAACAACACACTTGGTTGGAATGATAAGAGAATCCACTAATCAACTAGAGTAGAGGCTCCAACAAGCTGAGATGTTTTCCAAATACATAAGGGATGAAGCACTCCTTGCGCAAGCATGCAGGAAACAAGAAGCACATGAAAAGATCTAGGTTGACCGTAGAATGGAAAGAGTGTAGGAAAGTCTTTCTCAATCCTGGCCGGAGATTCGGAAGTTCGCACCCCAACTACCTGAAGCCAACGATGCAGGAGAGTCAAAGCATCAGATTGAGCTACTCCAAGGAGCATGGATACAACTGGCCATTTGCGCTGAGCATATGGAAGTGCAGTTGCGACAAAATCAACAAGAAGCAGAGAAGCAACCTCAGAAGCAGTAGGAGAAGATGGAGAAAATAGTAATGGAAGGCAACAATGTCCAAGCAACACTACATAAGCACACAAATGAGTGCACAAAGATTTTTAGGGAAGTCAACGATTGGATGGGAATCATCACTAAATGAAACTAGGTCCTAGAGGATGTGCGCACCAAAATCCAAGTGTTCAATGAAGAAGTTACGACCACGATGGATCCGATGGAGCAACAACAAAAGTTTGACTAGATCTAGCAGGTGGACAATGAACTGAATGCCCTCTTTGAGGCACAATCCATAGCAAAGAAGGAGCTGTGTGAATTCTGGTTTGTCATTCAGACAATGTACATGCAGATGCAACAACAGATTCTGAGTGGAACTCGTTGGTCGCATCCAAGCCAAAGGGGTGTAGTACATAAGCGACCCAACAGTTTGTAGAAGAGGCATCACTCCTTGCCAAGAAGTGGCAGAATAAAGTTGGAAGATTTCAAGAAGTGAGGAAGTGGGCCTTGGAGTTGGTCCCAAAGTTTGGCCCTTCATTTGAAGAGGAAAAAGCAGAAATCAAAAACAAAATTGCAAAAGTAATAAGAAAAGGAGGACAAGGGAGAAAAACAGTTGCTCCTAGAAGCTTCGAAAGAGCCGAGCACTTGACATGAGGGTGAGTCAAGGTTTGTGGTCAGAGCCTATTGAGCCATTTTTTGGGGGGATAAGGAATTAAGAAAATTTTGGCTGAGTACGAGTTGTGCAAGCTCCAGAAGAAGCTGGACAACAGAGCAATACAAATCAACATAAATCAATTGCAAAAAGGATAGCACAACGCTAGTAAAGAAAAAGCGATTGCAACAGAACAAGAAAGTGTGCAAACCAAGACATAAGGCACAACTTAGCTTATATATAGGGAGGAATATGATTGTAAAGGGGTTATTTGTTGGTTCGGATGAATTGTGATTGTGTTCAGTTCGATCTTTCCCTTACTTTTAGGTTTATGTCATAGTTATTGTATGCGGTTGAGAAATCAGAGTTTTAAGTCTGTAATGTAATCTATACAACATTTTGAGAGTTAGAGCTCTGCGACATGGGTACAAGGCCAAGCGTCTGTAACAGAGAACTATTGTGTGTCTTTGAGCTTGTAAATGAAGAAAGATTCAAAAGATAATATCAAGAAGGATCTAAATTTTCAAAATATGTTGTGTCTTTTTGCTTTTTACTCATGCATTACAATACTTCTTTATGGTTTATAAGTTCCACATGATGGCTCTATGTTTAAGGCTTTTCCACAACATAAGTAGGTTCAGTTATTGCAAACATGAGTTCAGATCTCTTTGATAGTTACATGTCTTGCGCAAGATTAGGATGAATTTTGAAGGTTCTATGAATCCTCCTAAGTCTTTTCCTTGCCCTTCCCTATCTAATTGTCTCAACAATGTTTCGGGTGAGACTTCTTCTCTTCGGAGGAGATGAAAATTCTAGTGCTCTAGACTACTCGGTACCTTTTGTTGGTAACCTGAGAAGGACCCTGGTCTGATCAAACTTGTGCCAACAAGCACTTGCTTTCCAATTGTACATATTTTTTTCATCTCTTATTTTGAATGCTAGTATTCCCTTGGCGTATTTGACTTGTTTGTTTGACCTGAGGATTAATCTTTTAGTTTGAGTGTGGGGCAGGTCCAACTTTGTCCACTCACATAATACATTCTTACAATTCATGGAGTATGTGGACTTCTCTATCTAAACAATCCTTCGTGAAGTTATTAGTTGTGGTTATTGACTGATATAAATTATGGTGGAATGCATATGCCTACTTTACATACCATGATAATCCATAAGGAAAGTGTCTATCTGTTGTTTTCTTTCATCTGCATCCATCTCATGATACTGAAATGGCTACTACTATGATGGTTCTTGGGGAGAATTGTTGGTTAAACTTAAACACATAGCATCTACTTTGAAAATCAAAGCAATTTGTGTATCATCGTGCTTCTTATACACCCGATTACACATGCAATACTTATATAAAAATCTAAAAGAGTGAGCATAATGTAAAATAAAGTTGAAATCATTGTAAATAGTGTGAGATGTAAATTTTTTTGGATATTTGAAACTTTGGGCAGTCATTCTCCACAAGAAAGTACAAGAAGACCCATCTACACCATTACAGAAGCCCCGGGAAGAAGTTGAAGACCCAGGAAGAGAATTCGGCCCCATAGGAAAAATAATAATAAAATTGAAGACCCATAAATAAGAAGTCATCCCTATACTGGCACCCAGATCAGTATAAATACAAGGCTAGCTCATTTCATTTTGACAGGTAGACAACTCCTTCTGTAGTGTGCACAGGGCAGTTGCAACTGCAGTTTTGGCAATTTCACTATTTTTGGTTTATTGGTTATCTTGGAGAGTGCACCGCACTTGGAGAAGCTCTTTCTTGGTTATTCTTGGTAATTTTATTGAGGCACTAGGTATTGGTGATGCTAGCCTTGGGGAGGATCTTCTCTGTATGGTATTTTGGCTATTGATGGTGACATAATGGTAATATCTTAGACTGAATTCTTCTAGAGAAAGGTTGTTGGGTTTTCTCGTAAGTTTGGGTTTCCTAGGATAAACTCCTGCGTTCTTGTATCTATTGTGCATGGTTAATATTTATAGATCTTGTTAATTTTGCTGCATTGTTATAGTTCATATTTTCAGTGTATAGTTATTTTATGATAACTGTTGTATGAAAATTAATCTTGTTATTAATCATAAGGCAATAACTATCAAGAGCTAAGAATCATGTAAACATCAACATGGTGTCATATCTAGTTGAAATATTGCCATTGTACAATTGCAGTTGCAGTTGTTCGTCACCAGTTGCAGTTGCCAGTTGCACAAACCTTGGGATTATAACAAGCTGGATGGTGCTACAAATTTTAGAGGTATGCACTTGTATATGTTTCCAAGTTATATCAATTAGTAGAGTATGAGGGTGTTTTTAGGGGATGTACAAGGGACCTTGTCTAAGCAATGACCCAAAGGGATCATTGGATCAAGGGAATTTAGAGGAATAACGCACCCTCCCTAGAAATTAAGACTCCAGGTTTGCATATCAGGTTTGATATTTTTTATATTGTTGCATCTTAAATAAATATTGTAATTTGGGAAATAATATTTAGAGATCTATTATTTCTAAGTAATTTTTCTATCAAATGTTTTGAATATTGTTGGTACAATGATCATTGTGTAAATGTTCATTGTTTAGTACTAAGGATGCACTTATTTACAAGATGAAATTGATCTCTTCTAGGATATGTTGTTGTTTGTTCTGTTTGTCATGGGAAGGTTACTATGGAGGTCACAACACTAGAAAATTGTTTCTCTTGCCTTTTGTTATTTTTTTGTTCCACGAAGGTTACCACGAAGGAATGACTGGTAGAAACACTAGAAAAGTGGTGTTCTTGTTCTTTGCTTCTTTTTCTTGTTCGTGTTCCAGGAACGTCATAGGTGATAGCTCTGAGAGGGCATTATAGTGATGGTTGCAAGAAGCCACAAATTATATGGTCTCTTGTTTGAGACATGGAGCAAGATATCCATACAGGGAGTTGTATACATGAAAATATACATCCATATACCGAAGGAGAAGAACAAAAAGTTAAAACCTTCTTAAAACAAAGCTTATTTTGTGGGATATAGAGTGTTCCATGTGGATATTGACAGGGAGGAGTAGGTGGCTCCACATGTGGTGAGGAAGATGGCCCCACCTAATACCAGTTCAGAGGAAGCCATAGTTCAATGGGATTCATCCCGCAATATCCAGTAGGGAGGAGTGGCCTCCCAGGATAGTTCATTGGAGATCAGAATTCAAAAGATGCAGAGGGAGAAAATGGCTCCAAAGATTGTATAGACTTAAAGGGAGTTATGTTTCAGAGGGAGCATGGTACTACAGGATCGATGGATAATTTATTATATTGTTTTTAACCAAGAATGTACATACTTAGAGTGATCTTGATCTCACAGAGAGTCAGTTGACTCAAAGGAAGATTCATTCATTCAGAAGGAGTTCCCCCTCAGATTCAAGTGGGAGAGAGACATCTTCTAAGACTGACAGACAGGTGTCATGATTTGAGGAGGCTTCAAGGAGATGTGATCTTGATATAGTGACAGAGGAGGAACCCATTCAAGAGTATTTGGTATGGATTTTTCTGTCACAGAGGGAGTAGCTAGTGAGGCATACTGGACAATAGGACTTACTCCAGTGACATAGGGAGTTGGCATCAAAGTTTAAGATTAACGATCTTGGCTAGATGTAATATTGGGATTAGAGATGTGATGAGATCAGATGATGTATTCCTCATTCAAAGGATATTGATGAGATTTGAAATGATGGACCGAAAGTCCATGACTACACCTATGATGACAAGTCTGAATAAGTTGAGTGATTTTTCTTTAGATTCATATTTGGTGGATCCCATGACACACAAGGAGGTTATTGGATCCTTGATGTACCTGGTTAATTCCAGGATATATATGTTCTTTGCAGTGAGCACCCTAAGCCAGTATTTGGTTGAAGCCAAGGCAGTTCTAGTGGATGGCAGCGAATCATGGTACAATTGGATATGGTTTGTCTCAAGTGATGAAGTGAGGCTACAGAGATATAAAGATTTTGATTTAGTAGGGGATGAAGTAGACATATTAAGCACCTCATGGTGCTACTTCATCTTGGAATCAATGGTTGTTTATGGAATAATATGGAAGGAGGCTTCTATAGCACTCAGTACAGTAGAGACGGAGTATATTGCATCCAGTATTATAAGTTGTGAAGTAGTGTGGATTTAGAAGCTTCTTGCAGGAATTCATTTGAGACATGGTACATAAAGGAGAAGTGAATCTACAATACTTATCCACATATGAGAAGATTGCAAAGATCTTCCTAGAGTGTCCATGTTGATTTGGCTAAGGAGGATGATACATAGGATTATCCATGTTGATTTGGCTAGTTATGAGCGTTGATGTTTCAACATCGAGTATACATTCTCCCATATTGGTCATGCACGATGCTATGCTAGTGATGATATGACCAAGGGACAATGATTCATTCACTCATGGGTCTTTTCCAGTGGTGAATAGCCCAGGTATGTTGATAGCATCGGGTAGACATTCCCCCATATTGGTAATCCAGTGGTCTATGCTAGTGTTGATATGACCAAGGGGAGAATGACTCATTCACTCACGAGTCTCTTATAGAGGTGAATGACCCATGTATGTTGATGTTCTCTAGGTTTGGGAAGACATTCTTCCTAGATTGGTCATGCACAGGGCTATGCTAGTGTTGATATGAACAAAGGAGAATGAATCACTCATCCATGAGGCTTTGCTAGTGGTGAGTGGCCCAGATAAGAATCAAGAATACATTGTCCCAAATTAGTTTGGAATGGGGCTATGCTAGTGCTGATATGACCAAGGGTAATGATTCATTCACTCACATGGCTCTGATAGTGGTGAATGGCCTTGGTGTAGTACTTCTCCTGTAAAGGAGTGGATGGACTCGATATGCTATCAAATGCATATTCTGGGATGGAATTCATGTGTGGAGATGGCATATAAACATGGATCATGAAGACGACATTTCTATGATAAAAGAAATACATGTATGGAGAATGCCTCTCTCTTTGAGAGGGAGTGTTGGATATTTTCAACTTCTGGAAATCATTCTCCACAATAAAGTATAAGAAGACCCATCTACACCATTACAGAAGCCCGAGGAAGAAATTGAATACCTAAGAAGAGAAGTAGGCCCCAAAGAAAAAATAATAATAAAATTGAAGACCCAAAAATAAGAAGTAGGCCCTAGAGTGGTGCCAAAATTAGTATAAATATAAGACTAGCTCATTTCATTTTGATAGGAAGAAAAATTCCTTTTGTAGTGCACACAAGGAAGTTGTACCTATAGTTTTGGCATTTTTACTATTTTTGGGTTACTGTTTATCTTGGAGAGTGTGCCACACTTGGAGAAGCTCTTGCTTGGTTATTGTTGGTCATTTTATTGGGAAACTAGGTCTTGGTGATGCTATCCTTTGGGAGGATCTTCTTTGTATGGTATTTTCACTATTTATGGTGATGCACTGGTAATATATTGGATTGAATTCTGCTAGAGAAAGGTTGTTGGGTTTTCTCCCAATTTTGGGTTTCCCAAGATAAACTCTTGTGTTCTTGTGTTGTGTTATTGTGTCTACTGTGCATGGTTAATATTTCTAGATCTTGTTATTCTTGCTACATTGTTATAGTTCATATTTCCAATGTATAGTTATTCTATGATAACTATTGTATGAAAGTGAATCTTTTTATTAATCATAAGGCATTAACTATCAAGATATTAGAATCATGTAAAAATCAATAGAAGTAAACTTTCTTGGGCTATGGACACTTGCTAGAAGCGATTCCATGTTTGTATTGTACAAAGGAAACTTCATTGGGGCTATGGATGCTCGCTGCAATAGAAGCAATGTCAGGAGAAGAGAGATGAGGAGAACACTTATGTAGATGCTTGATTTTCATAAAAGTAAAAAATCCCTTTGGTCAAACCAAAACCAATCAAAATTGTGCAAACAGTTAAAGAAATTTACCTCATTAGTTTTCTCTTTGAAAATACTATGTTAGATTACAAGTACTTGATATCTAGATTTATGTCTTTTAGGAAATTTGGCATCATCATGGTACACATGGTTAGTGTGAGTATCCTTTAGTTTATGATCTTATCCTTAACATTCAGATTTGAAGTAAAGGTCATAAATTTATATGACAGAGATAATTGGTTCTTCCAGTGTGTTTCCATTTTTTGTGGCCACAACATCGTCCCTTTTTTTTTCTTTTATAATCAAAAGAAAAGTGCCCCCTACCAGAGTATTTGTCTCCAATTCCTAATATATTACTATTTTTATCCTATTTTATATTCTTTGATTACCTAGGGAGTTAGGGGTTTGGATTTCTTATCTTTGAGGAGGTTTTCATTGCTCAATATCTCTTTGTTAATTGTACATTCATTTTGTTGTTCTTTAGTAGGTATTTGTTTTCTAATTTTACTTCTATCCATTGACATACTCCTTGTAAATAGCCTTTTGAAATGGTTTTACCTACTGATCATGTTTTTTGCCTCTTTTGAGTTAATTTTTTATTGATCTTTAACTTACATTTTTCTATGGTGACTTCATGTTTTATCTTGTACCTTGGTTCGAAATAATTTCATTGAATTCATTAAGGCACATGTTTTCTCAAAGTAAATCGAAGAGTTTCCACGATTGGGTCAAAACAATAAGATGTAAATACATGCTATGGCTAAGGAAAGGAAATTGAAGGTTGGTATTACAGTGTGATCATGATTTTAAGCCATCCTAAGATCAAGTTTGAGTAGCCTAGGATAACCTCTATAATGCATCATTTCTCCTTCTCGAGAAAACCAGGGTAGCATTCCATTAAGGCTCTTAGGATTGTCTATTATACTAATTGGCATATTGAATTTAAGGTTTGATCATTTTGTCACTCTTACTGTTACAGTGAGAAGGTGGTGTAGGAAGCTTAAATATTTATCTTATGTGAATTTATAACTACAATCCAATCATCTTCTTGTACATTCTTATGTTTTCACTTCAGGTCCTTCTACTATTTTCTCATTTTGCAGGGAATTTGGCAAGCTATCCTTTCAAAGGGTTAAATGTTGTTTCATTAATTGATTGTCGGTCCCATTTGATTGCAAGTTATAATTCTCTATCTTTTCCCTTGGAGGGGATTTTATTTTATGAGCATGTTGATTTCTTAAATGTGTTGGCTTGAACTGTCATCTCACTACATCATTGAGAAATGAATAGTTGACCTTAATAAAAGAACATATAGTTATGTTGCATGTTCTTGTTTTCTCAATGCAATTGTAGTATTCACACTTATGTTTTTATGGGATAGGCATGACTAAGTAGGGTTATTTGTTCTCTCCATTTTTTCCTTTACTTTCCTTCTACTTAGTGATCCTAACATTTAATAATGATAATGTATAATTGTGAATAAATAGAGTACTAGAATGTGAATCCATTGACTCAGAAGAATAAATTGTGATTTGTGTTGAAGTCTTGTTACCCTATGTTCATAACATTGTTTAAGAGCTTGGGGAAATGAATTCTATAGTATATCAGATTGCAACATTAATATCATTCCTACATGGAAGCGGTTTACATTTTAATGTTTGAAAACTAAATCGCTTCCATCTCGCATGCCTCAATTTGCAGTATCATCTTATCATTAAGGAAGGAATGTTTTTTTTTGATAGGAGATACATAATTTATTTTATTTTATGCATCTATTTCTTTAACTCTTCTCTAGGATATTTTTTACCTTGTATATATGAAGTTAATACTAATGTTGCATTTAATTGTGTCTAGGAGAAAAAGTATTCCAAGACCTAGGAGGAAGAAAAGAAAGGAAACATGAGAGATAAACCACAAGTTGTGTTCACACTATAGCAACCTTGGAACCCCTTTTTCAACCATGAACATGAAGTTTTCCTTAGCAAACCCAAGATATATTTTTTTTCCCACTTCAACTTTGAAATTCATATGGGAATCCATTAATATTATTCATATTGACCCAAACTCATCTAGATTTTGATCATTGTTGACTCTAGCACTTAGAATCTAAAAATTCATAGTTTTCATCATCCAAATATTTTCCTCCCCAACCTGGATGACGGATGTGGAAGCATGAACTCCTCTTAAGAGACCTTGATGTCACATTACCCATTTGTTTCATTCCACTTTTCCTACCTGAAACCTCGATCTTCATTCACAATAAGAATTATGTTATTTAGTTAGAATCTACTCTCCTTCGTCCTAGCATTTGTTGAATTTTCAATATTTGGTTCCAAGATTTCAATTTAATTGTCACATAAATTTTATTCTAGACATCCATAATTATCATAATATGTTTTTTTCATATTTCTCGTATTTCTCGGTGTGGAACCTTAATCCATAGATGAAACATTGATCTGCAGTCAGAACCTTGATTCATATATGAAACCTTGATCTAAATCCAGAACTAAGCCTCATTTCTCCTTACCCATCCATATTTTATTTTGTATATATGGGAATTTACAATTTGGATTTTTATCCTTAATTTACATTTTTATTTATTTATTTATATTTATTTTCTTTTTCTTTTTATTTTCATTTTGGATTTTTTTATTTTTTTTTGCATTGGTATTTTTGGACATCAAGAAGGAAATACCATCGAGGATTAATTTTTACATGCCATGCAAATTTTTTGAAATCTCGATCCTGGATTATTTACCTTCAGACACTTTTACCAAAAACCTTCAGACATTTTTCCCGAATGACCATCGGACATTGATTTCAAGAATATTATTTTATTATTTTCAGGATTTCAGACATCGATTTCAGGAATAATATTTTAGTATTTTCAGGATTTCATTTTGGGCTTCCATTTGAAGTTTGATACGTACAAGGTTATTTATTTCTATTTCTATTTCTATTTCTATTTTCCATATTCGGGTATGAAAAAAACATTAACATAGACTCAATGTTCCATACCTCTCATATTTCATGCACAAACTACATTCAGAGGAAAAAACCATATAAACCCCTTTCAATCCCTTCCCACAATGCATGTGGGATAAATCAATAAGATTATTAGATCAACAGACAAGATTTACTTAGAGATAAGATAGATAGGTGTTTTAGTGCTCACTTTCGGAGGCCATATATTGAGTCTCAGGTGGCCAAATTGGGAATGAAATGGCTTGGTGGAAAGTTGGAGTGAAGAAAATGTTAGAAGATTTTTTTTTTCCAGTTTGATAGTTGAAATTCCGAAAAAGTTTCATAAAATAGGAGGCATGATTTTACTTGGATATTGACCAGAATTTTTTCACGGCCCACAATTCAATGTTTTAACAGCTAAAAAAAAAAAGAGCTAGTTGGGAAGTTAAGGACTTGAAGAATAATATGAAACGGTTTCTATTTACTAATGGACATTGATGAATTATCATATTTTGACTAATTTATATAAGTGTTAATGTCTCGTCTTTTACTCACATATAAATGAATTTATATATTTTCATTCATGTCGTTTGACTATATTCAGGTTTTGACAGGAAAGAGAGGAGGTGAAGAGTCCAAATGAAAACACAATCGATGGGAACATGAAGAGTCTAGAAAAAGGAACAATTGTAACTACACGAGATAAAAAGGAAATGAAGAATCTAGAAGAGGAATGGTACTAGGGGAAGTGACTGAGAAATATTATAAATGAAATTTGTTTGTCAGTCGAGGGGGGGCATGGATAACCCAAAATTGGGTCTTGTATATTGTTATCAAGATTGAGGATATATCTGAAAGTTGATGGCTTTTTCTTGTACCTCTATCCAAAGAATGTTTTCTAAATATTGAATACAGGGAGAAGCTAATTCATGGTTTATTCATGCAATGGTGCACTATTGTAAATTGATTGTTTTCTGAAGATGTTAGTGACTTGTCATTTATGTCAATTGGCTCTATGGGAAATAATTATGAATGGATTATGAATTTGATTGAAATGACATATTCAATGCCATCTATGTGCATATGAGTATGCTAGTATTGTTTCTTTTTTAGGAATGTGAATTCTTTCTATTTCCATAAGTAGAATTATATGCCTACAATTGATTTTGGCTACTGTTATATGAGGAGTAGTTAAAAGTTAGAATAGGAATGCATTTTCATAGTATATTAAGATTAAATTTAGTATTTAGATTAGATTAAATGAGAAAGTCTCTCGTCGGAGAGAAATCC
>ML781119.1:667685-736786 GCA_009831015.1 Picea engelmannii | reverse complement strand
GGATCTTCCTCTAGATGCTTCTTTTTAGTATAAATAGGAGTCGAGGGTATGAGAACCCTAGCTTGGATATTATTGTAATAGAGCGCTGCTCGACTGGAGGTTGCCCCCTCGAAGAGGCCTGTGAACATTGCTATCCGATTCAAGTGCTATTTCTGTTGCTATTTCGTATATCATTTCTGTGTATTGTGAAGATTATGCTGGATATTTTACTATTATTCTGTCATTTCTAGCATTTCGTTTATGTTCTGCACATTTTATATATCTGGTATCTTGCAGGGAGCAAGGGGAGTGGTGTGAGCAGATGGTGAGGGTTCACTCGACATGAACCATATATTGAAGTACTGAGGAGTACCCGTGGTGGTTGGGTGGAAAGTCTCCGTAGGGGAATGAGCAGGAGAGTTCGGAGGATTGCGGGGTAAATCCTCAGAGATGTTGTTTAAGAACCATGGAGGCGTTGGGAGTGCCTCGGGCTTGGGAGAAGTGACATGAAGATCCTCCAGTGATGGGGTAATGTCAAGTGTCGCCTCTGCAGGTTGGTGAAGCAGGGCCAATTGACATCACCTGTATGCAAGGATCATAGGACACTGGTATGTAAAATGTGCTAGTGAATCGCAGAGAGAGCAAGGACATCTCATACATTCATTGACTGAAGTAGTGACAGCGAATGTCAGCGATGTTGGACGAGGACGTAGCAGGGCGTGGGTTGTTCTGGAAGTTCTGGCGTATGGCCGCTAATGTCTGCCGAAAGCGTGGCAGTGCTAGGCAATGATGGGTGTAATGGCCATACTCAGAACATATAGCACAAGCGTACTTGGTCCTCAATCCTTTACTACTGGAAGGGTTGGTGGTAGTATTGGTACTAGCAGTAGTGACAGGTGTTGTGGGAGTTTGATTGGGGGGAAACAAATTCCGTAATTCAGGTAGAGATGGACAATTGTTAGTTTGATGGCCCTCTTTCTCACATAGTGCGCAAGGTGGTGGGATGCATGGAGGAAGTGGAGCGGTGGGCTCCTTCTTCTTCTTTCTGCCCCTAGCTGTAGCAGGGGGGGTTGTGAGTATGGGGGTAGTGGGGGTAAGGATGGGAATCGTCATGGGAAGTCCTTCCTGTGGGGGAAGGGATGGTCGAGGGACCATCTCTGGTGGGTGTAAATACCAAACTGGGATTGCTAGCACCATATTTGGTAGTGTAAGCGTTGCGACTACCTGAAAAGCTTCGATACCTGGTGGGGGGTAAAAGAAGGGAATTTGGGTGAGGGGTTGGGGGAGTGTTTCCCAAACGGGATTATTCCCTTGAGGGGATGTGGATTTGTAGACTGTAGAGGTCGACGGGTGCGCAGGAGGCTCCGGCAGGAGTGGTTCTGCGACTATTGAGATGTCAGGAATGAGTGAAGCCTCCTGAGGAGGAAGAGCATCCTCTGTGTGAGTTTCGTTAGATGATATGACGCATACCTGGTTAGGAGGATGAAGGAGTGGTGGTGCTCCGTGGTATGTCCCTAACAAGGATGGATCTTTGAAAATCCCTGGACCCATCTCGATGAATGGGTAGGCGTCTTGGTTGGTGTGGATGAGAGGAAGAATGTTATCGAGGTTGGCAGATGGGTTAGGCTCATAATGTGAGACTTGATCGGTGGTCACGATCTTCCCATTGTGGGGGAACATCATGGTCCAAAAGACAGATGAGGCCACTGCCTTCATAGTGTACATGTAGCTACGCCCAAACAGGATATTATAATCGAGTGGGGTGTCGATAACTTCAATGTCAATGAGAATAGTCTTGCCCCCAAGTTCAACGGGGACATTTTGGAAGAGCCCTTCCGGAGAGGATGGTCGTCCGTCATAAGCTCGTAATGTGATGGCAGAGGGTATAAGTTCCAAGGAACCAAGTTTCTGCCATACTGTTTTGGACATGATGCATGTAGAGGCACCTTCATCAATGATACATCGATGAACTGTGATGTTCTATATTTTCACTGGTATTTGAAAAGCGATCAAGGCAGGAAGACGAGGTTCTCTGCTATCAATATCGAAGGTGATGAGTCGAGTATCTGCAGGGTCAACTGCCCCCAAGGCAGACAGAAGAGATTTCCGCTGTGTAGGACAAGTCTGGAGGACTTCAAAGATTGACATGGCAGTCGGTGATTGTGCTAAGTCGTCTACCAAGATATAGTTGTGAGTGGCCCTAGCCTGTGGATTGTGGACATTCCTGCGCAAGGGGATGCGAGGAATGCGAAGGGGTGGTTCGGTGGACGGGAAAGGGAGCACCAACGGGGGTCTCGTTGGTGTCTGGTTTGTTTCTGGAGAGATGGGAGTAGACTCAACGGGTGTATGATACTCACGATTGCAGGTTTGCAAAAGGATTTCTTCCTCACTGGTAAGGAGAATTGTATGCTCTGCTGGATTGTTAGGGTTGTGGTATTGTCCCACCTGAGGTGGGGGATGTTGTGCATCCTGTTGGGTGTTTATCACACCTTGATGTGGAATGGGATTTTGTAGCACGGCGGGAGGGGGTTGCGCACGTATTGTTGTGGCGTCTGTTGAGGGGTGGTTTGTGCAGGAGAATGGGGAAGACTACCAGAATCTTTCAGCAATTTGAAATCAGCGATCTGGGGGCAATGGTGAGTGTAATGACCAAACTCACCACAAAGAGCACAAGGGAAGATAGTTTTAGTTTTAACATTATTCTGTCCTTGGCATTTGTTATTATTGCCCCCCTGGGGATTTTGGTTCCCTTGGTTCTGGTTGCCCCCAGGTGGTTGGTGTTGTGGGGGTTGATTCCCGCCTTGATCGGGGTTGTTGTTGTTCCTGTTCTGACCTTTCTTCTTGGTATTGTTCGATGGATGAGTTGGGTTGGCTGTATTCAACTGTTCAAAATTTTGGTATTGTTGAGCAGCAGAAGGTTGAACAAAATTTACCCCCGCATGTGGATGCGGGGGAGCCATGGGTTGTGGAGGACCAAGAAATGGGAAGTATGGATTTTGTGGTGGTACCGATCCATAAGGTACATAGGAAGGCGTAGTGCTTTCACTAGTACTATAAGTTGATGTTGAGGGAGTACCGTTGTTTGTGGGAATAGGTGGATGTATGGGAGGTGCCGGTGGAGGTATAGAAACAGGGTACGACTATTGATAAGGGGGTGGGGGGTAATAAGGAGTGCCCCCATATGCCAGTGGGTATTGAGGTGTTCCATACATTGGCGGTGGCTGGGGTTGTGGACCGTGGTGCGTGGTGGCACCTATTAGTCCGTCTGCTGAGTGAGACATCCCAGGTTTGTCTTGGCCAAATGGCACAGGTTTTGGAAGATCAGGAAGTACTGTGTATAAGTACCCTGACTGTGCATAAATGAGGTCATATTGTTGGGATTTACTGATGGCTTCCTCTTCGGATTGAGGGAAGGTGGAAGCTACATCCTTTCCAAGGAGAGCGACAACTGATCTAAGAAACCAGTCGAGCCATTGTTGCTTGGTGGTTTCTGCTTTGCACAAACTACGTCGCCTACGCCACTCATGAATGTGGTCAGTGATGTGGGTGGCTAAGGTTTGTTTGAAGTTAGATAGTAGTTCGAGACCATTGTCGTGGCGGATGGGTAATTGGAAGAAGGTCAAGAATGCTTTGGCCAATGACTCAAAGGTTGTGTGGGACCCTATTTTTTCTTCGACGTACCATTTGGCCGAAGGGCCAGTGAGTGTGCGTTGAAATAATCGCAGCCTGATGGAATCATCCATAATGCTATTGGAAGAGCACCATAGATGAAAGTTCATGACATGGTTGGCGGGGTCATCCCCTACCTTTCCTTCAAACTTTGGTATGTCGGAAGGTAGTTTGGTTGGCATTGCAGGCCATGTGGCGTCATGCCATATAGGATCATTGGTGAGTTTGGTGAGATCTGGTATGTTGAGAGAGGCCAAATATGGCATCTGTAGTGGGGTGGGAGGGTTAGCTCCAGCCATAGTGTGTTGTGAACCTGATCCTTGATGGGGACTAGGTGGGTTGGTGCTCCCTCCTTGAGAGGAAGTGGGTCCCCCGCTTCCTTGTAAAGGAGAGAGAGTGAATGGATGACCTTGGGAAGTTGACCCAAGTAATGTAGAACCAAACAAAGCTGATCCTAAGATAGTAGCACTCACAGGAGTGTGTGAAGGAGGTACCGATGAGCAGGTACGACCAGATACTCCCCCTAAGATAGGAGGGAGGTTGAGCAATCATCGTGAATGACGGGGGTTCTGTGGTTCCCCTATGATGTCAGACTTAGATGTGTGAATGTGTGCAACAAGTGGTGAGAGAAATATATAAATCTAAAAAAGATTTTGGGTTGAATGTTTACACGATATATATATCCAAATCAAACTGTAATCAGATGTGCATCATACATAACATGAGAAAGAAGCATATATATGGGTAAGTGGGTTTCATCCACGTGGGGAAATAAAAAAGAAAGCAAATGCTCGTGTCCTAGAAGACGTAACGTCCTTCCTCTCAAATAGTACTGGACCTTCCAATCATTCTCAACAGTGGGGTCTGAAGTCACCGGAAGAGAGACTAGTGAAGGATGAAACAATTGGTTATAATGAGGGGTAGAGGGGGCATATCCAGAAAGAACCGGCGATACTTCCCAATAGCCACACAAAATCCAATCAAGGTGCAATTTCAGCCCACAATCGCCACCTGGGTAGATGTCCTACAGTTGGTCACTAGGTACCTCGGTCAAAGTGCGGCATTTAGATTTTCGGCCTAAGAAATGGGTCACTGGCTGGAACCCGTCCAAGAGGTGGGTGCCTCAAGGGGGGACGCACAGAACAACCATACCTCGGCCTTCAACCCTTCATGGGTATCTCCCTACCTTATGGTGATTGGAACACTTGACTTGGAGGATTTTAAGTTCCCTATTTTGACAACCTCTATGTTTTTATCAATGTGAGAACCAGATAACGGGGAGTTATTTGGATGCCTATCCCCGAAATCCTACCTAGACTAAAAAATTCTTTTGGCACCTCCTGTGGAGGAAAACTTAGTGAGTTTTTAGAAAGTTTTTAGATGAAGTTGTTTTGTGAGGCTGGGGGTGAAAACCAACCTCGTTTGATTAACAAAGGGAGTGGATAGTCCTGTCAAGAAAAGATGGGGTATTTTCGGAATCCCTTTTGAGGAAACTTACTTGGACCTCCACGTTTCGAGAAGAAGCTATGTGAGTGAGAAGTGACTTTGTGTGTGAGTGAAAGTGCGCCAATTTTGGTTAATTAGATGTCACCTTGCTGCATGTGGACATCGCTTGGTCCTTACAAGAGTTTGATTACCTAATTAGCCAGATGTCTTTGGTACAACCTTGCGGAATTCAAAAGCCCTAGGAAGCTAACATGTGGACATGTGGGTCCGTTACTATCCTTTAACTCCCTATTGTGAGATAATCTAGAAAAAGTATGAAACTATCCTAGATTGAACATGTGGGCATGTGTGGGCCTGTTACAAACCTTCAAAACTCTCCTAGTGTTTTGATCTAGGAAAGCAAAATTTCAACCACTATTCTATCTTTGTAGCATGTGGGCATATATGGGCCCATTACAAATTTAAAATGTGTTTGAAAAAAAAAAAAAATGAAGCTAAGAGGGGTCCCAAAAAGGGTCGTTGTCCTCTCCTAAAGGTTTTAAAACTTTTGTTTAAAGGAGATGAAATCATTTTACAACCTCTTTCTGATTCTCAAGATCACTTGAATGCGCAAGAGAAGAGCATACTCAACGATCGTTACTTCAATTTCTAGTCCCAAATGTGAGTTTAGATGTGATTAAAATTGATTTCCACTTTAGATTATTAGTCGAAACAAGCCATCCACGTGGAAAAAAAGCAAAGAAGGGAAATTGATTTTTTATCCTCCTAAGTGCCTATGTTAGACTGACCCCTTTATATGATGAGGGGACTAAGTGTGGTGCAGTATTTAGAGCATGCATAACATCATTTTAAGAGGGTCAATGGCCTTCCCCACATCCCAATCAACTTACAATGAGAAATTTTACTTAAATGCGTGGCCCCTAGTTCTGACAGAGGCGCACAGAGCACCTCCGCGGGAACTGAGTTGCGAGAGAAAGCACATGTGCACAGAGAAAAGTTGTTGTGAAAGCGCATGCGCGCCCGATGCACATCTGTGGGGTGAAATACCCGCGTGCCTGTGAAAAACGACCGAGAGAGAAAATCCGGATGGATTTCTCTCAATTCTCCCTTGAATTGGATGGTTAGCAGGTCGGTAGAGGCCGATTTGTGCACCTGCAAGTTAAACAAACTAAAAGGAAAGCAAAATAAACCCAAATGAGGGAGGAATTGATACCTTCTCCCCAGTATGGTCGCCAATCTGTTTGCACCCTTTTCGACGACTTGGTGGGCAAATCAAGGGTGCTTACATGCCCAGTTGGGTCTTGCTGAGCATGACAGCTGTAGAGGAAAGAGTTAGAGAAAACAAAACAAAACTATAAGCAAGAATTAAATTAAAACAAACTAAAATTAGAAGCATACGGATAAATAAATAACAAACACAAAAGACCAATATCACCAATGTTTTGGGCTGATCTATTGATGAAATCAAAGCACAATGAAGAAAGGGGACTATGAGTCCCTTCTTCCTCCAAAGGAAGGCTCTTGGGCCCTCACAAACTTGCTCTCCTTACAATAAGAAAAATGAAAATGATAGTGAAAGAACTCCTAGCACATCCACTCAATGGAGAGGTGAATGGCTCTATGAAATGGTGCCAATGTGTTATTGCCAAGGAGTGAGTCCTTAAAACAATCTAGGCAGAATAACATTACATGAAATTCCTTAAGAAAATAATGTTTCTTCATGGATTTTTATAGCATTGCATTGGGTGATTATGTAACTCCTTTGTAGTGTGAAAAGAGGCTCTTTAGGGCTTCATTAGGTCTTTGACCAGCCTACCATGCGGATTCAGCTCAGATTTGAAGGTCAAATCGGCTTGGGAGGTGACCCATAAGTGGTTGGGAGGCCGACCAATTCAATAAATGCGCCATTTAGCAGGTGCGCAGGTTTTTGCGCCCACAATCGTGCATCATGCGCATAGGCGTGCATGGTACGTTCTTGTTGAGTGCATGCACGCGCGCACCTAACTTCTGTAAAGCGCTCTTCAATTTTTGCTACTTTGTATAGTTTTTGACCTTTTTGGAATGCTATGTGATTAATTCAGTGCCATGAATGCCTTCATTACTGTTTGACGATGTTGAGTTCTTGTCGCCATGTGCAGACGAAATTTCAGTGATAACACTTATCATATCTATTCATATCAAACTTTATTTCATCTATTAATGCCCTAGTTTTGAAGCTAGGATAAAATCTATCAAACATACCTAGATCCATGCTTTAGAAACAAAACAAATTTCACTTATCTTACTTCTACAGAGCAAAAGGCTTCCATATCTAAGACTTTTAACTATTCTTACCTTTATCAAAGAACAGAGCTTATAGATCTTACCTTTTTCTTGCAGATATGACCTCTTTCTTTGTAGATCCGACTTCTTTTTCTTCAGATCTGACCTTTCTTTATTGGCATAAAGTTTCACAGGTCAAACAGAACACGACACACTAGGGAAATAGATCTACGCACAGAGCTTATTTCGCACAAATCTTCTTCTTCTTCAGTTCCCAGCAATCACAGTTCTAGGTCCCAACAATGGAACCATTTTTTGGCACAGGGGCAGACCTAGGGTTCAACGCTCAGTAGCACACTAATAAATTCCTAACTACCGACCCTTTCGGCAACACCTGCGAAGAAGATGAAGTCTCACCCGAGGTAGAGGCAAGGGTGGTTGCAGGACTCAGGTGTCTGCAACCTTAGCTGGGACACAAACCTATGATTATCTTACTTACAGTGCACTTAGCATCAGTTATTTCCTAACATACATTCATTAATACACTTCGCAGAAAGCACAGAGCACTGCAGTAATTACTCAGATCTAGCACTTAGCAATGATAAACGGGTTATACTCAATAGATTAAGCACTCAACATATTATGTATCATATCTAGCATGCATTCATATCTCATAAGAATGAAGAATCAATAGACCTATATAAACATATCAGAGTACTTAACAAGAGAGAGACAAACACATTAGCACAATACACAGAGTTACTGTGGTTCACCCCCACCCTGGGGCTACGTCCACAAAGTCTTGTTTATATTATCTTGGTCAAGCAGTTACAGCACGGAGCTTTAATGACCCTTACTTTGCATGAGACAAAATATCTGCATAGCTCGGTAGATCCCTCTTGTTTGCACTCAGCACAAAGCCTTCTACACTCTCTCATAGAGACTTGCACTCAACTCCACAAGTCTTACACAAAGTGCACAGAGCCTTATGATACTTGATCACACAGATCCCGCTACTAACACTAAGCCTTCAAGATTCTACCCCGAATAGGACAAGATATCTGTGCAGCTCACTAGATCCTGTTTCCCCGGGTAGATCCAAGCACTAAGCCTTCTCACACTCTATGCACTCAACACTTATTACAGCATGCACAGAGCTCTTATAGTCACACAGACTTCTAATCACATAGATCCAACTTATGCACTAAGCCATCGACTAGACAAGGATTCTTTTCTTACATGGCCTAGACCTCTATTTATACATAGAAAAAGGACTAAACAAGGGCCGACATCCC
Organism: Picea engelmannii; assembly: GCA_009831015.1. Classification (NCBI taxonomy): domain Eukaryota; kingdom Viridiplantae; phylum Streptophyta; class Pinopsida; order Pinales; family Pinaceae; genus Picea; species Picea engelmannii. Next base: position 728,135 of record ML781119.1, on the reverse strand, counting down.
TTTCCCGTTACAATATTCCCCGAAAAACCCAAAAAGGTTCCACAAAAGCTAGCAAGATCCCGTGATCTTCGCTTCACCATGCACTTTGTCTTCGATAGGAAGTCAAAGTACCAAATAGTCAACTATGAACAAGTATTCCTCAAAACTTGGTCGAGGGCCAACACTTCTTGAGGGAGGAGGATAAAACATTTAAGACATGAGTGAAGAGCCACGCAGCCACTAGAGTGGGGTTCTCCGAAGCCAGGTCTCCTTCTTACCTTCTAGATAGAATTAGGACTTTCAATTCAGTTAAGAATCAAATTTCCATTTTATGCATAGATATATAAATAATAAAGGTAGATTTGTAAGCTCTAAATATTCAAAAACAACCCCCCCCCACTAATCCAACTGACATTGGTGCAGGAAAACTTCCAACAGGAGAAAGTTCAAGGGGAGCCAATGAGGCTCCAGAAGAAGAAACTAAAACATACGAATCACTATTGGGGCAGACAGAACGTGAGTCTACTGAAGGAGACACACAAAACCTAGTTTTTGAACCATCCATCAGTGGAGGAGGAAGACCTAGCGAAATGGCAGAAGAAGAAGGAAATGCAACCACTGAAATTGAGACCTTTGGGTTTCCAATCTTGGATATTTCCAGAAACATCAGCATGAAAAACATGCCACTATCATCGTTACCCACTTTCATAGGTATGTGAACTGAAGATCCAAACTTATTTTTATTCGAGTTTGAGATATTATGTAGAAGCTATAACTACTCAGACGATGCCTAGAAACTTAAGCTCTTCCCTGCCACAATGAAAGATTCAGCCTTAAGATGGTTCATGAGCTTAGGAGAAAATACAATTCTCTCTTGGAATCAGATGAAAGATACATTCTTATGGAAATACTAAGACTATTGTAAGGATAATGCTAAAAATGACATTTTTAAAATGCAACAAACAAAAGATGAAAGCCCTGAACACTAGTTAGAAATGTTTTTATACAACTACCAGAAATCAAAATTATTCACCACAGACCCAGCTGTAGTAAGTGTTAGCACTTTGTAAATTTTGTCTGACTGAATAGACAGACGACAGAGGTAACTGTTTCAACCAGCTTTAGAGTTGAGGCACTAGCCTGCTCAACTCAGAGAGGGCTCTCTCGTGTCACTTGATACATCTATGGAAATTGGTGGCTAGAATTGGTTTTTTGGGGGTTTTAATAAAGTTTTTGAAGAGTTGAAGATGACCTTTGGGCTATGGGGTCAAGAATGTAGGATGAATTTCCAAATCGTGAAAATAATCAAGAGGAAAAGGCTAAATAAGGAAGTGACTTCTGAGTTTATTCTTGAAAATTTTAGATGGTATCAGAAGAAAAGAAACACACAACTATTATCAAAGCATTATAGTAATGAATTCTGAAATGGTTTAGAAGAGATGAACATAGTCTAAATCACCAAGACGAGAGCATTGAATAATGAATTCTAGACTTCTAATTTCTCAATTTAGACATAAGAAAGAAAAATGAAAATACAGAATAACAAGAATCACACACTATGAGAGAAAACGAGACTCATAACACCACCAATTAGAATCTTTTCATAAAAAGTCTCGAAATCTGCCTCTACACCCATGTATTCATTCCAGCCCCAGAGATTTATAAAGTTTTCTTGCACAGAGGGAAGGCTCCTCCTTTCTCCATGCTTCTATACTCATGAGGCCAAGCATATATAGAGGAATTTCATATGGAATTTAAAATGTTCCGACTTCCTCATAATTCTAAAAACATATACAAGTTACAAAAAGGAAAAATAGTTGTATTATTTAAAGGGACCATTAGTAATTTGTCTGTCATATCAAAACTCCCTTCTCTTAATCTGACATCTGTCCAAAACTATCTGAAATAACCAAAAATTTTCTTGAGGATTCACCTCATCTTGGTGATTTCCTCCTCTAGGGTGCTCCACCAATCAAAATTTTCCCCGACACTCTCTATCATCTCGGTTTTGGCCTTTGATTTCCTCCTTTTTCTCTTCTTCTTCTTTGCGGTTGGGTGGAAGGTGTTGTTTGCATGTTCATTTATGACAAGATCCCTCATAACGGGGTTTAATTTTACTCTCAACTCTGTCTCAGTTTCAGGTTCGGTATGAAATTTAGTCGCCAAAATCTACAAGACCCATCTTTCATTCTTACTTATTGACCTGCCTAGTACCTTAGCTAAGAACCCAGTCGTGCCAGACATCATTTGATGGGTATTATCCATGCCTTCTAGACTTCGCAGAGACCTTGATTTGGCCACCCTTTGAGTTTACAGAATTCAGGAGCACAGGCTGAGCTTTTTTTTTTACGCATAAGATGGAAATTTCCCAAAATAGGATAAAATGATTCATATCTAAGATTTGATGGTTCATGTACTTTGCTCACGAATTACTTTCACAGTACCTTGGTGTGCCACGCTTCATCAATCCATTTCAAATGATGAGCCTCAAGTTAGTTATGCGGCGACGTCCTTTTGGTATGTCATCCGGGAAAATACCTGGACCGGTGATGTGAGTTGATCTGACCAACCGCCATCCTCCCCGCGAGCTATCGACATGACATTTTGAACCACGTGACATCGGGGCCATAGGAAAAATGGTTTTAGGAAATCCGTCATCTCCCCTGATGCGTGTGTAAGAGCGCCACGCGTTCCCCGTCGCAACCAGAGTAGTTTTCCCCGGTCTACCTTCGCGATGTTAAGTTTTGTGCTATTTGTTTATCCGATGTAGGCTTTGACCGTAAATCTGAGATTATTCAAGATTGACGGCCCATCGAGCTACTCCCTTGACACTTCTGCTACATTCGTTCATATGCCGCAGAATATAGCCAAGTGCCCTGAACTATCACGCCTCTACTATGGTATAGTGTCTCGCTCCACTTCCAAAGTTTTTAGATCCTGATAAAAATTGTTCGGGTGATAACAGTAAGAATTGTATTTTTGAAAGGAATTAGAGATGACTACATAGAAGTTTTAAAATTTTTAAGTTCAGGAGATGTGCACCAAAATCCTTTTTCAGAGATCGTAGATTACTGTAGAAGATACTCAAGAGGACTAGCTAAAATAGGCAAAGCACCAAGAGATTCTTTTAGCAGATATACAAGACAAAGCTCAGGGACTGTCACCAGAATTGAGTTAGGAAACTTACTGGAGAACTTTAAAACATACATCTTGAGCATAATCAACAACCAGTTAGATACCCTAAAACTAAAAAAGAAACAAGAAGAAGAGGTTGTTTTAGCAATTTTTTGTCCTAGATGTCGAAAGAAGCATGGTGAGAAATAATGCCCATTAAATTTCATAGAAATCAGTGGCCTGTGTACTCTAGAGCACCCCACATTTGAGTGTCCAACTTTGCTTGAGCTATAAGCCATGTATAGGGGAGGAGGAATCTCACAAGAACAATCATACCCTTCCAGAAGACCTTGTAGAGCACAAAACCCCAATACATTTTATGACCCTAATGCACAGTATCAACAGCAACAATGGGGTCCTTCCCCAATGTCCTATCCACAATGGACACCTCAACAAGCTCAAACTCAACCTTGGCAACAAGGTTAGAGGGGACCTGTGTATGGGAATCCCTCTTACCCTACATATCCACAGTATCCTACAAACATTTCCCAATTACTAACTGGATTTAACCCACCACATATACAAGATTTACCTCCACCTCCTATACAATAGCAATTTACAGTCCCCTTGAACCCTAACCAGCAGCAACAAGTACCTATAAATGCCAATCAATAGCCACAAATACAGGCTGCCCACAACCTTCCTAGACCAACAACAATCCCTGCCAAGTCAATCCCTAACCCCAATAATCGACCCACCCACCCTATGCAGAATGCAGAAGTTCAAACCTTTCCCATTTATGAAATTCAACTATGATCAGGGAAGGCTATAAATCAATCAAATCCTAGAGTAGTATTTTAGGAAGAAAATGATAAACATTCTGAGGAAGAAAACACTCAAACCACCCCTGTAGAAGAAGAGTCTTCCCCTCCTATTCCAATCACCTCTCAGTCCCTAGGAGTACCTCAACAAGTTAATCTTTCACCCTACCCAGAAAGACTATTAGTGAAGAAACCTGACCCACCCTTGCACAAAGATACAAAGGATGAATTATGAAATGTATGTATAAAAATACCTCTGTTGCAAGCCATCAAAGATATCCCCATATATGCAAAAATAATAAGGGATATTTGTATTAAGAAACCAGGAAGGAAGAAGAAGGAACCTCCCCTTTTTCAGGTAGTGGGACAATTATATGAACTTATTCCTGAAATGCCATATAAATATAATGACCCTGGGAATCCAGTAGTCACTGTTCAAATTAATGGTATTTCCTTACCAAACACACTCATTGATTTGGGTGTAGCAATTAATGTAATTCCTTTTGACACTATGCAAAAAATCCAAATCAACCAGTTGAGACCAACCCAAACCATGATAGAATTGGTAGATAAGTCATTCATTATCCCTGCAGGAAGTTTAGATGATATCATAGCCACTATAGCTTATTGGGAATATCTAGTAGATTTTATAGTCATCTACTCTAAATCATCCTCCAAACTAGGACACCCTGTGATTCTTGGTCACCCTTGGCTAGCCATAGCAGATGCCTTTATCAACTATCAATCTGGCGAGATGACTATATCCAATGGCACACATAGCCAAAAACTTGTCCTCTTCCCTCCTGCCCAACTGGCACAAGAAATACATGTTTGGCTAGAAAACCCTTATGGAGAAGAAGATTGCGTCAAACCCATGTTAACACTTAAACAAGTAAGAGGAATGTAAGAACAATCGGATGAACACGTCTTAAGTTTATTTTTGGCTGATACAAACTGCATTGAATATCCTAGGTCCTTTGCAGAATTGTCACACATTTTCAGTTCCGAATTTCAACAAACTTGACACCCTGATATCACTCAATTATATACTTTATCACTAGCTTCCTTAGAGAATGAAGAACGTATTGAACTTGTTGAGATTATCCCGGGAAAACCTTTGTATATCAACTCTAGTTTGGAACCAGAAAAAAAGACACAAGTAATTGAAATGCTCCAAAGACAATTTGATGCCTTTGCATGGGATTATGCAAACATGAAAGACATTCACCCTGACACATGCACACATCATATTTACACTAATGAACAAATCAGACCAGTTAGACAGCCTCAGCGAAGGATGAATCCAACCCTCAAAGATATTGTAAAAGAAGAATTGAAAAAAAATCTTCAAGCCAATCTCTTATACCCCATTTCAGATAGTCAATGGGTATCTCCACTTGTCATAGTTCCCAAGAAAAATGGTAAGTGGAGAATATGTGTAGACTTCAGGGAATTGAACAAATCCACCCATAAGGATTATTTTCCCCTACCATTTATTGATCAGGTTTTGGATACCTTGTCTGGAAAGAAGTATTGTTATAACCAAATACAAATAGCACCCGAAGACCAAGAGAAGAACACTTTTACCTTCCCTTTGGGAACCTATGCTTATAGGGTCCTTCCTTTTGGACTTTGCAATGCCCCAGCTACTTTTCAAAGGGTTGTCCTAGTCATTTTATTTGACTTGACCAACGACTGCGTAGAAGTCTACATGGACGACTTTTCAGTCGATGGAAATGACTTCTAGGAAGCTTTGACCAGTCTGGAAAAAGTCTTGATTAGGTGTAAGGAAACTAATCTTCCCTAAGTAATGAAAAATAAAAAATGATGCTCACTAAATGTATTGTTTTGGGACATCACATCTTTGGCTTTGGAATGAGAGTTGATCCTGCGAAAATTCATATTATCACACAAATCATAAAACCTTCCTCACAAAAGGAATTTTTCAGCTTTTTACGGCATGCTGGCTACTATAGAATATTCATTCCCAATTTCACAAGCTTAGCTACCCCTTTATTCAAGTTATTATCTAAAGAAGCCGAATTTAATTGGGATGATGAATGCCAATTATCTTTTGAGATTCTAAAACAAAAATTGTCAACTACCCCTATATTACGAGGACCAAATTGGTCCATTCCTTTTCATATCTGTATTGATGCCTTAGACACAGCCCTTGGAGTAGTTCTTGGGAAAAGGGAAAATCAAATTCCTTATGTTATTTACTTTGTCAGTAAAAATCTGTCCCCAGCCGAAGTTAATTATACAGTCATAGAAAAAGAATTGTTTGTTGTAGTCCATGCTATCAATAAATTTAGACACTATATTACAGGATATCAAGATTTTGTACACATTGATCATTCAGCCATCAAATTCTTAATGAACAAACCTGTAACAAACCCCAGAGTTACAAGATGGTTGTTATTATTACAAGAGTTTAATATCAATATTATTGATAGACCGGGTAAGGATAATCTTGTGGCTGATTTCTTATCTAGAATGATTCATCTGGGAGATAAAGCACCAGTAGATGATAACTTCCCTGATGAAAATTTGTTTGTTATTTCTACATTCACTCCTTGGTATGCAGATATAGCTAACTATCTTGTGACAGGGAAGATGCCTCAGAAATTGTCTCCTAGAGAAAAACAGAAAGTAATTCAGCTAAGTGAAAACTACATGTGGCACGATGATTGTCTCTACAAAATAGGACCAGATTTGGTAATTAGGATATGTGTAAGGGAAGATGAAATTCATGATATTTTGCAAGCTTGCCATAATCGTCCTTGTGGAGGACACTTTGCAGACAAAAGGACCTCTTATAAAGTTTTGCAATCTAGTTATTATTGGCCTCATATTTTCAAAGATGCTAAAACCTATGTATCCAATTGTGATGAATGACAACAAATGGGTAAGCCTACTGCACGAGACCAAATGCCACTTCAAGCCCAAGTAGTCATTGAGCCTTTCAAGAAATGGGCATTAGATTTTGTAGGGCCCATTAACCCTGCATCTAAAAATAAAAAGTATATACTTGTATGTATTGACTATGTGACTAAGTGGGTTGAAGCAGAAGCTTTACCAGCTGCAAGTGAACAATCAGTGGTATATTTCCTTTTTAATGACATATTTACTAGATTTGGTTTACCTCAAGAAATTGTGACTGATCAGGGGACTCAATTTACCTCTAATCTAGTCAAAGCTATTACAGAACAGTACCAAATTAAACATAGGAAATCTACACCCTACCATCCGTAGGCAAATGGACAAGTAGAATCTACCAACAAAGTTATTGAGTCCATTCTTACCAAAACGGTACAGCTACACCACAAGGATTGGGCTGACAGATTACTAGAATCCTTATGGGCTTATAGAATCACCTGGAGGAATACAATAGGACACACACCTTACGAATTGGTATATGGGAAGTACATTCTTCTCCCCATAGAATTCCAGATCAAAACCTTTAGGACTGTAGTACAAGTTGGCATGCAATTGGATGAATCCCAACAACAAATACTCTTACAGCTTAATGAGCTAGACGAAATTAGGCAGGAAGCACTTCAAAGAACCACCCTCATTCAAGAGAAGAGAACAAAATGGCATGACAAGTATCTCAAAAAGAAAAAATTTCAACAAGGAGATTGGGCCCTGTTGTATGACAGCAGATTCAAGAACTTCAAAGGTAAGTTAACTACTCGTTGGATGGGACCTTACGAAATTGACACTGTCTATGATAATGGTTCAATCAGGATAAAGACAATTGATGAACATCAGACTCCACTACTTGTGAATGGTCACCGGTTGAGAATTTATAACAAACCCCTGTCAAAAGAGGAATTTTTGACTTGTATACTACAGAATTCAAATATGCAGGTGATAAGTAAGGAAGGAGACCTTCCTACTGATCCACATTGATTGATTGGTTTACTTTAAAAAATAAAAAATAAAAAAAAACTTTTGTACATAGGTGTGGATTGTGTTTTGCTAATAAGTTGAAGGTAACAATGGATTCTTACCTCCTTTTGTTTTACTTTCGCATGTTATCTTTGTAAGTATATTTCTATAATTTATTTCATCCTTCATGAACTTGCTAAACATCAGTTTGTAGGCATCAACAATACTCTGTTCTAGTCCAGTACCAGCAGTCTTGTGTTGGTCCGGTACTAGAAGTCTCGTACCCTAAGTCTGATACCAGAAGTTTGGTACCAGAAGTCCGGTACTTATACGATACTATTAGGACACATCACCTAATTGACAAAGGAATACTATGAATATTTCAAAATCTTATGACAATTAATATGAAGTATGAAGCCATGCAATAACCACTTAAGATGGAACCAAGAAGTCAAATGCAACATCAAATGGGAGCCCTTATGAAGCAATAATTTATTTTGGTTCTCTTGCTGACTAAAGGGAAGTATCTTTAATTTCTTTTGGTTTTGTTGCTAGCTAAAAGGAAGAATATTTAATTTCTTTTGGTTATGTTGTAAGCTAAAAGGAAGAATCTTTAATTTATTTTGGTTCTGTTGCTTGACAAAGAAGACATAATCCTTACCTATGATTCCTAAAATAACCATGCATAATCTGCTTCAAAGTCTAGGGTTTCCTTTATCCAGTATTTTAGCATGATTAAAGGGATAAAAAATATATTAGCCTACAAGTAACTATCTCACCCTAACTAGACTTCAATAGTATTCATTGGATTATCTTTACTAAAGAGTAACATATGAGTATATGAACACTCTCTGTCATGGGAACACTAGGAAATTTTTTATGGAAGAGGATGTATCAATACCCTAAGGTAACTTTAGGTCATTCTCTTATGGACAAACTCAGACAAAATTATACATCTGGATCGCTCTAAAGAATTAATATGCATACATAAGTTTATTTTTCCTTCAGAAAAATCTTTAAAGACATTCAAATAAGAGAATACACCTTCCAACCCAATACCATCCTAGCCTGTAAAAAGGTTTTCAGACGAGCCTTCCCTATCCCCGTGCAAAAGAACTCTTTAATAAAAACCGAAATAGGTGACTATGGACAAGAATCCTCTGATGGAAAAAGGGTTTAAGAGACTAACCCACCGGGATACTGAACAGGTCTACTGGCAGCGGGTACTAGTATGTGGTATGACTAGGCAAACCCATCAGGGTACTGAACATGCCTGTTGGCAATGGGGCATTATTCCTGGGGAAAGTATGTCTCTCACTAATTATCACAACTACCCCACCAGAGTACTGAACATGCTTGCTGGCAGTGGGTTCTGGTTGAGAAATGTCTCATCTATACTTGTCTGATTGAAAAATTCACTTTTGTCATCTAAACAAAATGAACACTACAAGCAAAGGTCACTATTGACATTTATGAGATACAAACTCTAGATTAACAAACAAGATAGTTACTACAGGCAAATGTCCATTTGAGAATTACCCTAAGTCAACTTTATCGATCTGACATCTAAAGCCTACATTACCTAAGAAGGAAACTTCTTAAGAGTGGAGCCCTAACTAGGGAGTCTAATCTACTTATACTATGAAATTTATCCATAACATCTAATGATAGTAAATCTTTGAAGCAAGTTAGGTTGGATTTACTCTGCTGGCAAAAATACAAAAACCTCCCTATTTTCACTGTTGAATGCTACCCTTGTCAATAAGTCATCAAAATAAAGGCAATTTCAAAATTTTTAGGCATGTGATCATATGCTAGGTGATAAATGTACTTTTGGAATTTGATTTGGTTTCTTTTCTCTTATCATTTGTATTCCATTATGATACAGGGTGTTAAATCTTCTTGCATAAGGATATGCAACATCCTTGGCATGGGGGAGGGTTAAAGAGCTCTTTCAGAACTCGTTTTTAGACTCACATATCATCTTCAGAAACCAGTATGTTCACCCTACAACCCTACAGAACTAGACACAAAATAAGACAAGAACGGAATAAAGAAGTTTCATGAAGTACAAGAAATTCCAGTACCAAGCTTCCAGAAAACTCCAGCCTAAAAATATTAACTCTGACAATCTGCAAGCTTCAAATACAAAGGCAATCACATATGCTATGGGTATTGATTATACAATCGTAAAAGAAAAGGTAACATGGCATTATTTATTTTTTATTTTTTCCTTTGCTTATAAAACTACAATAGGTATGAAAAGGTATACTAGATCTTATGACCTTAGTGTTAAAACCATGCACCTAGCTTTCACTTCCCTCATACCCATATGCTTAACCTTAATCAATCCTCTCATCACATAAGCGCTTGAAAATGATTGAAGGAAAAATCACATCAAAAGTGTGAATATGGAGCATGCTTAGTAATGATGAGCCATGAACGTGCTTCATCCTTAAGCAATCGCGAACGTATCTCATGTCCTGAGTCATGATTCAACATCAAATTCACCGCTCAGAAGTCCAATCACCTATCTCAAACAACAATGATGCTTTGACACCCAATGTTCCCATCATTCAACTAATGGGCAGAAATGAAATGGCTTATCTCGGTGGTGAAGCCATCCAGATAAGCCTCATCTTGTCTTAATTTTCCTTTGTGACATATTACTTAAACTCACCGTCTGAATTATCGATTCCATCACCATATTTTTTCCATTACCAACCTTTCTCCAGTTCCGATCCTACTCCTCTCTACGATATACGGTACCAAACCCTTACCCTCATAGCTGACCAAACCCTTGTGCCACAGCTCGATTCTCATGTACAGTTCATAAAGATGGTCGTGAGTAGACATGAACTGGTCTTCCAGATTTATAGGGAGACCGAGGAGTTCTAGCTATGTAGAGATAAGTATGCTAGAGTGGGATGGATGCCATTTTTGGAGAAATTCACAGGCTGTCATGAGAAGGTATCTCAAGCATTTATTCAGGGTTACGATGGAGAGATTGTGAACATAGGCAATCTGCAGCTAACAGTCAATGAAGAAACCTTAAGGGAAGCCATGGGATTAACTAACAGAGGAGACAAGTATTTCAAAGGAGTAGGAATCAACAAGGAAATGTGCCAACGATTTATTAAGGAAGACCATCAACACCCTGATTGGAAAAAGGGGATTCCTAGGAACTATATCAAGGAAGAGTATCATTCAATGCTTGCTAGTCTTCAACGATTCCTCACTTGTGAGGGCAGGTATGTTGTAACCTTCATATATCATGTTAGGCTTCTGTTACACTTTGAAGGAGGTCCTGAAATTGATTTCCCATATTTTTTATGGATGAGTCTGAACAAGATGGTAAGAGGTGTCAAATCCCTATCCAAAACTAAGAAGACCAACATTTACCATCAAGGTGTTATTAAGATGTTAGTTATACATGAAATTAGGAAGCAAGGGATTAGCTGGAAAATCCTCATCACTCAAAACCTTCCCACAGAAAACAAACTTGTAGAGGGATCCCATCCTGTTCCATAGAAAGATAAGGAACCTCAAGAGAAAAAGGGAAAGACAGATAAGGTAGCTCCATCACCCTCTAGAACAGTGAGCCAAAAAGATAAAGCCAGTAAACAAGCAGGGCCCTCTTCCACAGTCAATAAGATTTTTAAAAGTCAAGAATTAAAAGGTAAATCCAAATTAGTGGAGGAGACCTCAACAGTATCACTTGAGGAGAAGGTTCATACGACAAAAACTGTGAAGAAAAAGAAGAATAGCTCAGAAAATAAATATGAACGGTCTATAGAACAATTCCATGTAACCATTCCACAAATAGAAAAGAAGAAAAGGAAGCTTATGAGCACCTATGATCCATTACCCCCTTGTAAAAGAACCACAAGGAGCATGGAAAATAAAGGAAAAGTAGTTATCAGTCCTCATACACATGAAGACCCAATAGATCTTACCTCCCCTTCTGAAGACCTATTAGTCCAGGATGACATCCCTAGATTGACTGAGGAATAAGTTACTATTACTTTATGTGGGATGAGGGAGGAAGTGGAGGAAAGAGAATACACCCAGCCAGAAACAATGGGGCCAACAAGGACCTTAACAAAAGAACAAATGAAGAAAAAAATTGGGGAGCTACAAAAGAAAAACCAGGAACTCAAACAAGAAGTGAAGGAATACCAACTACTAGATAGGTATATCAAAAAGGAAAATGAGCAACTGAAGGCAACCAGCCAACAACTTCAAGATTACCATGAAGAGACTTCTAATAAACTTAAGAAGGTACTAAGACTATTACAATACGTTAGGGTCATAAAAAGGGAGCTGAAAGCAAAATCCTCAGTCATTAACATCATTGATCCACAGGAGTAAAAAGAATGGAGTCTCAAATTTTGAAAATTTTTGAGTTCGTTTCAGTTGCATGAGGACATGCAATGATTTTGGCATGGGGGAATGTTGAACTTCTAAATTGACATCCCCACTACCCTATCATACTCCACATTTATACCTTTTTGGCATACCTAATCTTGGATAAATGACAAAGAACACTACCATTAGTCGTTGATGAGGTCATAAGGTAAAGTATAATTGAATTCATGCATTTTGTGGTTTATTGAACTAGGAGACTAAATGTTTCATGTACTAATGTTTTAAATTTCCACGTGTAACCTTTGACCTCTAGATGAGTCCAACATTTCTGTGTTAGCTCAGCCATATGGTACTTATGTGCCAGATTATCATTGTCTATATCCGGTACCAAGCGCACCTTCCATTCAGATCCGATACCGAACTATTCACTGTCGTGATCTGGTACCAACGACCGCAGACTGTTCTAGTCCAGTACCAACCACTTGCGTAGTGTTTGGATCCGATACCATTTACCGAATCTCACCTGTCACGATCTGGTACCAATACAGGAAGAAAAATATACCAAGTTTAGCTCCAGATCGTGACCAAGATAATTGTTGGATGTTTGTTGAATCATCAAAGCTATAGCAAGGCTATGTTAAGCTAGTTTGTTTTTGCTTCATCCTCATACACTTCGTGTCATGAGGATGAAGATTAAAATATGTAACCAAATATGTAAATTTGACAATTGACTGATCTGCTAAATATTTCACCTCCTTGTGTTTCATGACTAAGACTGTTTAAATAGTCATGGCAAGGATGGTGGAGGTAGTAGAGAATTAGCATAACACAGCATATGAAGCAGTGTTACATATTGTAGACCATATTCTGAGTTGAAGTTTAATATAAGGACGTCATTTATCTCCATGTCTTGATTGTTTATGAATGAATGTGAGTTGCGTTGTTAGCATAGTTTGATTATATTTTGAAGTTTGAGTAAGAGTAATGTGTGGATTGAAAGCAAGTTTACAGTAGACCCTAGTCGTTGACCTGTTGAAGCGGCAAGGGCCCACTTCCCAACAAAGGTCATCATCCTTATAGATTAGTGTTAGTAGTTGATTTCAATAGTATAGATGTTAGACTAGCTGAAGCTTTGATCCTTTCATATGATAGCAATATAGTTCATTTTAGAGTTTTGATTATATGATTGTTTAGATATCTTTACTTACACTATTTTGCATATGCTCTCTCTATTTTATGGATTTGATTTTGTTTCATGGATATGAATGTTGGCAGCAGTAGTCAAACATATTTGAAGGAGAACTAGTGAAGTTAACAACAACACATTGTGAACCACAACATACTCAGTATATTGACTATTGAACTACCCATGCTATGTCTTGATGATTGATGTGTGATTTCCCTTTCAGAAATGTGATTGCATAGTTAACTTTATGGGTCAGATAGTAGAGTTGATATTTCAAATGAACTCCATCTCATACTTGCATGTGCCAGAATGGAGTAGATAGCCTCTTTGTGAAAGACAACCAAAGTGTGTTTCGGTTTGCTAGCTTGCCTTGTTTCTAGCATGCATAATTTAGAATAGTTCTATGCTCGTGACATTATAATTACCTTTCTTACTGGTGTCTTGTAACTCTGTTGATTACGAATCTCGGATTGATAATTAATGAGTGCATTATATTAATCATATAAGTAGCACAACAACCACTATAAAACAGTTGGTAGCACCACTTTTATGTCTAATATCTCTCAAACCATACCACATTTTTCAAAAATGAGACAGGTTTTTGTTATTTGGAATGTTTTGAACAAAAAATGCCTCCAATTTTAAAAAATACCTTCTCAATCGTTCAGAATCCAAGTTTCAATTTAGTGACTCAAAACTAGTAAAATAACTCTACACAATTCATTTTCTACCAGAATTTAGGTAGTGAATTAAGGTAGCACCCGCATTTGTGTCTGCGTGCAATTCGGTAGCATAAATCCATGGGTGCTTTTGATGCTTGGGACCATGTGAGAGTGTTGTCAATGTTTTTTATTGACACTTGGCACCTTAACCAATCTTGTGCTAACAGAAGGACCACCTACTTTGATGATGAGATCAAACAATAATAAAAAGTAAAAGATTAGTGTGACCTAATAACTAATTTGAACCATCTTTCAATAGGATCATGATATTCTTGTTTCTCTTATCTGTTTAGGTCACACAATGTGTCCTCCTTTTCCATGCTACGCATATTATCTTCTTCAAGATGATTGGTCTTTGGAGTACATACATGATCTTCTAAGAGGCATGCTAAGAAATCCTCAATATCAGGTTCCAATGGTTGCTCTCCATTAAATTCTATCCATGATTCTTTAGTCTCCTCAACAAATTGACAAGAGGAATCCGAAGGCACTTCTAAATCTTCTTGTGGAGAGAGAACTAAATTCTTGACTGTTGTCAAGATATGCTCTTTCTGAGAGGTGGATATCCCAACCGCTGCTAGAATGTGAGAAAGTTCTTGGAGAAACATTCTTCAAGCTCTTGATCATCCTTGAATTACTCTAGGTGGTTGATGATCCATGTCTCGCAACACAAATTATTACTCGAGGGTTCATACAACACCCCAAAAATGATTTATCATCAAATATTTGAATTTTAAAACTAAGAAATTAAAACTATTTGCAAAAATACAACACACATAACTCGAACTCCTTGCGTTACCGGGACCCTGTTGTCACTAGGTTATCGGTTCTCACAAGTTAACCCATCGTGAAAACACAATTTTGCATAAAATAAGGAAAAACACACTTGCATTAAAATAAAATCACACTTGCATGAAAGGGAGAGGACAACCTAACTTTGGAGCAACCCCACTAAAGTGGATGTGTGGGCTCTTCCCTCGTGTCTTACCGTCTTCTATATTCCCTTTGGTCGTCCATAAAACCAATCCAAAACCATTAAAGCGATCTAATTCAAATACTACCTATTACCGTTTACAACTCCCTGGCAACGACGCCAAAATGTTGGTCCAATTATATGCATAATATATTACCAAACATAAATTATCGATCGGGATTTGTAATCAATAGAGTTTTTACACTATATGTGTCGACAACGGGTGGTTTATCTATGTTTAAGTATAGCAAGAATTAATAACACTTCAAAACACACACTCTGTTTTGCAATCCTTAATCTATGTTTTACACACTGTGCAAAAATTAAAGAACAAAATTCAAAGAAAAGACTCTAGCTAAAATGCACTCCAAAGGCTCTCTTACAGGAAACAAGATTGTCCATTTACTGGCTCATGAAGGTGAAATATGGATTCTTATCTTACTCATATAATCACTCACTTCAATATCAACTTACAAGTTGTCTAGTTCTGAACACTCTTCAATTCAAAAAGGAAATTCAATGCAACTTGACAATTCTAAAAAGTTACTTTATTTCTACATAGGAAACAAAGGTTTTAATGAGATGTTCCATTTTCTCACTGATGTAATGCGAAGGATGGAATCTCAAACTGTTCATGTACTTCCACACTTTGTAAGATAAAAGATGAGATTAAAAGGACACAATTCAAAAATAAATGATCACACACGGAAATCATAAATGTTCACACACAGAAATTATAAATGATTATAAAGATACCACTAGATTATTGTTCACATCTTTTGATGCATCCATACTTAGATTATATTGTAACTCACAACTTACTTACATCAAAAAATTCTACTCACAACTGATATGTACATAATCATTCTAGATACATACTTACAGAAATTAGATCCACGTTGCAATTACAGTAAGCTTGCCAAGTTGGACCGGTGGTCCCTTGCCGATGCCAACGGGGCATCTTAGAGGGAAATCACATAATAATAAACTTTAAAGAAAACATGGAGTCAATGAAATTCATTTCATATTAATTCTTCAACAATTTTACAAAGATAATATGTTCAGAAATCCAATCTGCAACATAACAATTTATCCCCTTGGCTTAGAGCCATAACTCAACTTATATAAATTTTACATTACAAATTTGTCTCTAGACAAGACAATCCATGAAAAATCAAATCAAAACCATTTTCCATCAATGGAGTTCGAGTACAACCATTAGCTAATCAAGGAAATGCATTTTCCACAAATCTAGGCATGATCCTAGAATTTCTGAAAAAATGGCAATTTAGGTAAATTGGCCTCAAAGAACCCTTTGTATATTATAAGTAGTAAATGATTTTTCCAAACCATTTTTGGGTTTTCAATCTGGCTGGGTTCTAGACAAACCAATTTGGATGCTTTGAAAAATCATCTCCCATCCGCAGAAAAATCGAGGTGCAATCTGGTAGTTTAGAAATATTTGATGATTTTAGGTTGAATAGTTCCCCTAAGTTGGATGTCCACGCATGTGATATGGGTGAATTATGTCACACATGTCTGCATGAAAACACCGCTCTGGACAAAACCCATATGCCATAATTTTGATATTCATCTTATTGGCACAGAAATTGAGGTTCAAATCTGGTACCAAAATCTTGTAGGATGCTGGTACTGGAACCCTGTAGGCAGGGGTTTAGTATCGGACTAGAACAGTCATAAATCTGGGTACCAGACTAGGGAAATAGTGGTACCGGATGGATTTGGTACCGGAAGAGGCACAAAGCTGGTACCAAATGGATCTGGTATCACAAGAGGCACAGAGCTGGTACCGGATCACTGTAGAGTACCAAATCAGGAGTAATATTGGTACCGGATCATGCGAAGTACCGGATCAAGTGGTTTTTGCAGTAGGGGACTAGTGGTATTATCATATGGAGCTACTTAATTAATAATCAAAGTAATTAGGAGCATAATAATCATTAATTATTCAATTCTAACCATTAATAAACCACATAAATCATGACTAAATGAATATTACCTCATGTGAAAAAAAATTGTTAAATGACATGTCTGCTGAGGAAAATAGGTAGAGAATGCATATGTATGAGGAAACATTGGTTGGATATGGGACAAGATAAGGCAATTGGAGATGACAAAAATGAGGCTCAACACATGACAGTTTGTTCCGTGATGTTGTCAAGAGGAATATAACTCATCTGTCTTGTTTGGTGCAAGATATTCCGACCCCTTCCATCCGTTTGAGGAAGGACGTTATTTACAAAGTATCTTTCCTCGGATCCATGACACTCATCTGTCAGTTTAATAGTCTTCGACATCGTCTTGTTAATCTTTAGGATTGGATCTCGAGATCTTGGTTGCTAGTTTTGAAAGTTGATGTTTTCATTCATCCTTGTGCTCAAGTTTTTTTCATTGTTGAGTTTGATCTTCAAGAAGATAGAGATTTTATCTTTAGTTTAGGCCCCTGGTTCTGGGGTAGCTTTGGTTTATGTCTGAAGCCCTGGTCTCCTTGTTTTGATCCTTCAAAAGATTTGTTATCTTCATCTCTTGTTTGGGTTAGGCTCCCAAACATGCCCTTGCATCTTTGGGGCTTATCCTCTCTTCAATCCATCGATAATGCTTTAGGAAGGTTCCATTTCAGATGCCCTAAAACAAAAATCTACAACATCTACACATTTGCTTGGATCTGTGTAGAAATGTATTTCAGCAAAGGGTTTCTGGCTGAAAACTATTTGTGGACTCAAAAGCTGGATTATGAAAAAATGGATTTACGGTGTCGAGCATTTTTTTCCACGGGACACTTAGAATCATAGTGTCCCAGGGGTCCTAAGAAATCTCGAAAACAACAAAAATCAACCTGGTGGGTTGGATCCCACATTGATCATCAACTTATTTCCAAGGATTTTCTTCAAATATTGCCACACCCATGGAGGAGTCCAAAGAGGCTCCTTTGAAAGACAACTTTGCTCCATCCATTGTGGACTCACCAGTTCTAACCCCAACATGGGATGATTCAAAATTTGAAATAGAGGATCTCAATGTCCCAACAGAGATTATCGAGCTTTCTTAAATGCAGCAAGAAACACCTCGGAAGCTCATGAAAAAAGAGGATATGGTTTCTCTAGACTCGGGTAATGATAGGAAGGTTCACCCCATCTTCATTCCTCTGGCAAGTTGGGTAGATGAGGCTATCGAAGCCAAGGAATAAGATATGGGAATTCAGCCCCAACAATCTCCCCATTCATCGACACGATGGGAAGATCAAGCTAAGGTAGTTGAGATTCTGGATCAAGAAAAGCAAGAAGTTTCATATCAAGACAATCCAAGAATCATAGGCATCTCAAATGCCCCAACATATGCAAATGAAGATCAGATGGAAGTTAGAAAGAAGAAGAAAATACATGTAACCTCAAAGCCAATGGTCACACAAAGTCAGGCCCGCAAGTCAGTTAAAAAGGTGAGCTCTTCCCCAACAGGATAATTTAGATGTAGTGTCTCTTCACTCTTATCCTCGGTATTTTTTTGAGTGTATTCAGTAAGGTTGTTCTATGTGAAGTTGTCATCTGAATATTTGAATCAGTCATTCATAGCTTGTAGGAGTGGCTCAATTGAGGCCTCGGCTTGGCCCAAATTTTGAAATACTTTGTAACCTTTCAGCGGTTTCAACTGACATTTTTTATAATTCAAATTTCCCAGATTTTGTTAAAAAAAAAATATTAATAATTTTTTATTAACACATATTTTATTTGTTTTTTTAATTAACCATTATTAATAAATTATTTTAAAAATATATATATTCCAAAATGTCACAAAAGTAACTTGAATACAATATCACGGTCACTTGTAGTTTGTCTTTTTATTCTCAATGAATTTCTTCTTATATGGAGGAAAAATATTTTATGGTAGTGAAACCCTTCCAAAGCATTACAAACTCACTCGAAAACAAATATCATTGTCATTTGTATTACCAACAACATGGGGAACTAATAAAATTGGTATATTTCTTAATAAAACAAATACCATTGTCATTTGTATTACCAACAACATGGAGAACTAACAAAATCGGTATATTCCTTAATAATGATAAGAAGTGGTGATGCGTCACCGCTAGAACCTTAGATTATTCCATAGTATTTTTAAGTAAGCCTTTTTAAGATAACTTTAAGGCTAAGGAGAAGTACCATGGCTTTCCTACGAGGAAATATATTCACAAAGAAATAAGTAAGTTGTTTTTAAATTTGGGTGGGAAGAGATATGTTGCATAATGTTTACAGATTAAAAAGAAGCATACAAAATGCATCTTAAGATAAACATGTTTATTATAATTTTAGATTTTTTAGTGTTTAATATATTATAGTTTAAGATAATTTGTTTTGGTGATAAGAATATAATTATTTTATAGATATATAAATTTTACAAAATGATTGTCGATAGGGTGATGTAATTCAAATTTCTCACATTTGTTTATGAAAAATAGTGTACTTTAAAGAATGAGTTTGTGATGATAATTGGGTGAGGATGGTGGAGAGACGATTTTAGTGGATCACTTAGGCATTAGAGTTTTCTATTGGTGGTTTCATGCATGGTCTCTAATGGTAGTTCATTCTTGAGTGCTTTTTTAGAATTATGGTGTATTTTTAACATCAGTGTCATTCAAGCTTCCATGGGTTTGGAAATGGAGCCTTCGATTTAGTAGCAATAAATTTATGGTATTTATGGTGGCTTTCTTATAGAATGGCGTTTTGGGTTTTGTTATACTATTATGCATGGACCCGATATGTTTTTCCATTTTTGGGGAAGCTCATTGGTGGGTTCGATTACTTCTTACGTGTTGTGGCTATCGATAAATCAACTTGAGCAATGGAAATCCTTGAGGGTTCTCCTTCTATGACCTTGGTTTAGATGAAAGTGGCTAGTCATGACTCTACTTCAACATCTTACATCCTTTCTATCTTTCTACAGACTCACAACTAGTTGCATTTTTGTTTCATAGTATGGATTTGTTTTGTTATGGAACTTCATCTCTCTAATGATGTTTAAATATGTAGCTCAATCCTTTGTTAATATGATGGCCTTTCTCTTTAATGTTATTTTTATCAAGTCCATAGATCAATGTTTTTTATCTTTGATTCATGCTTGTAAGACCTCTTGTAGGTTACGATCATTTCCCATGCATGGGGATTTTGGGGTTTAGTGTTTTCCTTTTTGGGGAGTTTTTGTCCTCGGATTGTATTTAACCTTAGGGTTTATGAAGAGTACTTCATGTTAAAATAATTAAAAAGTACCTAGGCAAGTGTTTCTCATCACCTAGGCACCTAAGCGGTGAAAAAGTGTCTAATGTGGACCCTATTCATTTAATTTGTGAGAGACAAATTAAAAGGTGACTTTTTGGACTTAGGGAAAGTGGGTAACTTAAGTGACTTTATCTCCACCATTGATCTTATCCAATCTCCACCGTTGGGTTGATAAACGCTTCACCTTCCCTCATGGGGTCGATTAGGGTAGGAGGACGCACCCATTCTTGCGTTGTTGAAGCATTTTTGAGAGAGAAAGAATAGAGGAGGTCAAGCTTGAGAAAGGAGGCAACATTTTGCAGTCTAGGGAACGCACTTCAAGGAAGCAAGCTAGCACGCAAATCAAGGCAATGGTACAACATTTGTTGCAAGTCATATTGTACGGATTGAGCAGGTCATACAACATTATTTTAGGCATGGAAATTGAGGAGAGGTACATCACTTTCATGAGGTCGTATTGTATGGATTTTGACAGTCTGTACTGTTGTTTTAGTTGCACAAAAATTGAGAAATTTTATGTGGGTATTTTTTGAGTGTTTTTAGCACATTTCCCAAGGAGACCGTACAACATTTAATGCCCAAAATTGTTTTGTAGCATTTGGCACAGATTTTGAGGCAACCATACAACAGATAAGTGGCACAAAAATCGAGGAGAAGACATGTACATATGTGCAGGAAATTATGGCATGAATTTCGAGGAGTTTGGCTTAGATTTTCTGTGAAAGATTGGCACAGTTTTTTAGATAAGTTTGTCATTAAATTCCTGAAGATGAATATGTTGTGAAAGAATTTTCTCTGAAGCTCTGAAATAATAAAAAATCCCTCTCTCACCAGTTTTCCCCTTGTGGGTTTTTCCAGGGTCACTATTAGACCAAAAATCTCTTTGTTAATTTTTTTGAATATTGTGTTGCTGATAAGTTTTTATTTCTTCATTAAATATTGTTCATAATCCTTGTGTTTCAGTTCTGAAAAGTTGTTTAAATGTTGCATTTATTTGGCTATCATAAAACTAGGTTTGGGCATTAAACATTGACTGAAAATCAGTGAGACTTGAAACTGGGTCGGGTCTGAAATTTTACATGGTATTAGAGATGAGTTAAAGAGAGGTAGATTTATATCAGCAAGTCAGAAAAGTCGGACGATAGTCACTTCACTGGACATAAATTTGAATTTTTCATTTTCAGCAGAAAAGGGTTAATGCCTACAGGTTTGAGGGTTGAGGATAGACTTGATGGGGTAGTGAAATTTGGTTTTTGGAAGGAGAGTATGATCTTTCTATGGCAAGAAAGTGAGTTATGGGATATTGTTGATAAATTCACAACAAATCCTATAAATGTACCCACATATGCAACTCTTATAGAAACATACACCAAGAAGAGTATTAAGGATAAGAGGATTATTCTTAATTCCATCAAGGACCATTTGATTCCTCATGTGATAGGGATGGTAAATGCCTACTAGATGTGGGAGTCCTTGACGAAGTTGTACCAGAGTACAAATGATAATCGGAAAATGGTTTTTAGAGAAAAACTGAAGAGTATTAAAATGACCAACGTTGAAAATGTGGTCACATATCTTACCCGGTTGACACAGGTGAGAGATGATCTTGGAGCTGTGGGGGAGGCCATTGCTACCAATGAACTTGTGAGGAAATCATTGAATGGAGTTTCCAAACAATGAGTTGTTTTTGTTGATGGCATTGTGGCTAGGGAGAACCTTCCCAAGTGGGAACGTATTTGGGATGATTTTGTTCAGGAGGAGACCCGGAGAGGTTATGTGCATGGAAGTTCATATGCAGATCATGATGAAGAGAATCTGGCTCTTGCTGCCAACAATAAGAATAAATTTAAAAACGATCCTAAGGGAGGAAACAAACCGAAGGGTGGAGGCAAGAAGGATATGAGAAAATTCAAGTGCTTTGCATGTCACAAGTTTGGGAACTATGTAGGACAGTGTTCGAACAAGAAGAAGAAGCATGCAACAGCTTCGACAGGGGTGTCGGAGTTCTCCGCCAAGTTTGATAAGGAGTTTTCCTTAGTAGTGTGTCTTTCCACTAGGACCACTCATTCCAGTGTATGGTATATTGACAATGGTGTCTCCCGCCATATGACAGGTGTTCATGAGAACTTGACATATCTTAGTCAAATTGGTGATCTTGAGGTAGTGCTTGGAGATGACTGGGTGGTCAACGAAGTTGGTAGTGGTACAGTATCTTTTCAGAGGGGGTCTTTAACTCCCATGTTGTTGATAGAGGTCCTATATGTTCTTGGCTTGAAGAATAACCTGGTTTTAGTTTTTTCTATTGAGGAGATGGGTTATGAGGTGTTGTTCTATGATGGAAAGGTGCTCCTATTCTCTAAGGGGTCCAGCATCACTTTGTCCAAAATGATTGGGACTCAACATGAAAAGTTGTACAAGCTCATGATCTAGCCAGTGAGTGCATTATGTCATTCTACCAGCAACAATGATCTTTGTGAGATATGGCATAGGAGGATGGCTCATTTTCATCATGGGGCTCTGAGGATATTGAGGGAGATTGTGACTAGAGTTCCAGATTTCAGTACAGAGCACCAGGAGTTGTGCAAGGGGTGTTCTTTGGGAAAGTACACCAAGACTATTTTTCCAAGTAGTGACAGTAAAGAAGCAGGTATCCTTGATCTTATTCATTCTGATGTATGTGGCCCGATGTCTTCTGCATCGTTGACTAGTTGTTTATACTATGTCATATTCATTGATGACTTCTCACAAAAGTCTTGGATTTTCTTCATCAATACCAAAGGACGGATCTTCAATCGATTCCTAGAGTTCAAAGCTCTTGTGGAGAACCAGACTGGGAAGGAAATCAAAGTTCTGAAGATAGACAATGGGGGTGAGTATAACTCCAAGGAGTTCATGGATTATTGTGTAGGAGAGGTCATCAAGAGAGAGTTGACTATTCCTTACAACCCACATCAGAATGGGGTTGTTGAGAGGAAGAAAAGGGCCATAGTTGGGGTTGTGAGATCCATGTTACATGATCGGGGTCTGCCACTTTTTCTTTGACCTGAAGCATGCTACACTACATTTTATCTGCAGAACATGAGTCCACACAGAGTAGTTGGGAGTATGACTCCTGAGGAGGCTTTCTCTGGGAAGAATATTGAGGTGGGGCACTTCAGGATTTTTGGGTGCCTTACATATTCATATGTCCTTTCTGAGAAGAGGAAAAATCTAGAACCCATGATAGAGAAGGGGATGTTTGTTGGGTATAGTGAGACTTCAAAGGATTTTCGCATATACATCCCTTCCTTGAGGAAGACAGTTTTGAGAAGGGATGTGAGAATTGAAGAGGATGGAGCCTTTAGGAATTCACGAGGGACAGAGAGGGGTGAGAAGTCAACACCTCAGATTTAGGTGATTCCACAACATAATTCAGTGATACAGAGTTTGGGACCACCAGTTTCGGTGATGACTGGTCCACGAGTTACAGGGCCACAGATGTCAGGATCACAGGATACTGGTCCATAGGTTTTAGCATCGAGTTCTCTAGATTCTACTTTAGGGTCATAGTATTCAAGTGATGGGGTTGAGCAGGGATATTCCCCTCCACAGGACACTACTTCAGAGAGGAGAAATCCCAAGTGGCTTCAGGATACTTTGAGGGAGGCACAGGGTTCAGTGGGGAATCCCAGGCAGGCTGTGAGGGAGAGTAAACCTCTCGAGAGATTTTGCAGCTATATTGCGATGGTGAGCAGCATCAGGGAGTTAGAGCCTTCCACTTTTGAGGAGGCTATTGGTAGACAGGTTTGGATATATTCCATGATGGAAGAGTGCAATTCAATCATGAATAATGATGTTTGGGATATTGTTCCTAGACCCGAGGGGAAGTCAGTGGTGACTCCCAGGTGGATCTATAAACTCAAGTATGATGTAGATGGAAGCATTGAGAAGTACAAATCTCACTTTGTGGCTAGGGGGTTCTCACAGATTGAGGGATTTTATTATGATGAGACCTTCACACCAGTTTCTATATATACCTCGATTAGGTTAGTTATCTCTATTGCAACAGAGATGGGTTGGAAGATACACCAGATGGATGTGAAGACCACATTTCTGAATGGTCTCATATAGGAGGAGGTGTACATTGAGAAACCATTGGGATTTGAGGTACATGGGAGATATTTTCATGTGTGCAGACTGAAGAATGTATTGTATGGGCTGAAACAAGCTCCCATATCTTGGTACTCGATGATTCATGCCTACTTAAAGAAGTTGGGCTTTGAGAAGAGTGAGGCAGATCCCAACCTATACTTAATTGTGGTTGGAGAGGATCCTCTCATAATCTTGTTATATGTGGATGATATTTGCATTACATGGGCATAGAGACTCATCACTAGATGGAAGGACAACCTTTCTTCAGAGTTTGAGATGACTGATATTGGACTGATGCACTATCTTTTGGGATTGGAGGTTTGGCAAGAGCCTGGACATATCTTCCTATGACAAAGGAAGTCTGCTTGTGACATTCTGAGGAGATTCCAGATGGAGGATTGTAGGCCCATAAGCACTCCCATGATTACCAAGTGAAAGAAGCTTCATTCTTATGAGTCACAATTGGTTGATTCCACTTTATATTGTCAGTTGATCAGTTCTTTGATGTATTTGGTCAATACCAGGAGAAATATTTGTTTTGTTGTCAACACTCTTAATCAGTTCATGGTGGAGCCTCAGAGAGTGCAATGGGTGGCAACAAAACATGTGCTAAGGTATATTTGTGGTACAATGGATTATGGTTTGGAAAATCTAAGAGGGGATGGAGTTCGATTGGTGGGTTACATAGATTCAAATTGGGCAGGATGTGTCAGTGACCGAAAGAGTACTTCTGGGTGTTGTTTCAAATTGGCCTCAGCAATGGTTTCTTGGTTCAGTCAGAAGCAAAAGTCAGTGGCTTTGAGTTCTTCAGAGGCTGAGTATATGGCTACCAGTCAAGCTAGTTGTGAGGCTCTTTGTCTTTGCAAGTTGCTGGTGGGATTGCTTGGTGTGCAGTTGAGGCCTATTATGATTTACTGTGACAATTAGATTTTTATTAAACTCTCTGAGAAACCAGTTTTTCACAACAGGTCTAAGAACATTGAGATTCATTATCACTTCATCTGATATTATGTTCAGAGAGGAGAAGTTGAGCTAGAGTACTTATCTACAAATGAGCAGGTTGCAGATATACTCACCAAAGCCTTGGGCAAAGGCAATTTTGTATTCTTCGGGGACAAGCTTGGAGTGGTGAGTAACACTTTCCTTGGTAAGAGGGAGTGTTAAAATAATTAAAAGTACCTAGGCAAGTGTTTCTCATCACCTAGGCGCCTAAGGGGTGAGAAAGTGCCTAATGTGGACCCTAGTCATTTAATTTGTGAGAGACAAATTAAAAGGTGACTTTTTGGACTTAGGGAAAGTGGGTAACTTAAGTGACTTTATGTCCACCGTTGATCTCATCCAATCTCCACCGTTGGATTGAGAAACTCTTCACCTTCTCTCATGAGGTTGATTAGGGTAGGAGGGCGCACCCATTCTTGGGTTGTTGAAACATTTTTGAGACAGAAAAAATAGAGGAGGTCGAGCTTGATAAAGGATGCAACATTTTGCATTCTAGGGCATGCACTTCAAGGAAGAAAGATAGCATGCAAATCGAGGTAAGGGTATAAAATTTATTGTAGGTCATACTGTATGGATTGAGCAGCTTGTACAACATTACTTCAGGAACAGAAATTGAGGAGAGGTACAACACTTTCAAGAGGTTGTACTATACAGAGTTTTAGGTGACCATACAACAGAAATTTGGCACAGAAATAGAGGGAAAGTACAACAAGTTTAAACAGGTCGTACTATATGGATTTTGACAGCCTGTACTACTGTTTTAGTTGCAATGAAATCGAGAAAAATTATGTGGGTATTTTCTGAGTGTTTTTGGCACATTTCCCAAGGTGATCGTACAACATTTAATTCCCATAATTGTGTTGTAGCATTTGGCATAGATTTTGAGGCAATCGTACAATAGAGAAGTGGCACAAAAATCGAGGAGCGGACATGTACATGTGTGCAAGAAATTCTGGCATGAATTTCGAGGAGTTTGGCTCAGATTTTCTGTGAACGCTTAGCACGGTTTTCAAGATAAGTTTGTCATTAAATTTCTGAATATGAATATGTTGTGAAAGAATTTTCTTCGAAGCTCTGAAATAATAAAAACTCCCTCTCTCACTGGTTTTCCCTTTGTGGGTTTTTCCAGGGTCATTGTTAGATGAAAAATCTCTGTGTTAATTTTCTGAGTATTGTGGTGCTGATAAGTTTTTATTTTTGCATTAAAGATTGTTCAGAATCCTCATGTTTTCGTTCTGAAAAGTTGTTTATATGTTGATTTTATTTGGTTGTCATAAAACTAGGTTTGGGCATTAAACATTGATTGAAAATCAACGAGACTTGAAACTAGGTGGGGTTTGAAATTTTACACTTCCATGCCTCTATTTTTGAGGTTGGATATGGCAGCTTGTTTTTTCCTTTATGAATTCTTGAGTTTCCTCCCATAATGGGGCTCTGATATCTTGTGAGAGTGTTTGTGTCTTTGGACTGAATACTGGATACTTTTGACACTTGGTATGGATGTTTTTGTCTTTCGACGGGGTTTGTATCTTAGAGTTCAAATTATATTGTATGCACTTCAATTTTTTTCATTTCAATGTCTTATTAAGCATATGAAAAATGTACATTTTTTCTCATCAAAAGATTACAAAATCAAACTTCTAATATAAACAAAATATAGATTTAAAAGTTGATATTTTAACTTGGGAAAACTTTTAAGACTAATATTTGTTATTTAGCATTTATTTGTTCAATTCTTTATCCAAAACATGGTTAATTACAAATGAATATTCATCCATTTTTTCGAACAATCAAATTATTTTATTTGAAACAGTTTGCTATTTTTCTATAAAATACATAAAACTATTAAATTAAAAGAAAATTAAAAACATTTTTTTAAACATATATAAATGGTATTTTAAAATTTTAAATAAAAATTACCAATATTTCGACCCTTACAAATTATGGATTTTTAATATCTTTTTTACAAATCATTCCTCCACTATTTAATATTTTACTATATTTACCAATTCTGATTTATTATATTTTAATATACAAATTGCGAGTTCTTACTATTTTCCTTAGTAATCAATACTCTACTATTTAATATTTTACTAACTTTCTATTTTACTTTGATACATAGATTTTGGTTGCAATGATTAACTTATCTCTGATTATAACCACTATATATATACATCATATGCAATAATGCTCATTAGAAATTGCTAAAATTTTAAAAAGTTATCTAAAATAAAGTAAGTGTTGCATGGCAGCGTGGTCATTGTCAGGTTGAATTGGGAATAAATGCACAGGGATGGGGAAAAAGTAGCGGAGGTAGATGGAAACTGCAATGGAGATGTGGCAAGTAGCATGAAGCACAGGTGGTATCCATCCAGTAAATGACATGTGGCCTCTAGAGTCACATTTATTTTTTGAAACTATATAATCCATCTTGCTATGTTTGAAATTTCCGTTCTTTCCAGTAGTGTGACTTTCTGTGTTCGCAATTTTCGTTCCTACCTTGCATGTTTTATCTCTTCAATGTATACTTTTAACTGGTTAGAGTTAAATACAATTTCCATCGACCATTTGTCTTGTGTGTCTCCATATGTGTGAGGACAAAAAAAGTTATATGCATAGCAGGAGAGAAAGATATACATGAAAAAAAGACAAAACATAGAAGACACATATAAAGTTACATTGAAATTAAATAAACACAATTTCTTGACATTAAACATAGTTGAAGATAAAAAATTATGAGCACATAAATATAAAAGGAGATTAAAAATAGTTTTATTTGAAATATATCAAAAAATAATATTGTATGTTACATATTTCTGGAAATTTAAATGCGTTTATCATATAGAATGGGATTGGGGCTCCCGCGGACCATAAGAGAAATAGGTACAAGAAATAGGACTGTGCAAAGAAGAAGTGGGTGACGGTAGAGTGTAATACCTAAAAAGAAGAAATTGGAAGGTATCAGTCTTTGGCTAGACATTTCTGTTTAAAAAGGTGGAATAAATGGATTGATAAACAAAGCAGGTTGTGATCAGTATATACTTACAATGATGGTACATATCACTCCTTTTTCTATTTGCCTGCTGATGCATTTTTATTGCTGTCATCGACAGCTACTGGAATCGTGCCAACTGCCTGTTTCCTTTCCTCAGCGACCTGCTTCAATTATCTTTCGACCTATTCTTCAATGTAGCTTCTCAAGGGTGCGACGTTGATCTCATTCCAAATTTTTATGTTGAAAATTTCATTTTCTAATTCCCTTAGATCGATAGAAAGATTACACAGAGCTTGATCAATTTCTTCATTCTGTACCGAATAGTCGACTAGCCAGTTGTTCATGTCATCTTCACCATATTCAAGGATGTTGTAAAACTTTTCTAAAGACAACAACTTAAAAATATCAACTTGTTTATTGAAGGCTTGCTTAGTTAATGGAAAGGATTTGATGATTAACTTGGGGTATTGGACCTCGTTGGTCCTTCCGGCTAAGTTTATTCCGATCATCTTTGTGAATAATTTATCTTTCAATGATATGGCTTGTTCACATGATTGGACAGTGAGATGAAGGTTCTTCACTTTCTCTTTCCAGCACGCATTTAATTGATTGATGTGGTTTTTGGAGGGGAGATATTGTTGTCTTCTTCTCCTTTCTGTCATATTGTTGACATGGGTGACAAAAGGGAGGACCGTGTCTAAATAGAAACATTCTTCATTTTTTAAATCCTCCTACAAATGTTCAAGCAAAGCATGTTCCCTCATTCCAAGGGAAGCCATACTTTGTGATGTTTCCTAGTCCTCAATAATCAGTTCCATTCTTTTCTTGATATTATTCTCCACATATCCTCTACACGATGCAAGGAGGCTGGAGGATCCTGTTAACTTGGTTGCAGGGGTGGAAGACATGGATATTGCTAAAGGAGTGGAAATCAATGGTATACAAATCAAAGATTCCTCCAATTCCTTGACTTGGTCCTTCAGTCTGGCATTCTCGGCCTCAATGCCTCCAATGGAATCATCAAGAGCATCTTTGGTTTCTCTGTGAATTCGAAATATTTAGGATGGTCGCATGTTTGCAAGGTTAACCTCTGAATGAGATTTCCCTCTCTTATTTTTTACATCTCTCTTTTCAATAATTAATTTTTTAGACTCGTTGTCAAAAACAACGCTCTGGAATACCAAGGATTCATCTTCGTAAAAAAATTTGGTATCAGCTATGTCCATTGGGAGACTATGTTGGATCATTTCTCTGGGCTGTTCAAGGTTGTGGAATACGCTATCCAGATCGGTCTCAAGTTCCTTATTCTCACTCTCAATTTTGGGCTCTTCCGCCTGCCCTGCAATTTTTTTTCTCTTCTTCTCCACAGGAAGCTTGTGAGAACTATCAATTTTAGGATGAGGAGGGTTGTTATCGCCTCCTCCATTTGAAGAATTTTTGGTTGTTTTATTACTTTGGTGGGCCGTTGGAGCGATGCTCCAGGATGTCGTACTTTTGGGAGTGTTATCCAGTGATTGAACACTCTTCTCACTAGGGATTTTTCCCTATTTCTTTTACAATTCAGTGGTGCTTTGCAATGTGTCTAGGTCATCGACATTAGAAGAAGGAGTGTTTTCGTCAGTGTCTCTGTTTTCGCTCAGGTATCTCTGCAAAAAATAATTGTCGAGGCCAAGTGTAAGTAAATGTTCTAAAAAAAATCGATTAGGATCGAACCCTCTTAGCCTTTCATCATATCTTAGGTTCAAGTTTTTGAAATGGGTTGTGAATTCGTCAATTTTGTTGATGTTCCTCAACACGAAGTCCCTGACTTTCCAAGGCAGAGGAATGAACTTTTTTTTTCTCGTCTGTAACAACCCTAATTAATTAATTAATTGTCATGATTAAATATTTGTTTAATGAATATTAGTTTAATTAATTAATTATCATGATTAAATATTTGTTTAATTAATATTAGTTTAATGAAGTATTAATTTTTATTATGAAGA
Organism: Picea engelmannii; assembly: GCA_009831015.1. Taxonomy (NCBI): domain Eukaryota; kingdom Viridiplantae; phylum Streptophyta; class Pinopsida; order Pinales; family Pinaceae; genus Picea; species Picea engelmannii. Next base: position 697,674 of record ML781119.1, on the reverse strand, counting down.
CTTAGTTAATAATACAATTGTATTGGTAGATGGACCCATTTATGGAGGGGGGATAAGGTGGTTGAGACTTAATGGGGGGATAAGGTAGTGAATAATGAGGAAAGGAGGATAAGGCAAGGGAGAACACTCGGGAAGGGGGTCTTATTTTGTTTGGGGGTAATATTTTTTCACATTGGAGGAAGGATAAGGGAGGAGGAGTGGATACTGTGTATCTGTTTTTGTGCTTACAGACTTGAGGACTTTCATAGGGGGCACTTGTCGCTGGGAATTTTGGGCTTGGGGGCCAGGAAACCGTAAGGAATCCTAGAGCTAAGGAGCCGGATAGGATGTTCCTAGCTGGCTGGGAGGTTAGTTAGTTTTGGGCAGAGCTTCAGCTTCGGCAGAGTTTCATAACAACATCAGTTTGAGGTATTTATCATCATTATAATGCTGTGATCATTATTGTTATGTTGTTATTTTTATTATTATTTATATTGAATATGTTATTCATTATCATGCTGCTAATTTTTAAATTATGATGAACAGTGAGTTGTTATTATGCTTAATAGAGAATAAAATAGAAATTATTATAGCATTTCTATATTTAAATTTATGTTCTATAAGGCTCTGTTTGGACATGCCTTACATCATCTCATGGAATAGATGCAACCAATAGTTATATTTCCTTTCTATTTATATAACAAACATTATGTTTGTAAAGTGACATGAAAGGAGAGCAAGTTTTTCCTTGGAGCCAAAAATCTTTATCACACTGTAATTCTCCATTTTTTCAAGTGCTCCCTTCCTGTCCAAAAACTTGGCTTTCTAGTCAGATATGCGGTGAGCATATTCTCCTAATAATAAAACTTTTAAAACAAAGACAAAGTCATTAAAAACCTCATAAAAACAATGGGAAGACTTGTGCTTCCACAAGGCTTGATATCATAAGGTTACTGGGTCGAATTCTCAGTTTACCTTCTTGGACAGAGACAGTTTTGGAAACTGATAGTAGTGCGCTATCGCGAAAACAAAGTAGGATGACATATAAAATTTCTTCTCTTTTTTGAAGCTTGACAATTGGGAACATATTTCATGGGAAATTAGCTTCCCCAATAAAAAATGGCATGTTCCTTGACTGTGAAATACAAAATTTAAGAACCATGCAGGAAATAGTTGTTGTGTATTCTTGTCTCGTTATTCTTGTAAACATCCAGGAAATTTCCCGTAATGGATTTCTAAATGACCTAACCTGCAAGTTTGTGATATCTTCAGGAACTTCCATCGGGTCTTCCAGGAACTCAGGAAAGAGGTCCAACCCGTTATTATGCTTTCTTAGGAGCTACTTGGAGTCTTCTCCTATGAACATCAATGTTGGCTCCGACAATCTTAGCATATGGCGGAAGACCTGAGGTGACAAAGAAACAGAAGAGTGGTCCTGCAATGAAATAATTCTTTTTCCTGAAATATATTTATCGACGCACCAAGAGACCAACTCCTTACAATCAAAAACTTCAGGGACACATCCTGCATGAGAAATCCCAGAGGTCCAAATTATTTTGTTTTGGGTGAAAGGGAATGAGTAGTAAGAATATGCCCTGGACCACTGGAATTTCTAGTCCTTGCGCCTGAAGATGTTCATTGTATCTCCACAGAACTGTTGTCGAGTTGGTCCCATAAGTTTATGAGAATGTTTGTTTTCTATAGAAAATGCTTGAAATGAACAGTTGGAGGGGTTAATATAACCCTCTGCAAATATTGGTTCAATGTGTGTGAATGGGAAATCTCCTCGATACTTTCTCTCATTAATGACAATATATATGGGTGTTGCATGAGGATTTGTTAAAAGTATTGCATACTTAGAAGTGTGAAGGTGGCAGGTACGGTGAAGAGCAATTAAGGATTGGAGGTTTCGTGAATGCGCCAACCCGACAACATGCAAACGACATTCCATGATGTTTGAAATTAACACTCGAAAGGGATAATATATCCCTCCTCAAATCTTGGTTTAATGTGTATTAATGGGAGATCTCCTCGAGCCTTTCGTTCATCAATGACAATTTATACGGTTCCTGCATGATGATTTGTTAGCATTAAAGCTTACTAATTGCATATTTAGAAATAAGACCTTATATATGTGTGTGTGTGTGTGTTTATAAACAATTTTTTATTATAAACAAGTGTGAAGGTGACGGAGGCGAGGAAGAGAAAGTAAGGAATGGAAAAGCATGAAAAGTGGTCGGATGGGCTTCAAAATAGGTTTATAGGGGATACTCAGAAGAGGTGAGTGTATGACAATCAAATTGTATGTCTCGGAATTTTTGACTCGAAAACACGTCAAACGGAAGAGGGCATGATGGGGCAGTTCAGCGCTCGGTTTGTATATTTGCGTAATTCCGGGAAAGTGGCTAAGTATGGAATAGGGAAACGGTCGGTCAAACTCATTTTCAGAATTAAGGATTGAAGATTTTGTGAACGGGCCAACCCGACGACTCGCGAACGACATTCCATGATGTTTGAAATTAACACTCGGAAAGGATAATATAACCCTCCAAAAATATTGGTTTAGCATTAAATCTTACTAATTGCATACTTAGAAATAATACCTTTGATCCAGGTGGATATCGGGGGCCACCCACCTTCTCCAACTGTCCCTAAACATGTTTTTGGCAATTTTGGTAATTTACTATTTTTAGCAGTTTTTAACTTCCGGGGCCATTTTGAGGCCCTAAATGATGTTTTTTGAGAAAAAAAGGAGCAACATGGATCATAGATCGATGTTTCTCACCCAAAAGTTGCATTTCTCGGATAGGTCTTTCCAATGAGCTATCGAGCACCCCAAACGGAGATCGTATGCAAAAGCTACGCCACTGGGAAGTTGACGTATCAACTACCCCCATCGGGGCCCACAAACCTTTTGTCTTTTCATCTTCAGGGGTTAGGGTTTTAGATTTTACTTATGTTTAAAAGGCCCTTAGAGCCTTATTTTAATAATCATCTTCTTGTGAATGCGAGTAGCCGTCACATCTCTTCTTAGAGATAAGCTACCACCATTCTAGCGAGTCTTTCACTTTGTACTTTTATAGTCTTTGTACATTTATTTCATTAATAGAAATCGTGTATTACTGTATATCTATGACTCTTGTTATATTTTCTCTATATCTCTGTTATATTGTTGTCTCTCTTGCAATATCTATGAATATTTATGTGTTACATCTCCGCTCTCATTTCGTGCCGAAAATAATCCGGATCAGTGGTATCAGATCAGGCTGCTCTTGATCGTTTTTCAATGCATGTCCCCGATGAGGTCCGAGTATAGCAAGTTGGGTCTCAAGATTGTATCTCTTGAGGAAAATCTCTCTCACACACCCAAGAAACTCTCAATGGTGGAAGAAAAGAAAAACAATGGAGCAGACGATCCTATCAGTCTGTTGCTTGAGCAAGTTCTCACGCGACAGAGGGACGAAATGATGGAGAATTTTTCCCACATCCTTCAATGCCTGCTGATAGCATCAGGTGCATCTTCATCAAGTGGCCACTTTGGAGGCACCTCTCCTTTCAAGGTACGGGTTAACTTTTATATTCCTGTATTTGAAGGTCAAATAGATGCAGATGCCCTAGATAAATGGTTAAATCTGCTAGAAGGTTATTTCTCTGTTCATAATTTTTCCGACAAGGAAAAGATCACCTTCTCACTCCTTAAGGCTCTCCCCTATGTAAAAAATTGGTGGGAAACTTACTAGGAGCATATTTCCATAGAGGATTCTGGAATGTATGGGGCTAAGCCCACTTGGGATTTTTTTGTGGATGCGGTAAAGGAACAGTACTACCCTGTTGGCAACTATGAGGACCAGTACATGAGATGGACCACACTGTGGCAAGAGAGGGGCGAAGAAATTCTAGAGTTCACCAATACCTTCCATACCTTGTGCACCAAGATGGGTATCAAAGACTCTGAACGACATTTGGTTCTGAAATACCGTGGGGCTCTACACAGATACATCCAAACTGAAATGGATTTTCTGGACATCTCATCACTCGGTGCTGCCTATCGATATGTTGTTAAAATCGAGTAGAAATTTAAGCACCAGAGAAAACGGGAGTTCGGGTCTGCAAATCCACAACAATCAAAGTATGGCAAAGACAGCCCTAACAAACAGTCTACCGAAAATCATTCCAAGCCACAGGAAAAGTAGGGTCACGGGAAGACAAAGAAGGACACCGGAAAATGGCGCGATTTCCACAAAATCCCCTGGCACAACACCGTTGAATGTCACTCAAAACAGTCATTGGTGGCCGAGATCAAAGACAAGGAGCCGAACCCTGATTCTGAATCTGATTCTGAAAATACTGGTAAAAGACAGATCATCGATGTAGACCCCACTGCTATTGTCGCGACCACAACAATTCAACCAGAAGAACCAACAAATACAGAAGAGGGGGAGTGCATTTTTCATTCACAGATGTGGGTGAAGGGGACCCCACTGCATTTTATTGTTGATAGGAGAAGCCAGAAGAACCTCATCTCAACAGAGGTCGTCAAACAGTTGGGATTGTTGACAACACCACACCCGCAACCATACAGCATCGGGTGGCTTCGCCAAGGACAAGATCTTCGTGTTAGCCATCAGTGTCGATTGTCATATGGCATCCAACCCTTCAAGGATGGGGTATTATGTGATGTTTCCCCACTGGATGTCTATGATGTTCTCTTAGGCCAACCATATATGTGGAAATGCCATGCTATCTATGAGTCTCGACCCTGTAGTGGCATTATTACTCTAGGGGGTCATCTCTACAGGATACCAGAGGTAGTTCCAACTACTGCCCCACCTAAACAGTGCCTCAAGGTAGTATCTCATACTACAAAATTCAGCTTCTTCACAATCTGTTCAAAAGGTGAACAGAAGGATACTGCAACCACCACAGCTTCAGCCCAAGCACCTTCTATCCAACAAAAGTAGGTTTACAAGGTTGCAACAAAGCACAAAGATTCCTTCTGCACACAGTCATCTAAAATAGCCAGACTGGTTAAAAATTTCCAAACCTTCTAGCCAAAGGTTCATGGTAGCCTTCAAGAAGCTAAGCAATGCCACTTCTCCAGCAAGGCAAGCAGATCACCAAGATTCAGATTTAGCAATCGCTTTCCCCTCTCCCCCGGGAACTCAACGCAATGGAGACCATTTCTTCCTAAGGAGGGAGGATTGATCCAGATGGGTATCGGTGGCCACCCACCTTCTCCAACTGGCCCAAAACATGTTTTTGGCAATTTACTATTTTTAGCAGTTTTTAACTTATGGGGCCATTTCAAGGCCCTAAACGATGTTTTTTGAGAAAACAGGGAGCAACATGGATCAAAGATCAATGGTTCTCACCCAAAAGATGTAGTTCTTGGATATATCTTTCCAAGGAGCTATCGAGCGCCCCAAACATAGATTGTATGCAAAATTTACGCCACTGGGAAGTTGACATATCAACTACCCCCATCGGGGCCCACAAACCTTTTGGCTTTTCATCTTCCGGGATTAGGGTTTTGGATTTTACTTATGTTAAAAAGGCCCTTAGGGCCTCATTTTAATAATCATCTTCTTGGGAATGCGAGTAGCCATCACATCTCTTCTCAGAGATAATCTACCACCACTCTTGCGAGTCTTTCACTCTGTACTTTTACAGTCTCTGTGCATTTATTTCATTAATAGAAATCGTGTATTACTGTATATCTGTGACTCTTGTTATATTTCCGCTATATCTTTGTTATATTTTTGTCTCTCTTGTAATATCTCTGAATATTTCTGTGTTACATCTCTTCTCTCATTTCGTGCTGAAAATAATCTGGATCAACCTTATACACACACCCACACACACACACACACATATAATTTTTTTATAAATAATCTTTTTTATTATAAATAAGACTCTTTTATATATTTATAAGTATGAAAAGCGGTGAGACAGGCTTGAAAGTAGGGTTGCAAGGGATATAGAGGAGAGGTTAGCACCCGACGGTCAAATTATATTTTTTTATAATATATGATATATACATACATACATACATACATACATATATATATATATATATTAATGTTTTTATAAACAAATTTTTATTATAAACAAGTGCGAAGGTGACGGGGATGGGGAAGAGCAAGTAAGGAATGACCAAGTATGAAAAGAGGTTGGACGGGTTTCAAAATAGGGTTACAGGGGATTCTCAGGAGAGGTGAGGGCCCGATGATCAAAATGTATGTCTTAGAAATTTTGACTGCAAAAGGCGTAAAAGGGAAGAGTGCATGATGGGGCAATCCAACGGCCGGTATGTATATTTGCAGAATTTTGGGTGTTGTTTGTAAGTCGTGGAACAATGGAAGGGAAATCTTGAGCCCTCCCGTCCGGGAACCTAAAATCGAAAAAGTGGATAAGTATGGAATATGGAAACGATCGGTCGGACTCTTTTTCACTAATATATTGAAATTTGTGATAGATATCCCATTACATGGGAAGATATTTTATGCATGTATATCACGGAATTTTGGGTGGTGTTTGCAGGTCGCAGAACAATGCAAGGGAAATATTGAACCCTCTTGTTCGGGAACCAGCAAGAAAAAAAATTGGTAAGTATGGAATAGGGAAATGGTCGATGGAATAGGGAAATGGTCGAGGGAAACGAAGGGGATAAAAGAGTGGGAAAATAGAAAAGCGGAGGGAAATTTTCGTAAGAGGGAATTGGTCTCAAACAATTCCCATTGTTGCAAAACCATCATTTTCTAGTCCAATATTTTATCCACTTACTCGTTTTATATTGTGCTTGTACCATTAAAAAGGGTGTGAGCAAATGCTTTGTTGAAGATTAGTTTTTATTTCAACTTGTGGGAGTAATTGTGTTATTGATACATTCTTCCATGACTTTGACATATTAACTTAAGTATTAAACTTCTTGCATGATGGGTTGTTAGCATTAAATATTAATAATTGCATGTCTAGAAACAATAATGATGATCTTGAATTTTAATATTGTAGTTGATTTCATAGTCCCATTTGACTATAGCCACCATAGATCAGGTTTTTTTTTTATTTGCGAACAAGAAATTTGGAAATTTCATTAATAAAGTAAAAAGTGCTCAAGTAGAGGCCAAGGGATGGAAAACTAATAAAATGTTCTGTTTTGGAGTAAAGGAATCAAGGAAGCGAAAGGGAAATAATAAATTATTTTCTTAGCAGGGCTGAGATGAAAATGAAATTTCTAGGGTGGGGCCCCGACTGCCGCATCGTGATTCATTCTTGCTATTCCCTATTTGCATTACAAATAGAATTGAATGTTGGTTTGAAACTGTCTGAAATTCATTTTTGTTTCCATAGAATCTTGATGGGATTGACACAATGGATTGTCATATAATTGTTAAATGTTCCATATTAGATCAAATTACTTGAGTCAATACAATATTCAAGAACTACGATACTATTGAACCATGCTAATGAGAAGAGGTGTTAAATTCAGCAAAGAAGAAGCAACAAAGATTCCAAGGAAATATTTTTAATAGTAAATCCATAAAAAAAAGAAATGGGCAGTGTATATCTATCCATAGAAATTGGACTGAGTTCTTTGCACCAAAACATTGAACATATTTGTCATAAAAATAGGTATAGGATCTACAAGTCCTTTCAGTCTTCTCCTCGGAAGCTCAATTTTCCCTGTCGCAATCTCAATATCTTATGGAAGACCTGAGGGGACAAAAAAACAAGAGAGGGGTTCCGAAGTGGAATAATTCCTTGGCTTGAAGCAGGTGAACAACACTCTTGCTCCTGACGTTGGTGACCTGGAGACATTGCAAGGCACCACTCAATTGTACAAATAACAGGGAAAATTCCCCGATGAGAAGATTTTCCAATACGCGGTCACCACTGTGAAGAGAACGACATCCCGCATCATCTCTCCAACAGAGCACCCCAACAAGAAAGCAACCCATAATTTTTCAAACACAAGAGGACATAAGAACCCATCCTTGTGGTAAAATTGATAGTTCTCACAATATTCCCATGAGGAAGAAGATGAAAAATGTTGCAGGGAAAGTGGAATATCCCGAAATTTAAAGTTAGGACACACCAAGAGACCACCTCCTCACAGTCGAAGACTTTAGGGACACAGGTTGCACGAGCAATTCTAGAGGCCCAAATTAGTCCATTCTAGGTGGAAGGAGATGAATAGTAAGAATATGCCTTGCACCAGTGGGAGTTCTAGTCCTCATCCCCTAAGATATTAATTGTATATCCAGAGAACAGGAGAGTGGTCCCGCAATTGAATAATTATTTGGCTTGAAATATATCTTTGGGAGAATCAAGATACCATTTCCTTACAGTGAAATAATTTCACCCAGAAAATAATAATTTGGACCTCTAGAATTCCTACTCTTGAGATGCAAAGAAACTATTGCCTTCAACGTCGGTTTATTTTCTGAAACCCCTTATTTTGTTCTTGTCAGAGACACCATCGTTGAGCCGGGAAGTGCCTCCCATTATGGTTGGTTTCAATTTGGGCGTAGGAGTGGGAACAACGTCTGCATTTCCATCATCCATTGCCATATCATCATCCATCAAGTCATATTCTTTCATCTCAAAATTGACCGCATCAACCTCTGCGCCAACCATCAACGCAAGTGGATAGGTTGTTTGAGCAGGCTGGGTTGCCTTGGAATTTTTTGGCTTAAAATATATCTGTCGGTGCACCAAGGGACCATATCCTTTTTTTCTCTTGGGCGGAGGGAGATGAGTAGTAAGAATATGCCCTGGAGTACTGGAACCTCTGGTCATCATGCCCGAAGGTGTTTACTGTATCTAGAAAAAAGTGTTGTCGAACTGCTTCCATAAGTTAATGAGAATTTATGTTTGCTCCAGATGATGTTTGAAATTAAAATTCGAAAGAGATAATATAACCCTCTGAAAATCTTGGTTTAATGCGTATTAATGGAAGATATCCTCGAGCCTTTCGTTGATCAATGACAATCTCCACAGTTCGTGTGTAATGCATTGTTACCATTAAATCTTACTAATTGCATATTTAGAAAAAAGTGTGAAGGGGGTGGTGACGATGAAGAGAGATTAAGAATTAGATATTTCGTAAAGGCTCCAACTGAACAACGCGTGAAAGAGATTGCATGATTATTGAAATGAACACTTGGAAAGGATAACACAACCCTCCACAAATATTGGTTTAATTCATATTAATGACAAATCTTCTCCAGCCTTTCAGACATTAATGACAATCTTAACGATTCCTGCATGATGAGTTATTATCATTAAATCTTAATAATTGCATATCTAGAAAGAAGTGTGAAGGTTGCGGGGATGGAAAAGAGTGATTAAGCATTGCACATTTCGTCAACCCACCAACCCACGAAAGAGATTCCAAGAAATGGCCATGTATGGAAAGCAGTCGGTCGGGCATCAAAATAGGGTCACAAGTTATACTCAAGAGATGTGAGGGGTCGATGGTCAAATTGTATGTCTCCGAACATTTGACTGCAAAATGTGTAACATGGAATAGGGAACAAGGATGGATTTTAGCAGTCAATTTATATATCGCAGAATTTTGGGTGTTGTTTGTAGGTAGAGGAACAATGGAAGTGAAATGTTGAGCAAGCCTGGCGAGGATACGGTGATGGTAATAGTGGCCAAGTATGCAATGGGTAAGCAGTTGTTCGGACTTGTGATATAAAAGCATGAGACATACTAGGAACAAGGAATATTGACGGGCTTGAAAACAGGGCCACAAGTTCTACTCATGAGACGTGAGGGCCCGATGGTCAAATTGTATGTATCCCAAATTTTGATTGCAAACTGTGTAACACAGAACAAGGGACAATGACGGACTTTGAAGGTAAATTTGTATATTGCAGAACTTTGGGTGTTGTATATAAAAGCATGAGACATTCAGAAAAATGACACATTCAGAAAAATGACTAAGTAACTAGAAAGGGAAATTAAACGAGAAAAAGAGAGGGGAATTTGGTTGCCAATTTGTAGATAGGGGAAGTTCGGGTGTTGTTTAAAGGCGACAGAACAATGGAAACGCAATGTTGAGCCCGCCTACCCGGGACCCTGCAATCCAAAAAGTTTGTTGAATATGAAACGGGGAAGCGGTCGGTTGGACTTGTGATATAAAAGTATTAGTGGAAATCTGAAGACATGAATCTGCCAACCCTCGTACCTAGACATTTTTCAAAAAATGACTAAGTAACCAGAAAGGGAAAGCAAAGAGAAAAAAGAAATGGGATGGCAATTTTCGAAAGCGGTAATTGGTGTAAGAAAGCCCCATTGATGGTATTAATAGTAACTATGAAGTGCATTAAACATGTGAACAAGATCTTCAATCAAGGAATAGATAAAGTGATCCATGCTTATATTTTCCAGGATGTGTTGTATAAGAGAAGCATCGAAAAGCCACAAGAAAATCAATTTTTTGATTTTTAAGTAAAATTATTGTACTGTCAACTTCACCGTAATTTTAAAAACGACAGATTTGAATTTTAATGTTATGTGGTTGATATGATAGTTCCATTCAACTTCACATAGTATATGTCCTTTTATTTCAAAATATTCCTGGAGATAAATTTTTCTAAGTTCATCGAACAAGGAAAAGTGCTAAAATGAGCCACATACTGTATTTGCATCATAGAGCTTATATTAAAAGGAAAAGAAGGTCATGTATATTCTTTAAGATCATATAAAAACTGCCAAGATTCTAAATGTATCATTAATTTTCTAGAACGAAGCATACAACCAAGATCCAAGTAAACACCAAATATGTTGAAAGTCGAGGCACAAGGCAACGCATGAACATAGAAGGCACCAAGTGAGATCCCACAAGGGTCCATAGAGTAATACGCATCGACCTATGCATCAAAAAATTTGATATATAAAAAAAACAACACGTGGCATTGGTTTTCTCTTACATCTGGTATATGTTCCCATGAGAAAATAACCAAGGCCATGAGATATGAACAAAATTCTTCCAAATAGAAGACAACACAAAACTAGCAAAGCTTTGCCAGTGTATCCCAGCTATAACCAAATCCCCAAATGGGGAATAAGAAACTTGTAGATTACTATTTTACCATGAATCAATATCACTATGGATATTTTCTTCTAATAGTGCCATGTTGTATCACTACCAGTTTTGACAATGGCAAATTCCAATATTATTGAAAATGCTTGATGGTTCTGCCCAGAGGAGCAAGCCATTTTGACAATTCAAAGGATGGGCCTGAGTTATTCACAGTTGGATAATTTGTATGGGGTTTGTCCTCATTCTTTACATTTCTGGACTGAATAATCTTATGCGCTTTTACATTAGCAATAAATGCACCTGCCTATATGAATTCCAATGCCTGAACCCCCCAATCTCTACAACGAGTTCTGAAGATCTCAAGATCATGCTTCAAACCATGTTGAGCCCCTTTTTTCAATTAGGGCATCGAGAAAATGCAAATATCATACCATAAATGTATAGTTAGAGATCATCTTCTTTTTTATTTGGGTACCCAAAAAAAGCAAAAATCTTGCCATGGCTATATAGTTGGAAAAAAAAAATCCAATTTGGGCACCCAAAAAGGTGTAGACTCCTCCAACAAATCTACAGCTAGCCACCATTTTTTTTTTCATTTGTACACCCCAACAAATATGAAAAATTCTTACTGGTAGATGTAAAAAAACATCAAAATAACAACAGTGATTTGATTTGAGTTAGATTCTCCTTGTTTTTTCAAGTGCACAAAAATAGACAAAATCTATGGAAAGAAAATTTTACGACCATAGATGTAAAATACGAAGAACTCGATTTCGAGGAACATTCATTTGGGTATTTAAGAAAAATTACAGACACACGTAAGATTTTTTTGTTTCCTTCCAAATCTTGATACAATTTTATTTTTTTCAGTCGATATGTAGTATTGCATTGTCCTCATTTAAGGTAAATTTTCTATGTGTCTGAAAGTCGCGCAGCATGTAGACACTATTTTCCTTTTTCTATAGGTATACTTCATATGAAAATTCTGTTAACCCAAGAGGCACATATTGTAATAGAGGTTGTCTAAATGTACAATATACGATTATGTTGCGCAAGGTTTGGATGGTAGCATTGAGGCAATGTCTATATATGTAAGGGCATTTTTTACTGCATCGTAGACAATCAATTGTATCATCATTTATGAAAGAATAAGTAGAAGCAGGAGATTTGCATTTGGAACATACAGGCTCGAAGGGGGTAGAGTACACATTCGCTGCAACAAAAACATCCTCAACCTAGGCATGTGAGCATAGCAGTTAATATATTGAACAAGATAATATACAACTGCACAACAAAAAAGAAAAGATGTATAAAATTGGTGAAGGAAATTTGTATGAGCAAAGTGAGGATGAAATTGTAGATGTATACGCACAACTGTTGTAGATCTAGTTAGTTTCTTGATATCATGTACTATGTTTGTTCGCAAATATGTTACAAATGTTGCTTGGTTTGTGCGAAAGATCCTTTCTTTAACATCTCTTTTCTTTGTTATATTTTTGAAGAGCATAAGTGGAAATTTCCCTTTATGAAATTGTTTTTCCATTGAGGAAAACAAATTTGAATAGGTGTCGAACAATTGCAACTGAAACATGGAACAGTGCAATAGTTGTGTAACATAACCGAGATACAATGGACATGTGAAAGTAAAGGACAAAACTAGATACGGAGAACGGTACCATTGCCGTGTCATTATCTGACTCTCCATATTTTATATGGAGAATGTGTTGTGAGACAAGTTTTCTCGCGAGTGTGACAATTGCACCAATGATTCTGATTGGGTATGTGTCGTTGCTTTGTGCAAGTTGGTTGATAGTTGTGTCCGGGACGAAACGATATTCTGAACAAATAGAGGGATTATTTTCCACAATACTTGTTTCGTTGAGCGATATAATCTGATCACAATCACCACGGTCATATACCGGTTTGGTAAATATATTAAAATTTGTAATGGATATCCCATTACCTGGAAATATCTTTTCTGCATGTTTCTGGACAAGTTGTGTGGGAATAGTCAGTGTGACTGTCATCAGGGCTTCATTGTCTGTCATGTCAGCACACATAATGGATCTAGTTTTGTTTTCCTTGTCTATGTAGGTGTTATATATTACCATTATGTCCCCGATGAACACTTGTCCAGTTAGGTGGTTGTTCAATTCCTCTATTGATAGTATTTTGGGTGTTATAAGTTTAGACCTGGTCACAATTTTTGAACAGGAAAAGTAATGTGAATGGTAGTCTGCATTATTTTTTTGTTTTCTTTTTTCCTGGCATAAATGTACAAGTATACGCACAACTTGGATGAAGTATGGAGCCAGAGTTTTGTAGCCAAACCTCTCAGTCTATGGAACTTGCGCTATGTTCGACATCTCACTTGTGCTCGTTGATACTTCTTGTGAACAGAAAAGTATGTGTTGTAGATGAAATCAACATGTTTACCATGGCATATATGAATAAATGTCTGAGGATATTTGTTTGGTAAACATATGAGGAACACAATGTATGAGTCTTTACCTTTGGCCTTGTCAGTCTGTTGATGTTTGCGATGATTGATTGCTCATGGCGATGTCACTAGTCCAACGTTTTCTGATGCAATCATGTGCAGATGAACATCAGAAGGACTACATAATCATATGCATTGTATATTGTCCATAATTGTTCTAAATGTCACATATAGGGTCAAAGGAGATGGAATACGAAATAGGGTGTCAAGGGATACTCAGGAAACATGAGGACCTGACGGTCATATTGTATGCCTAGGATTTTTTGAGTGCAAAAATGTGTAACGGGGAATATGGCATGATGGGGGGGTAAAGCAACCAATCTGTATATCACAAAACCTCTAAATCTAGAGGTAGAATCTTGAAACCACTAGCCCGAGAACCCGCGATCGAAAAAATGGCTAAGTATAAAATGAGGAAACCGTCAGTCGAAGTCATGATATAGAAGAATGAGTATAAATTTGAACCTATGAGTCCACCAACCCGTGCATCTAGACATTTTTGGAAAGACGAATAAGCAAAGAAACCAGAAAGTGAAAGTAGACGAGAAAAATGAAGGGGAATTCGGTTAAGTATAGAAGAGGGAAAAAAAATGGATAATAGAAAGTGGGAAAATTAGAAATGAGGAGGGAAATGTTTGGAAGCGAGAAGTCTCAACAAAGGCCCATTGTTGCCAAATCATCGTTTTCTATTCCAATATTATATGCACCCACCTGTTTTCTGTGTTTGATTTACTAGCACAGTTGGTATACCTTTTTGAAGATTGCACTTCATCCCCCTCTGTTGTGGCATATAAAAATTGATCTTCCTGTCCAACCAATTTGTTTCTTTCAATGTAGCAACGCGAAACATACAATGGACATGAAGGTAAGTTAGTATGCAAAAAGACATGTAAAAGAAAGAAATACAATTCTATTTATTTCAATGTAGCAGCAAAGAGAATACAACTCACATGAGGATAAGTTACTATGTATAAAGATACGTAGTGTATACATACAGTAAAATAGGTGCAAAGCAGTAGAACAAGTAGAACAAATATACAGACAATAAATGAAATACTAAACACTAGAATATGAAATAAGAGTAGAAGCATGCACCTTTGTAACTCCTCCTGTAACATCCCGCTCTGGCGCACTTACAAAACTTATTCTTTGAGGACACTTGCTCGCAAGTGATCTGGAGTTTTATGATGATACAACATTTATCCTTCATGATGATGCGTTAAGATAGATGACAGGATGTTTTTACTACTTTGATGTAGACAAGTGCTGCTGACTCAGTTTCATTGAGTGTGCAGGTTTCGGACCTTGAGGATGTAGAGGCATCGGTGGAACCCCCTTGGACTCCGGATTGAGTCAGGGAGTGTGCTATTTGGGTTGATTCATTTACGGTGATATTGCTTTGTTTTGACGATATGATATTGAGTTTATGATATGTTATTGACGTTCTGACAAGATGGTTGTTGATGCAGGCTGACGATAGCTTGCCGACCAGACTCACATATGGAGTAAAGGGGCCACACATGATTTCCAGAGAGGTTGAGGGAGAGGTGTGGACAGTAGCCCTGCCACAGCCTACTAGCACTCCCGACGTGGATCGAATTGTAGGTTAACGATTATCTAGTTCGAGAGGATCCACGATGTCGTGAGGGAAGACTGCAAAAGTCGCTCACGATGATTCTAAGGGGCGCGCAATAAGGCGGGGGCCTTATTCCTTAGAGCCCTTAGTCTCCCACAAGTTCACCTGGCGGAGGGTTGACTCCAGGGGTTATAGATGTCTACCAATCCGTCAAGTCGGCGAGTGGCACCCTTGGAGCACGTGGTGCATCCTGAAGGGAACGTCGCGCAAAAGAAACACAAGTTGGTGAGTGGCACCCTTGGAGCACGTGGTGCATCCTGAAGGGCACGTCACGCAACAGAAGCAAACAAGGCGAGTGGCACCCTTGGAGCACGTAGTGCATCCTGAAGGGCATGTCGCAGTGGTGATGATGATGAGACAACCTAGATGACCCTAAGACCTTAACGCCTGATAAATTCTTACAACGCCTCCCCTAATTAATTGTCGCCCAGTTCAAATCTAAACCTAAATTTAAAACATCTCTAAGATAAAATTTTGACAAGCCCTAAGAAAAGATCCTACAAAAATAAACATAAGGGCGTAAACTAAAACCCTCCTAGGTGTTAATTAAAGTCTTCTTAAAATTAAAGGGGGTAAAGGGAAGAAAGGGAATAAATTAATTAAAATACGTGGTGTTAATGGTAAAAAGGAATATAAAGTTAAAAAAACATGTGAGAGTATAAAAGTAATGAATTTAAAAATATAGAAAGGATTAATAAGCGCATTTATCTCTTGGGTTTAAAAATAAAAAGAGAGAAATAAATAATAGAAATAAGGAAACTTGTAATAAATGAAACTTAATAATGGAAAGTAGGGGACATAGGGTAAAAAGCAAAAAGGAATCAGCAATTAAGGAGTTACTAGAATGAACTAAATCTTGGAAACCTCATTTTAGGAAAGTTATTAAAAGCATGAGAGGGGATCTAGGAACCCTAGGAGTAATTTTAGGAGCGACTATAGGGGGGGTGAGGGAAATGAGTCTTTTAATTATTAAAAAGAAATTAATTTTTGGAGAAACGTGGGGAATGAGTGACACTTGGACGATAGATAATTTTTAGAGGTTTGTCATTAAAAATTAAATTAATAATGATTTAGGAAAGTAGGTGGGTCTCAAATTTCTATAAAAGAAGGGGAAAAGAAGGAAGAAGGGGGGAACGGTTAGCGTAACGTTACGCTGTTGGATTGTGGCTTGACGGATTGCTTGTGAGGAGTTGGGTTTATCTCAGCTGTATTGGAGTGGTAGCTCAGCCTTGGAGGCGAGCTGAGAAGCTAGTCTTATCTCTGGATCTTGTGTGGCCCCTTTGCGGCTCGGGGCGCTAAGGGGGAAGCAGAGTACCCCTAGCGATTGGCTGGGAGGTACCGGTGAGGTCACTACGGTCGGCGAGCAGGAGCGGCAAGGAGCACGGGACATCAACCGAGGCGTGGTCATCCTTCAAGGCAGGCGAAGAGGCTAAAGTATGGTCTCTTATTTGGTAGAATAGAAGGCACTAGAACTGATGTAGATCTGACTGTTGTTGGAAAGGTGAAATGGCATTGAAATGTTTTAATGGTTGTTGCATTTGCCGTTTTCCTGGACGATTCACATAGAATAAATTTTTACAATGTTTGTGGAACCTCCTGAATTTTTTTTAACGATTGCTGAGTGATGAAATTGTAATTATCTGTGAAATCGCCCTTGCGGGTAGACTTGTCTCTTTTGATTTATCCGCCAATATTGGCCATTAATCTCTGCGTTAATGTAATGTAAATTCCTGCGTTTTTTTTGTGTGGTAAGTCTCTGCGGTTGGGTTAAAGTTGGGTGTAATTCCCTGCGTTGTGGTAAATTGCCCTGCGTTTTTTTTATCCTTATTTTAAGTTACGCTTGGGTAGATGCGCCCAACCATTGCAGCCCCAACCAGGAACGACCTGGGGTTTCTTGTCGATTTGGCCCTCCTTTAACCAACTACTTTTCCCCTACGCCCAGCAACCGAATGGGGTCTCCGCAATTGATTATATCCCTGTAATTTTATATTCTCGATGGGCGAATGCGTTCTCTGTGGGTGTTCAATATCACCGAGGGCATTTTTACTCCTGTTGAGGTATTTAAGTTCTGTGTGCGTTTTTACAGTGTGCGCAGGTGTTTTATACATTGTGAGTGTTTATTCGGCATGGGCGTTTTATCGTTGGGCGTTGTTTGTTTCTGTTGCATTTTCGTTTTTTTTTTTTTTCTACCAAATCCTCCTGGAAGTATTAATTTATGTAGCTATGAGAACTACATGTTACTAAATCCCATTTCTACTATTGATACATAATCGTTTCCACTGCCACAATAGATAAGATTGATTGATCGCTGCATTGGGAGTGTTATCTCCCTGCGATTTCATTTTTCCTTCTCCTGAGTTTGTTGCTTGTCTCCAGGCAAATCGGTGGAGAAGACCCTCACGGGTTCTGACCATAGGTCGTGGAGTTATGTCGTTCACCTCTCTGCAAATGGGGGTTTTAATTACCCTGCGAATTGGTGGAGGCCATCCCGCATTTTTCAACTATTAGGACTGTGTGTTGGGCATTCACCTTCTGCGCGACTATGGGAGAGAGATGTTTGCGTTTGCCTGAATCTGTCGTTCTTATAATAGCCCTGACTCGCAGCTCAAATTAAATTTCGTTCCTGAATTTTTGCCACTATATCTTCGAGGTTGTCGTTTATTTTTGCGGGAAATGGCAAGACATTGATTACGTAATTAAAATATTCAGAGATTCGTTGCCAACAATCTGTCTCCATATTATGGATGGCCATAATTTTTCTTTTAGATAATAATAAATTATTGACTTCCGTTGAAAGAATTAAATAATAGATTGAACTAGCAGGGTTCTGTACATGGGTTACACGCGTGGATTTTCAAAACGAAATTGTTTATCAAATTGAAGGTTGATAATTGCACTGTCTATTTGGCGCAATCCTTCTCACTCCTCGGAGAACGATCGCTCCCCACCAGGACCTTCTTCCTCCCCGGCCTGAAGAACTCAAAGGTTCCCCTGATCCCCTCTCGGGAATCCTTCGTACCCATAGTGACTCTTCCACTCGCGCGATCCTTCCTTTCTTGGTTATCGGAGGATCGGCTCCCGCGACTTCGCGAGCTCAACAGTTGAATACTAGACCCTCGGATCCCCGAGACCCGATGTCTTTGGGTCAACGCTGACCTTCCCTCGGCTGATCGGGACTTCTCTTTATCGCGACTTCGCGACTTGCGTCACTATACCTTCGGGGTCCCAATCTCTGAGATCCGAAACGCCGAGATGCCGACAAACTTGTTATCTCGCCTCTTGCTTCCTCGCCACTCGCGAGACCAATCTCTTGACCCTTCAACTCCCGAGATCCGGTGTCCCGAGATTACCTGCTACGTCACCCGACTATGACCCACACTATACATGAAATTGTCGGGACTTCGCTTCGCACGATCTCGCGATCTCCCTTTTCGAGAAGTAGGAGTTTTCCCTCGCGAACTTCCGCTACGTCCGATCCACGAGTCGAGTCACACTCCTTGTGATCTCAATCGACGGCTTCTGTCAAATCTGATCTTTGAACTTTCTGCCATCTGCACTGTAGACTTCACGTCCACTTTTCCTCCTTACGCAAATCCCGAATAAGAAACGTCTCTCCATGAGACCCGTCCGCCAACCCGCTCGCTTCTCCTTGCAACCTGTTCACGAATGTTCTCTCCACTTCTCTTCGACTACTTCGAAGGCCTATCTTTCCTGATATTTTCCCAGCTCTCGAGCTTCTTTCGGAAACTCCCTGCACGCACTCCTTGCGGCAATACTCCAAACATGCTAAATGTTGAAGTCTTCTTGACCTTGCGCACTCTTGCAGCAACAGTCTTTAGATGCCTTGCTCAGAATTGCAACTCTGAGGCTTCGTCTGGCCTGCGCACGCCTTGCACGGCTCTATCTACCCAAAACAACTTCTGGGTGAATGAAAATGAGAGTTTAACTGCTAAGCCTCATCAACGCACTCTATGCGGATGAATTCAACTGCACTCTATGCAGGAATCTCCTGGCTCAAACAGAGAAACAATTGAAACTCATTTCCTCATTCTCTCAGATTTTGGACCTGCCATGAAATCACATACGCAGCATATAGAACAAAGGCATAACAAGAAGCAATTATGCAACAGCATAATATCAACAACACCCAGAGAATAATCACAGCCATGGAATTGAATCAATGTCTTTCTTCTATTAATTCAATCTGTACAGGGGTGTTCTTCACAAGTTCTCTGCTTGCTCTCTTCTTGCTCCTGTTTCTCATATGAATGATAATAATATCCTACAATGATACAAAGGAGGGTGCCTATATTCTGTTTTCCCTCTCGAATTCTACAACTATCAAATCTACAATTAATTCTTATCTATCTTTACATTAATTCTATTAAATGCCTCAGCTACTAAGGACGTGAGCTTAAAGGCTCAAGGTCCATTACAATGTACAAGTGCGCTTCATCACATCACGCATTAATGTTTGGCGGAACATATCAAGGTGTTTCAAAATTGGTGCTAGTGCTGCCCAGCTGTCTTTTCTGCTCCACGCGTTGGCTCGCTTGATGAGGTGTGGATGCTCCTGCATCATACTCCTCGAATCAAAAGATTTCATGGGCTCCTGTCCATGATCTCCTACACAGTGTGACCATGTTTTTGTATCACTGCCTCTGTCTCCCAGCTGGCATCCTCCACTGGGTGATTCTTCCACTTCACCAGGTATTCAAAATACTGCTTTCGCCTGGTTTTCTTTCCTGTTCGTTGGTCCAGTATACATTCCATCTGCGGCTTTTCAGCTATCGGCATCTGCTTCTGCCACTAGACTTCTGGTTCTTTAGTTCCAGCTTCAGTTTCATCAGCCCTGTATGGGTATAAATCCAAAATATTGAATATCGGAGATATCCCGATGCCCTCTGGCAACTCAAGCTCGTATGCATTCTCCCCGAATTTCCTCAGGACTTTGCATGGCCCAATATTCTTCATCTTGAGCTTGTTATATGTTCCCCTCGGGAATCTTTCCTTCCTCAGGTGTGCCGGAACCATGTCCCCAACTTCAAACTGAAGTTGTCTCTTTCGTTGACCGGCTCTGTGCTTATACTCCTAATTGGACTTCTGCAATCGCTACTTCACCTATGTGTGAAGTTCCTGTATTGCTTCAGCGAATTCTTCAGCATGAGCGCTGCTAGTTTCAGCCTGTTCTGACTCCCTGAGTTCAAAAAATCCTCTCGGCTGCGTCCCATACAAAATTTGAAACGGCCTTTTGCCTGTACTCCGATTCACCGAATCGTTGTATGCAAATTCTGCCTGTGGTAGTATCTGGTCCCAACTGCTGTGGTGTTCCATTACCAAGCCTCTCAACAGATCTCCCAGACTTATGTTGACCACCTCTGTCTGTCCATCTGTCTGGGGGTGATAAGAAGAACTAAACGCCAAATTAGTTCCGAGCTTCTTCCATAGCATCCTCCAGAAATGACCTATGAACTTTGTATCCCGATCTGAGACTATGCTTCTCGGCAACCCCTGCAATCTGACGATCTCTTTGAAAAACAAATTTGTGATGTGTGTCGCATCGCTGGTCTTGTGACAGGGTATAAAATGTGCCATTTTTGAGAACCTGTCCACCACCACAAAGATGGAATCAACTCCCCTCTGCGTTCTCGGCAACCCTAAAACAAAATCCATATTGATTGCCTCCCATGGCCTCTCCGGTATGGGAAATGGCTGATAGAACCCTGTGTTCTGCTTTCGGCCCTTCGCATGTTGACATATCCGACACCTGTCAACAAACCTTTTAACATCTGCTCGCATGCCCGGCCAAAAATATGATTCGCTCAGCTTGGCGAATGTTTTGTCATGTCCAAAATGACCTGCTAAGCCTCCGCTATGCTTTTCTCTCACCAAATTCTCCCTCATGGAGAAATTCGGCATGCACAATTGATTGCCCTTGAACAACAATCCTTCTTGGATTATATATTCCAGCCACGGACTCCTATCCCTGAGAACTGGATTCTCAGCTGCTTCGTATGCTTCCCCGAAATCTGCATCACCTGCATACATATCTTTCAGATTCTCAAAACCCAGCGTTTTGACTCTGAACTCCTGCAGCAACAAACATTTCCTGCTCAAAGCGTCAGCCACTTTGTTAGCAGTCTCCGAAATGTGCTTAATCACAAATGTGAAATTTTGCATGTACTCTACCCATTTTTCATGCTTCTGGTTCAACTTCTCCTGTTGACTCACGAACTGCAATGCATTATTGTCACTGTACAAAACGAACTCCTTGGGTATCAAGTAATGCCTCCATTTTTTCAATGCCTGTATGATGGCATAGAACTCTTTGTCGTATGTGGAGTATTTCATCTTGGCATCATCCAATTTATCGCTATAATATGCAACAGGTCTGTCATCTTGACTCAGGACTCCTCCAACAGCATATCCACTGGCGTCACACTTCACCTGAAATGTCTTCTGAAAGTCAGGAAACACCAAAATTGGTTTCTCTGTAATCTTCCGCTTCAACAGATTGAAGCTCCTCTCAGCCTCGGCTGTCCAATGAAAAACTTTATGCCGCTTCTTCACCGTATCCATCATTGCGGCACTAATTCCACTAAAATTCCGAATGAATTTCCTGTAGAAACTAGCCAAACCATGAAAGCGCCTCACCTCAAAAAAATTCCTCGGCGATAGCCAATTCCTGATTACTTCTACGTTCTCAGGATCCATCTTTAACTCATTCGCCGAGATTACAAAACCCAAATAAATGAGTTCTATCTGCATGAATGAACACTTTTTCAAATTTATCAGCAGCTTCTCTTGCTGCAGTCTTCTCATCCCTGTAGCCAAGTGCTTTAAATGTTCAGCCCTGGTCTTACTGAAAATCACTATGTCGTCCAGGTATACAACCACAAATTTGCCAATAAATTCCCTCAGGACTTCATTCATTAGCCTCATAAAAGTGCTTGGCGCGTTTGTCAATCCAAACGGCATGACCAACCATTCATACAAACCCTCGTTTGTTTTGAACGCTGTCTTCCATTCATCTCCTTCCCTCATCCGGATCTGATGATATCCGCTCTTGCGATCAATCTTCGAAAAGAAATTTTCCCCACTCAGGAAATCCATCAGGTCATCCATTCTCGGCAGTGGAAATCTGTATCTGATGGTGATCTTGTTTATCGCCCTGGAGTCTGTACACATTCTCCAGCCTCCATCCTTTTTCGGACTTAGTACTGTTGGAACAGCACATGGACTGAGACTCTCTCTGACCAGTCCTTTATCCTGCAGATCCTGTACCTGCCTTTTGACCTCCTCATTCTCCTGAGGTGTCAACCTGTACGCAGCTTTGTTCGGCAAGCTTGCTCCAGGTATGAGGTCAATATGGTGACTCACACTCCTCATTGGTGGCAACGAACGAGGTAGTTCTTCCACGATAATATCAGCGAACTCTCCCAACAGTTCCTGAATCTCTTCTGGCAAGTCGTCCACTCTTGTGCTTGTCAGAACAATTCTCGGATTCCTGACAACAAAGAATTGTGGATCCTCATTCTTCTCCATCTCTGTGAGGAGTTCCTTCCCACTCATGAGAAGTATAGTACTGGTCACTTCCGGCTTCACTTCTTTATCTTTTATCGGAAGCAATATATGGGTTCTCCCATTCTTCTCCAGAGTGTATGTGTTCATCCTCCCATCATGAACAACATTTCTATCATACTGCCACGGTCTACCCAGCAATATGTGACATACGTCCATGGGAATGACGTCACACAGAATCTCATCATGATAATTCCCAATTTTAAATTTAACTAAGCATTGTTTAGTGACACTTACCCGGTGTCCTTTCTGTAACCACGAGACTTTATACGGACTCGGGTGCTTAGTCGTTTCCAGCTCTAACTTTTCCACCATCTCGGTTGAAACAAGATTATCAGTGCTCCCACTGTCAACTATGACCTTGCATTTTCTGTCCTTGGCTGTACAATCCATTCTGAACAGTCTGCTCCTTTGTACTGAGTTGTCCACCTCTTTCTCAGGTGTCAAAAGAATCTTATGCATTCCAAGCGACCTTCCGTTGTCTGCATCTTTGTTCTCGTCATCACGCCTCTGCGCCTCTATGATGTGAGTTTCACCTCTGTCCATCTTCCTATCCGGACAGTCAACGGATTTGTGTCCGTCTTTTCCACATGTAAAACATGTGATAATTCCTCCACGGCCTCTTCCCCTACCTCTGGTACGAGGAATAATGTTGGCGTCAGCATATCCGCCACCCTGCTCCGTATGCTGCCTCCTCGGCTCAGCATATTGCTGCCTTGTTTGTGAGGTTCCACCTCTCTCAAGCTTACCCTGAGGTCTCTTCCAATCCTCCTTGGGCTTCTGAGTTCTATCTTGGGAAACTGCCTTGCCTCTGGGCTGACTCCTACCTCGCCCTCGCTGACCTTGCTTGCGGCTCAGCTTCTCTTCGGCTTTCAGAGCCATCTGGTACGCATCCTCAACTGTTCGGATGGTAACCATGCTCAATTCATCTTGAATGTCATACCTCAGTCCATTCAGGTATCTTGCCACCTTTTCATCATCGCTCTCTCGATGACCAGCTCTGATGTTGAGTCTGTAGAACTCCTCGGTGTACTCTTTCACCGTCATCAGCTTCTGTCTCAGGTTCTGCATGTGCCTGAACAATGTGATCTGATAATCTCTGGGGATGAATTTCGCTTTCATCTTAGCGATCATCCGATCCCAGCTCTTAATTTTTTGTTTACCTTTGCAGCGCCTCTCATCCTGCAACTCATCCCACCATAAGGTTGCATGTCCTTTCAACTTGGTAACAACATGCCTTACCTTCTTGTCTTCTTTGATCTCCTCATAATCGAAGTAGGTATCGAGTGCTCGGATCCAATCCAACAACTCTTCTGCATTTAGACTTCCCTCATACACGGGAATGTTCATCTTGGTCTTTGAGCTCATCCTGGCGATAGCTCGGATCAATCGCTCTGTCGAAGCATCCTCTGCTGTGACCTCTTCTGCATGTATAGCTTCCTCTTCGACCTCGGAATCACTGAACTCTACTGCACCAGCTCCGCGTCTCTGCGCGGTTTCCATCTCCTCAAGCCTTGCTCGGAGATCTCTCATCTGTCGCTCCATCTCCGAATTTCCTGCCGGCCTACCTCTTCTTCGGGCATCCCTGTCCTCACGATCAGGAGACTACCTCTCTCTTCTGGGCAGCATAATGAACCTCTGTCTCTGCTACAGAAAGCAAAGATACTCCCGCTCTGATACCACTCTGGCGTAAGTCGTGTGTATCAGAGTGCTTTTCCTTTCTCCTTCCCTTATCTCGCCTGAAATATACAGACAAGATTTCGGGCTCTGATACCACTCTGGTGCAATCGTTCTCACTCCTTGGAGAACGATCGCTCCCCACCAGGACCTTCTTCCTCCCCGGCCCAAAGAACTCAAAGGTTCCCCTGATCCCCTCTCGGGAATCCTTCGTACCCAGAGTGACTCTTCCACTCGCGTGATCCTTCCTTTCTTGGTTATCGGAGGATCGGCTCCCGCGACTTCGCGAGCTCAACAGTTGAATACTAGACCCTTGGATCCCCGAGACCCGATGTCTTTGGGTCAACGCTGACCTTCCCCGTCACTATACAGCCATGGAATTGAATCAACATCTTTATTCTACTAATTCAATCTGTACAGGGGTGTTCTTCACAAGTTCTCTGCTTGCTCTCTTCTTGCTCCTATTTCTCATATGAATGCTAATAATATCCTACAATGATACAAAAGAGGGTGCTTATATTCCGTTTGCCCTCTCGAATTCTACAACTATCAAATCTACAATTAATTCTTATCTATCTTTACATTAATTCTATTAAATGCCTTAGCTACTAAGGACGTGAGCTTAAAGGCTCAAGTTCCATTACAATGTACAAGTGCGCTTCATCACATCACGCATTAATGTTTGGCGCAACATATCAAGGTGTTTCAAAATTGGTGCTAGTGCTGCCCAGCTGTCTTTTCTGCTCCATGCGCTGGCTTGCTTGATGAGGTGTGGATGCTCCTGCATCACTATTCCCAATTTAAATTTGTTAATTGATGTTTATTCCTATCATTTAAGGAAAAAGTTGACGAACCAGAAGTTTTAACTGTTGACGAACAATGTAGCAAGTGACAAACAATTCCATCCTGTGTACCTTTTCAGTTGACCGAGTTCCCATCTCTCAATAACTACTAACAGCACTGTTAGCATGCCAGCGCTTACCTTCAGATTTTACTCCATGCAACTACTCCTTGAGTGTTTAATTCACAGCTGGTTGCTTCATGAAGTTCCTGTCAGGGTCGATTTAGATGGCACACCTTAAGACAGTTGGGTCAGTGGGTAATGTTGATAATTGAGCCCCTTTTGATGTGTCAATTCTCAATGCTTGAATTTCTTTACAATCCAATTTAAAAGGTAATCCATTGATTTTAGTTTCTCATGGTAAACCATCGAATGTTTTATTACCAATGTTTGTATGAGAAGCTCTTCGATATATTGACATGTCATTCATTGTTATTTTTAATTATTGTTTCCTTTAACCTTGTTATTTTTGTCATTTCTGAATATGCTTAAAAGTGTCATTTTAAATATGCTATTTGATATATTGCCATTTTTAGATATGATGTTATTTTTAAATAGGAGGTTATATTGTAATTTCCAAATATGATGATGGCTTTAAATATGATGTTATTTTAATTAGGAGGTTATATTGTCATTTCCAAATATTGCCCTTTCTAATTATTGTCATGTTAAATTTTAGTATTTTATAGATTGCCATTTTTAATTATGATGTAATATATTATTTCCAAATTGATGTTACCTATAATTATGATGTTATTTTACTGCATTATTATTGAACTTTATGATCCTTGATGACATCGCATTGAAAGCTCCTCATGTTTAATTGAATGTTTTATCTTGAAGGGTCATTATAATTTTGGTGGTTGTAGCATAAGAGGTATCGTAATTGTAAAATCATGGTTTGGATATGAGATATAAATGAAAGAGGGTTAATATTTCATGACAGTGTTATCGCAAATTTTACTGGTGATAATAACATATATAATGCAATAACCTTGAATTACGTACAATAAATTACTCCGAGTTAGTAAATTAAGGTGGTTGTTCATTTAAACAATGTTGAACTTGGGTTTCGTTGTCGGAGTCCTCTAGTCACGCGCCTTCCATAAGGGGCGTAATTGTTCTTCTTATTTATGTTTCACTTGATCGTAATCAGTTAGTTGCTCGATCTGTTGTGTCGGGTGGGATGTAGACACCCCCCTGGTAGCCTTAGGAGACCTGTCTGTGTGTGTGATTTTTTCTGTGTAAGGAATCCAGTGCCGTATCAAGAGTCTCGGGCCCTTTAAAGCCAGGGTTTCCACTCTTGCGACACACCTGACAGAGATTACTAGCTTCTTCCTGAGCAGTCAGCTAGGAGCCTGTCTAATCTTCTTTCGAGAAGACATAAAACTAAAAGCCCTGCTTTTTTGTGAAGAAATAGTAGACTCTACTGTTGGATTCTTCCATCTGTGACTGTACTGTACTTGACACCAGGTGTCGGTTTCTGCTTACAGCTGCTAGTTGTACGCCTTATGTATAGGGGCGTGTATTGCTTGTTGTCACTGTGATATGTCAAGATCGTCTTGTTGTGTTCGGCTTTCTTGTGACTTGTTCTAGGCCGGGTTACTAGTTTATGCTTGAGCAGTCGGCCAGGAGCCTGTCTAATCTTCTTTCGAGAAGACATAAGACTAAACGCCCTGCTTTCCTGTGCAGAAATAGTAACCCTAAACCCATGGATTATTCCCTCTGTGTTCTTACTGCGCACCCCCAGTATGTCTTAATGTTTGTGTTGTGCACCTTATGCCTTGGGTCGCATAGTGTTGCATTCACTCGTTGTGTGCCTTCAGTCTTCTTGTGCTGAACATCGTGGTTGCATCTTTTTGGTTGTCGAGTGGCGACGTAGAGTCAAGAGTGTTTGTTTCTTCTACACGTGCGCACACACCCTAAACAAAAAAAAAATTTGCACCTGTTCTCAGAGTTTTTGTCGTAACGAGGAGGATGTTACATATCCTCTATATTTGCGGAAAAGAGTCCATCGTCTTCTCCAGCTACTCTGTTTGTTTAAATGTAGCAATGTAGAAAAATACAATGGACATGAAGGAAGTTGGTATGCAAGAAGACATGTAAAAATAAATAAACAGAGTTCGATTTATTTCAATGTAGCGGCACAAAAAATACAAAGGACATGAAGATAAGTTATTATGTAGGAAGATACACAATATCTACATACAATAAATTAGGTGAACACATATACAGGAAATAAATGAAATACAAAACAATGGAATATGAAATAACAGTACAAGCATGTACCTTTGTATCTCCTC
Source organism: Picea engelmannii (assembly GCA_009831015.1). Taxonomy (NCBI): domain Eukaryota; kingdom Viridiplantae; phylum Streptophyta; class Pinopsida; order Pinales; family Pinaceae; genus Picea; species Picea engelmannii. Next base: position 670,104 of record ML781119.1, on the reverse strand, counting down.
TTCTACACTTGCGATAAAGACTCCTTCGTTTTCTCTAGCTATTCTGTTTGTTTCAATGTGAGAATGCACAAAATACAATGAACATGAATGGAAGTCAGTATGTAGGGGAGAAAAAGTTATATGTATATACAATAAATGAGAATCAAGGAATAGAATAAAAGATAGTTAGAAACATGAACCTTTTATTTTCTTCATCCATGGCTGTAATTATATAAAGTTTTTCCTGCCCAAAATATATTACAAGATAGTAAATATTAAGAAATTGCATGGTCATAGATGAATGATTTTGGTTTTCTGCAGCAAAGTATCCATATATGCTTTGAGGCATGGAAATATAATAATTTTGTAGTATATTTGATGTACATCTCATATTTCAAGTATAAGACAAATTGTATCGTGGTCACACCAGGATAAAAAGGTTGTATTGTGATATGGGCACATTTCACCATATATGGTTAATAAGTGCGTTTTGCACATGTTTTATCGTAACAAAAATACAACGGGCATTGTAATTGCACATGTAGTTGACCAATTATTTGTTATGCCATTTTATATCATGTCAACACTGAAGTATCCTACAATGATAATGGTTTCGTCCAAATGGAAACGGTGTGATCCATTTGAGAACACAATCATTATGCTAGCAATGTTGCACGCCAAACAACATAGAAACTGAATACTGCAATTTGCAATCCACGGAACACCACTCTTGCTAGAACCATCTTAGTGTCCTTTTCTTCTACAAGAACATTTTGCAAAGGCATGTAGGTATGGTCCATAGCTAGGAAAAAAAAGTGGAGAAACATTTAAGAGCAAGATAGGTGGGCCCGTGACAGACGTCAGATATCGACTTCGCTAGACACAGAACATGACAGAACCGCAGGTCCACTTGCGGGTGCAGGACCTGAACACCGCAAAGTGCAAAAAAAAAAATCTCCAACTATCGACGCAAGACCCCAACCCTGCAAAGTCGAAGTAAACAAAAGAAAAAAGCAAGAAACAAAACAATGAGGAAGCACGAACAGGACCAACTGTAGCCCCAGGACCTCAAACTCGCAAACTTGAGCCAAACAAAAACAAGTAGCAACCGACAAACCAACAAACAAGAAACAACCACTGAACCAGTAAACAACATATGTATCTCCAATGATTACCAAACTGCAGCCCAAGTAGAGAAGGAAACTGAAACATATGACGAGCATCCAGTAGAAATAATCAAACATTCTTACTTGCAAACTGCAAACAATGAACAACAAAGAACGAATAGAAATGAAATTATGGCATCAAAAATTACTCTGAAATGATGAACAGCACATGTTGGATCGCTGAGAGGGGGGGTGAATCAGTAATAACATAATTATAATCCTTTTCTTCAAATGTTATATCAATGTAGAATTATTATCCAATAATGAGCAGTAATAAATAAACAATCACACACATACACAGTACACCAGTGTTTTACATGGAAACTCAAATCGGGAGAAAACCATGGAATGTTTTTTCTTATATGTCTTGAAGAATTACATTCATTGGAAGCACCAACTTCCTTTGTTTTCCTGCTGCAACTGGAAGGAGGCTCCAACCCCCTAGTTTCTTAGGCTATAACTTGAGGGAAGCTCCAACTCCCCAAATCTCTTTCTACAACCAGAAGGAGGCTACAACCCCCAATGTTCTCCGGCTACAATCGGAAGGTGGTTACAACCACCTGTCCTTGCCCTGTCCTGCCACCCTGAAGTAGAGATAGAATGATGGAACCACTGTCACACTATCATTGTGAGATATACCACTGTAAACATGTACCAATAAATCTGAACCATGCATCAACCATGCATCAACCTGTAATCAACCTGTACCATAAACAAGTGCATAACCATGCACCAACCTGTAATCAACCTGTACCATAAACAAGTGCATCCAACCATGTACCAAGTATGTTCCAATCATGTTTCAACTACTCATAAACTATGAATCATCAATATGTACCAACATCATCAACTATAAACTTCATGTATGTGTCAACTCATCAACTAGTTGTCTCAACCATGTACTCAACATGTGCCACAACCAAAAGCCCTCATCATTTTCATCATCCAAATCTAATTTGTAGCTCTGTAATAGACCTGGTGTATATGATCACATTCCTACAAACCTTCATTAACTTTAAAAACAAGAGACTAGCATTTTCATCAAACTTTTCTTTAGTCTCACATTCGTTGTTTTGGATTAGTCAACAACCCTAACTTGAAGTAATCATAACTTTGAACCTGTAATGTGTAAAAGATCTGAAACTGATACACAATGTTCTTCAGTGTGTTTTATGCAATTCCTCCAAGTGGCACTACTTGGAACCTCTCAGAAAAGGAGTTATAGCAAAAATGGCATACCTTGCTGAATTCTGGCTTATTCTAGAGAGAGACCT